>LPNX010873313.1:260975-403967 GCA_001517045.1 Pseudotsuga menziesii | reverse complement strand
GATGACGAAACTGTTGCATTGCAAAATATTAATAACATTAAAAATATTGTTACTTCTAAGTTTAAAGAGAAAATGTAGCGTGAAAAAAGATTTAGAGGCTAAAAGAAAATTAAGATATTATAAAGAGGTCATCAACCCTACTCTAGAATATCAAAAATATCTTTTTGTTTTAACTAGTTCAAAGAAAAACAATAATAGAGCCAAGATAAGAACGAACTCTCATGAGATCCATAGTGAAACAGGTCGTTGGGTAGTTCCTAAAACACCATGGGTGGAAAGTATCTTCCATCTCTATGAGAATATGAAAATTGAGGATGAAAAACACTTCCTCTTAGAGTGCCCTGCGTACACCCACATTAGATCTCGGTTTCATAATCTTTGTTGCAATACCGACCTTCTTAGCCTTTTAACTTATCCAAATTATAGTGAGCTCGGGGCGCTTCTATCCAAGCTCTTTGAGCATAGAAATACAATTTTAAAACAAACTAAATAATTTGTTTCTTTAGGTATGATAGACCAAAGTTTGGTCTCAGGGGATGTTAACCACCACCACCATATACATATACATACACACACACACACACAAATATATATATATATATATAACCAAGTACATAGCATAGTAAACCTAGGTTGGGTTATAATGTTGAATGGAAAAAAGGATATACTTAACTAGAAATTGCCACCCTATTTGTATGATGTATAGATGTTACAGTTTAGGGTTGTCTTATGATAGAAATGAGGACCCATCGCTCGCTCCCACCCTCAACCCCATTTTTTTGGTTTTTATATATGTTATGAAACTAGAGCCACCATGCCATCTACAAAGACTTCTTATAATTGGAAAAGAATTACTAGTGTACACTACATGTTGATTCTCAACATCAACATGTTTCGTAGTGTTGGAACATAACGATTAGGGTGAGAAAATTACACTTTGTCACTTCGCCATTCCATTTTTGATATTGGGTCCAAAACAATGTGCTCTTCCCATCCATGCTTTGTTCCATCATTTAATTGTTATTTGGTCCACATGTTCATACATATGAAGCATTGTCATGGTATATTCCATAGTGCAATTGAGTTGTTTCTTGTAGTATAGTCATTTTTCATAACATGCATCGTCATGCTATCATTTTTGTGCCATCACATCCGGGTTGAAGCATTGATCTTGTCCATATTTTGTTTTCCAAACTCTGTGTCTATTTTACCCTTTCAATACTCAATTGAAATTTCGGCAAGTCAATGTATTCCATGTCTTGAGAATGAAATCCTCCAATTTGATTTCCTTCAATAACTTGCCAAATGCATCCATATTTCATTGTCATAAGCGCGCTCATGTTCACCATATTAAAAATACATTTATCTAACCCTCATTCTCCCCTTTCACCTTTTAAATAAAAAATAAGACAAAAACTCTAACACTTCCTAATTCCCCTTTCCCCTCATATTTTTTCCAAAGTCCATTTACCCCCTTCTATTCATTATTATCAACCCTCCCTACTTTCCCTATTGTTAGACCATGATGAAAAATTTCAATTAAAAAAAAAGGATAAACCCTTGTCCCCTTTTCGGTAAAAGCATCCTATCTATGGCCTCATTTGTTCCTATGTGCATCATAAAAATGATTTCCCCCTTTTTGCATTAACCCTCCATCACCATTTAATTTCCATACTATAAAAGGGTCTTTATTTTCTCTTAATATGACAAAGTCTCTTCCCAAAGTCGAAGGCTTGATATAAAAAACAATCTTCATGTATTATGACAAAACTGTGTGCAAGGATAGTCGTTATATGTGTGTTCCTTGAAGCTTTCATAATTTAAATGTTGGGAAATGGTAATATAATAAATAATGAAACCCATGAGGGGGGCTTTACTAAACGCATAGATGGAATAGGAAAAAATAGAGGGGAGATACTACGGTAGTCCGCAGGTGGAGATTACACATAGATTATGGCATGAGTGATAGAAGGAAATGCCACGACTAAAGAAAATACCAATGACACAATGATATGAGTGAAATATAATTAAAACAAACAAAAATGCTCAGAGTAGTGGATTATATCACAAGAAGAAAGAAGGTGACAAGATAATCAACTACCAGATGAGAGAACCAATCCACAACTAGCTGGTTAAGACCTCAGGCGAATTGGTAGGGTTGACCAATGAATGACGCATAACAAGGAAAACCATAGTGCTAGGAGACCGTTGAGAGGAAAGAGGTAATTCGTAAAAAAATTCCAGGAGAGTAATGAATCCCATTGTATTGTGGAAAGTAGAAAGGAATGACCTGCAAATCTCAGATAACAGGTAATCACCAAATAAAACAAAAAACAAAAAAAAATTCTAGCACCAATAAATTTTCTGCCATTGCAAGTTGAGTAGACATTGGGAAGTAAAATGTAGGGGGAATCAAAGAAGAAAAGGGAAATTGAATTGCCTAGATAAGACAAGATTGAATTCCAAAAGTGGGATAGAATTTTTTGACAACCACATAGTACAATAGGTCATGGTTGGTTCAACACTAGAGAAAAGGAGGTTTACGTGATGCTATGCAGTTGTCAACACAGATTATTTGGGGATTCTCCAGGTGTTTGGGGAACTTTTAACTTGTTGATAATAGTCTCGAAAAATGTTTTTTTCTCTTGCATCTTGTTAACGGTTTGCTACAAAATTGAAAGATCGTTCTCTATCCAAAACACAAGACCGTGTATTGGTGGCCTTATCTCCCTAACCCTTACTAACCTCTCTCGCTCTCTCTCTCTCTCTCTCTCTCTTGCTCCACTTATCCCAAATATCCCAACACACCCCTATGTCTCTACCTCTAACCCCTTATCTCTCTCTCTCTAACTATTACTAACTTCATCTCTCACACTCTCTCACTCCCCTACTCCTCCACCTCCACCTAACCCCCTCCCCTCTCTGTTAGTTTTTCTATATCTTATTAGCTTAGTTATGATCTTTATCTGAAAGAATAACAAATACAACAATATGCATAATATAGAACATATACACAAGACACAAATATTTTCACGAGGGAAACCATAAAGGAGAAAACCCCACAAACTCCTCATAATAGTACAGTCACAAAGACTGTGTCATAAGATAAACAAACCCAATAATAAGAAGTCCTTAGCAACTATCTATATCTCCTCCTTGTCTCTTTGTCTCTCAAACACTATGAATGAGTCATCCAACTACCTCAAAATTCCTTTCTTGTAGTCTTTGTCCTTCAAGTGGGATATGGGTGTTATTATGGGGATTTTTCACACTGCACATGGGTCTCAAGGACTTGACCATGGTCGATGAATGAAAATTATAGCTAGAAAGGTATGTAGATGAGAATTTCTTATGGTTCTATATGCATTGCTCATGGTTCCATAATTATTACTCATATTTCCATGACCATTTGTTTAGAATTCCATGAAATTTGTTTGAGTTTCCTTAAATGGTATCATTCCGTAAAGTTTTCTCACCATTCCACCAACATCACACATGGTTCTATAAATATTGATTAGGTTTCCATAATTATGTGTTCACAGTTCCATAAACAATGCTCATGGTAAACAATACTCATGCTTCCACCACCAAATGTTCAAGGTTTCATAAATTAGGTTCACAATTCCATGATCATTATTCATGGTTCCATAAATGATTATTATGGTTCCACCAACTATGTTCAATGTTCTATACACAATGCCAACGTTTCCACCAACATATCTCATTGTTCTATGAATAGTTCTCATGGTTGTGCCACCAAATGGTCATAGTTCCACCAAAATTTTTCAAGGTTCCACAAATATTACTCATGGTTCCACTACCAAAACATCACAATTCCACCAAAATTGTTCAACATTCCCCAATAGTTTGTGGTTTTATAATAAAAAAATCGTGGTTCCACTAGTAGGAAGATGCACCAATACACATTGATGTTCCTAAAAGGCATATGTGGCACCAAGATGCATTGGAGTTTCTAAAGGGTATATGTGGCACTGAGATACATTAAGTTATAAAGGGTGCATTGTTATAAAATATACAAAAGAAATGTTAAATACTTGGTTGAGAATTGGTTTGATACGAAGTTGATCAATTTCTATAGTTCTCAAGATCTAATAATTTGTAACAATCTAATGATGTGGTTAAAATCCAATTGGATGACTTGTATGCATCGGCTTGGCAATAATGTCATAGATTGTGTGATATGTGATTTTACCCATATACAATAAAATAACATATTTTGACATCTTAAATGGCCATGATCTTGACTAAATCGTAAACCATTAAACCTAATTCTAAACTTCGTGAGGGACAAAGGCCCCATAGAAGAGAATTATGATAACCAAAAGCATTTCATATTTGATAAAAATAAAATTTATTTTTTAGGGATTTAAAGAATCAATCAAATATACTATAGAATACTTTGAGGCAATATTGAAGATGTCTATTATAATTTTACCACAACCCTCCCTACTTCTATTAATAAGCTCTCTCAAGGTATCATGTTAAAGGAAAAAATAAAATCCAGCTAACCCTTGGTATGGTAAAGCCTACATAAGCATGTTAAAAAATGCATTGTGTATGATTCTAATGAATCATTTAAATCCAACAAGATAAATAGGTACAAAGGCCTAATTAAAAGGAAAAAATGTTCTTGTATAAATAAACAGAAAGAGAATAATTTACACCTCTTAAGCTAGATCCTAAGAAATTCTAGATACAAATTCTAACTCATAAAACTAAAGAAAACAATATGATTCCATTGAGAGATTGTAATCTATATCTTAAAAATATTTACAAATCGTTTGATATTGCCAAAAACATCCAAACCCTCTCTACAAAGGAATAAGTTTATGTTTTAGAAGATAGAGCTTTGGGTTAAGCGACTTGCAACAAGAAAGGTTAAGGGCATTGAACGATACCAAGGAAAAATATTATAAATGAGTGAGCCTATCCTTATGAGCTTAGTGATGATAGAGTTCCACTTATCGATGAATATGATGATCACAATTCTTATGCAATGTACTCTTAATAATTTAGAGCTTTATGCTATTACTAGTAAACCAAATAATGGAAAATTTAACCATGTTTTAAATTTTGGGAAACAATTTCAAAGATCATAAGTATTTGACATTATGAATTTCTTTTTAAATTTTGGAATTTAAAAATAATATTTTATGAAATTTCTTTTAAATTTTGAAATTTAAAAATAATATTTTATGAATTTCCTTTTAAATTTCGAAATTTAAAAATAATATTTTTATGAATTTCGTTTTAAATTTTGAAATTTAAAAATAATATTTTATGAATTTCTTTTTAAATTTTGAAATTGAAAAATAATATTTTATGAATTTCCTTTTAAATCTTGAAATTTAAAAATAATATTCTACTTCATTTTGCAAATTTTAGTTGCATAATGCATTATAACATTCAACTTTTCATTATATTCTAAACTTTGTAATTTATATATCATAATTTTAACTAATTTATCTTACTTTTCATATTAAAATATTTTCATAGCCATGATCATGAGACCACTTAATAATTGAATGTGTCTTATTCTATATTTCCTAAACATCTTTTCCTTAATTCCTTTCATTATTTGCAATCTTCACCAATACCATTTTACCCCTGCACTTAATATGCTACTTGAATAATTGTTCTTTGACAATCCCTTTAAACCAACACCCTTAGATATATCCATGTCATCCATTATATTTCCTCAACATCCTTGTGTTCTCTTCTTTGCAATCTTCACCAATACCATTTTACGCCAACATGGTTACATTTTCAATTACTTCAAGCCAACACCTTCAAATATATCCATGTCATCAGTGCCTAGCATCATTTTCTTCCCATTTTAAAAGTCGCAATGCAAAGTTTGAAAGATTTAACATTGGTTCGGGCTATCCCATGTGAATGTTGTAGTGCTCATTAGTAGAATAACGATGCTTACTCTTCACTCCACACAAAATGTGAGCCTAGAAAAGTTAACTAAAGACAAAGGGAACAATAAGCAAAGGCTATTAGCAACCTCACATTACTTTCAACAATGTCCAAGTCCTTAAATTCTATATTTATTATTATGGATATTTATATTTGTTTTTTTAAGTGATAAATAACTCTAATGCTTATAGAAAATGGTTTTTAATATAATAAAATTAATAAAAAAAATGCCATTGTTCATCATGAGCTTCCTACTAAGTAGAGATCCAAATACTATATTAATCAATTTGGGTCATATATATATATATAATTAACTAAATTCATAATATATTTATATTTTTTCTCAAATCTTTAAGTTCTATAATCACTTAGATTAAATTTAATTAACATTAATAGTATTTATGTATTAATATTTTAAATATTTTTCAATTTTTAGAGAGTATAAAATTTTTAAAATTTAAACTCCTATTATATTAAATATTTTATAAGTATAAAAGTAAAGAAATAGTAATAAAGTTTTA
This sequence comes from Pseudotsuga menziesii, assembly GCA_001517045.1. Lineage (NCBI taxonomy): Eukaryota > Viridiplantae > Streptophyta > Pinopsida > Pinales > Pinaceae > Pseudotsuga > Pseudotsuga menziesii. The sequence continues at coordinate 397,503 of LPNX010873313.1, read as the reverse complement.
AAAATATTTAATAATTTTTAAAAGTTATTGATATCCAAAACCATCAATTCAACACTTTTCTCATGTAAAACATGTAAACATGTAATTTTACGGAAGTGTAAACATGTAAGCAGTAATTTTAGCAATTTTACTACTTGGTATTAGGGAAGAACTTCATTTCTACTTCAATAGCATAAATTTTACTACTTTATTACACGGGATGAATTTCATTTTTACTTCAAAAATAATATAACAATCTTCTAATAGCAGAAATTTCATTACTTTATTATTGGGGATGAGTTTCACTTCTACATCGACCCATTTTAACATTATCTTGGTCTTTCGCATAAGGGGAAATGTATAAAAATGTCATTTTAATAGAATATGTTCTTTTATAGAAAGGAAATATAAAAATGCTTCTTAGAATGTTTATAGAAAGCAGTTACATCTAGCCATGTTTATCCTGTCAACTACGTGATATATCATGGTCTAAATCTACTCATATCTATAGTCAAGATTTATAAATTAGTGGCATCACTTGAACCCTCTCTATAGGGCTCACAACGAATCCACCATTGTAATCAACAGAATGGATATAAGTTACAACCGGATTAGGATAATTATAAGGTTGTTACTGTGAATCCACATTTGTAATCAAATGAAGGGGAAGAAGTTGCAACTAGATTAGGATAATTATAAGACTGATGAGCTCTCTGTACAAAAGTTGTTGGAAGCTCATGCTTTGTCTCTGTTGTTGCGTCAGATAGTCCTCTGAGATATTCTTGGGTCTCCTTCACGACGTCCCTTATTTTTATGGATTATATTTTAAGGACGAATCACAACGAAGCCTCGACATAACTCAACGATGAAAAAATATGTCGTGTCCCTAGCTACCTCATTCTCTTTCTTTCATGTCGCCCAAATTCAAAATTCAGCAAAATCCCTCTGCAAATCCTTCATGGATCACCTCTTTTGGCCTAGAGCCTCATAGTCTAAAAAAACAAATGGACTGCCTTTGAATGGCGCCCCTGTGATAATGAATATTGCAACAACACCGACACCAAGTGACCTTGAGAAACATGACTACACAAAATTCGTAAGCCTAGGCTGCCTTGACTGCCAAGGTCTCTTTTCCCTTCAAACCCTAGTTGTAAAATAATTGCAGGGAATGAATATCTATACATTTATAGATGTTCACAAGCAATGATTCTGGTGATTTCTCCTTAGGGTTCTATGACTCTATTCAACGACACCATCTCAGTGACCTGCTCCACCCGCGTCAATATGCTCAAAAACATTGGACGCCATCATCCTTCTCCAACATCTTTGTCTCCTTAGCGAGATTAAGTTTGCATCTTTACTATTCCAACATGTCCATCTCTATCAACTTCGCAGAGTATATTGATTGATGGCATCGATAAAAAAACAAAAAAAACTAGTCTCGAGAAGTGGCCTGGGCATTTCAAATTTCAAAACGTGGCATTGGTGTTACAACTGGCGGATCATGGATGAGACCTCCAGGATCCGAATTCAAATTTCAAATTTCAAAACGCGGCATTGTTGTTATAACTGGCGGATCATGGATGAGACCTCTAGGCTTCGAGGACTATGAATTCCATGCGCATGCATGGAATGGATGAGATCGTTGCCGGAAATAGTTTACCAGAAAGAATATATGGCTTCGATGCCCATACAAATACGATACGATGTGAATCCATCCGTATCTGACATAGGACAGACTTGCCTTATGTTAGAATAGTAGAGTCAAGCTAAACTAGTTAACCTATCTAAGGAACCAACAACATATCATAAAAGATAAGAACAGGAAAAGAAAAGGACAAGAGAACATCGATATACGTGGTTCACCCCAATGGGTTACATCCACGGGAAGGTAGTCTTCTATTATCTCCAAAATGTCTTCTCCAATCTTACAAGAGAGCAAAGCACAAATACCCCAAAAAATATAGATGATGTACAACAGTGTCACAATAGTACCACTACTACATCAAGAATACATGATTTGTAGAGACTCACTTGACCCTATTCTATACTAAGAGATGAGGAGGAATTACTCTCACATATTGCATGTGGATAATATAATTCTCCAAAATAACATCTCTTAATACAATACCATGGACAAATACTCTACACAAGCAAATACACCACCATATAAGTATGGGTTAAATGTATTACTCTTTTACATAAGATTGTAGACAACTTCCGACATTATTACCTTGTAAGGAATATAATATATTCCAACACTCCCCCTTAATAATGGTTGGGAGAAGGGCCCACACTAACATTAAGGAAGGAAGGAGTCATTGTTGCTCCCCCTTAATGACAACTTCCAGAAGAACCAAAGCTACAAATAAGAAGAACACTTCGGATGCTGTAATTTGATGATGAACAACCACTTCTCACTGAATCATGAAAGTACACATGAACTAGGTTGTATGATGAAAGACCCAACAATAAAATGCCGAGAACATGTGACCGAATCCAATCACAAGATGCCCAGATCACCACAAGAATCATCACAACCATACATGATAGCTGAAGAACTCTGATATAACATCCACACCGGTGTATAGATACCTTCTGACAACCAATACAATAGAACGTGTGGCTAAGAACACCACAACAATGTAAAAAAAACTCAGATGGCCAATACACATGCGGATAGCAGACATTCTTCCAATCAAGGTGCAATATAAATATCTGTAAAAGACCTCAAACATTGTTTCTTCCCAATGGTATATACATCGAAAATGATATCATACAGATGAACATCATGACTTTAACAGTAGAGGATGGTGCTTCATTATTCTTGAAATAAGGTGAAATCCTAAATAGAGAACTTATTTGCACAAGAACTTTCAAGATTAAAGCATATAAAGATCATAAAACAAAATTGCTCATACAGAAATGAAAATGCTTATATAACAAAGGTTAGCAGACATCATATAAAGGAATGACAACATAATATGATCAAATAAAATATTAACTTGCTCATTAAGGAAAATGAAGTTACTTTTACACATTAAGTGTCAGCCACAACATATAAATAGTGATTCAAAGATTTCACTTAAACATATGAAAATTTAGTCATCAAGCAACTAATCTGAAGCATAGGTACATTTCTTATTAGTATGAGGTTAATATGCAAGAGATGAATGCCCTGAAAATGTCAATGCTTCCATATAGGAATATTAGAGACAAGTAGAAACAAGATAACATCTGCAATCATAAGAATATAAATCTCATTGCAACAAGAACAAGGTGCTCATGATAAATAGTTCAAGATTTAAAGATTGCTCAAGGCCATATAAATATTGATTAAAAGATAATCGAAATAAACATGACATGAAATATAGATAAATCAAAATGTTTAATATGATCAACTTATAGCAAATTATGATCAACTCATGATATCACTTATAAAAAATTATGAAATGACAAGTCACACTAATGGTCTTAATCATGGGTTTATTTCTTGTTAACACTATGTAAATATGCAAGAGACGAAATGCTCTGGAAATGTCAATGCTTCCATATTGGAATGTTAGAGACAAATAGCACATGAACTAGATACAATCTCTGCAATACATGAAAAAAAACTATATCCCAATTAAATAACTTATGCCCAAGTTACGGCCCTTTTGTATAATTGTCGTTTTTATTACCGAAAAGAAGCCTAGAAATACCTAGTTTTCTATTCTGGTTGTGTGGGTGGATCTAGAATGGCGTTTCCAATTCCAAAAACAGATTACATTAAAAATTCCGGTAACAAATGACCAAGTTACTGCCCTTTTTTATAACTGTCATTTTTATAATCGAAAGAAAGATCTCCTTGAGGAGAGCCCCGAAATCATGTAGATCTATAGAAAAAACATCAAGAAACCCTTGAAAAAATTCTTTAAAAATCTTACACAACAAGTTAGGGTTAGGGTAAAAAAAATGCAGAAATATGCTCAGATCTAAAGAGAAGCCTAATGGCTACCATATAGAAAGCAAATCTACAACAAAATGACAATGCCCAAATGATAATCGTTATTGATTGAAAGCTATGGAAGGTACTAGATCATAGTAAACTGCTATGATACCATGTTAGAATAGTAGAGTCAAGCTAAACTAGTTAACCTATCTAAGCAAGCAACATCATATCATAAAAGATAAGAACAGGAAAAGAAAAGGACAAGAGAACACCGATATATGTGGTTCACCCTAATGGGTTACATCCATGGGAAGGTAGTATTCTATTATCTCCAGAATGTCTTCTCCAATCTTACAAGAGAGCAAAAGCACAAATACCCCAAAGAATATAGATGATGTACAACAATGTCATATTAGTACCACTACTACATCAAGAATACATGATTTGTAGAGACTCACTTGACTCTATTATATACTAAGAGATGAGGAGGAATTAATCTCACATATTGCATGTGGGATAATATAATTCTCCAAAATAACATCTCTTAATACAATACCATGGACAAATACTCTACACAAGTAAATACACCACCATATAAGTATGGGTTAAATGTATTACTCTTTTACATAAGATTGTAGACAACTTCTGACATAATACAAAGACATTATTGCCTTCCAAGGAATATAATATATTCCAACACCTTAAAGGCGAGTCTCATCACAGAAGACGGCCTCTGACGCGACACGGGAGAGAGAGGTTTTATGGAAAGACGGTTGGGAGAAAATCGGGTGTTTTAGTTTGCGCATATCCCACTCCGTTATTTCCAGGAGGAGGATATTTGCTTTTGAATTTCCATATAAAGGTTTTTTTTGGTGCCTTATCAATCAAAGGTACATAGTGAACATCATCAAAGTTATCATCCATCAAAGAAAAGGTGTTGTGGATCAATCTATTTATCCCATCATTCTCAATTATATCAATATCATCATTTTCCTCCATAGAATTAACTTCATGATTTCCATCTACTCCATGATCTCCATGAAATTGTTCACCAATATTTTTAGTACTACAACTTGGCACATCCTTGGGCTCCAATGCAAGCCTAAAGACCTTTGTCTTTGTAATTACAAACAATCAAATATTTTTAATGTGTGTATATCAAAATATCAAAAGAATAAAAATCATTGTGATGATAAAAGATTATATGAGTAACGATCAACTTCGCAATAGATGAAATACATGCCACCCTTCAAAGTGCCCATAATCCCTACAATGTTTTTTTAATCAAAATCTTAAAAAACAAAATTCAGTTTCATTCCCTTATAGCTTTTGCAAGGGCAATAACATTTACCACCACAATATGCCTCCCTTAACCCAACAATAGTCCTCAAACTTTCCTCTCTGAAATTGACATTGTTAACTATTACAACAACATCAATTGAAACAACATTAGCACAATATAAAAATATATTCATAAATAATTTCACAAATGTAAAACTCAAAATTTGTTTTCAAATTATCTAAAGAGAATTTGAGATAAGTAGAATGCAAATTTTGTAGAAATAATAAACAATTTTGAAAATAGATAGAAAAATGTTGTAACACCCATTGAAAGTATGAAAAAAATATATTATAGTTGTTGAAAGCATAGGTCACATTGTATAAAGAGATTTTATATGGACATTAGAATTTCAAAGACAACTTCACATAGTCAACATTAACCACTTCAAATGCAATGGTCAAGTCATGCATGGCCAACTATTGTCAGTGTTTTAATGATGCCATATTATTATTGTTATAATGTCAAAATACCTACCAATGTCGAATGTATGATGATCATTGGGACAAAAGTTAAAAAGAGACAAAAAAGAATTCTACAATTTTGACAAATTTATGACAACACAAACAATTGTTGTTCAATTGTTAGAAAATAACATTGGATTTCATAACCAGATGTAGTAGTGAGGCCTCTAAGGAGTTATAATTTAAGATATTCTTGATCCAATATGCAGGTGTTAACCCTTTTATGGCTAAGCTAAAAACCTCTCTCACAATCTTCCAATGATTCATTTTCTCCTTGTATCATTTTGAATATTTCATCCTCGGTGTCTTAGGCTTTGTAGTAATCTTTGTATTACTAATGAAAGATTATTTCAATTGATCCCAAGAGCTAATGTTGTTTCCATCTAGACTTATAAACCATCTTAATGATGCTTCCTTCAGTGTGGATGGGACAAGCCTCAACTTTTGCGCATTTGTTTTGTAAACATAAGGTCGAGCAAAAACTTCAAACTAAAGAAAAAGGTATCACCATTCTCAGTAGTTATCCCATGAAAGTGAGGGAGGACATAAGGATTTATATTTTTAATCCATGTTTCTTCTTCTATTTCGAAATGGAAATTAGAAAATATCTGGATTATATTCCCTTTCTTCTACCATGGTATTCAAGGATAGTGATTCCTCTTTAAACTCAATTCTTATTTTAGAATGAGGAAAAGTTGTAAATACTCCTGCAATAAGGTGTTCCCCTTCCTCGAGTCTTCCAACAAATTCTTTAATAACATGTTGGATGTCTATTAGGTTTTCTGTAATCGGTTGCTTTAAATAATTTTTAAACTCTTCTAGTTGCTTTGTTTGGCCTACAATAAAAATGTAAGTCATCAGTAGGAAGCATCCTAACTTATTCCTATCTCAATGCATGTAACCTAAATATGAATATTAAAGAACGAAAACATTGTACATAAGTACTACAAAGGAAAAACGTAACTTATACCCTAAAAAACTGCTTCTTTCTACAATATGTGTTTTTCTTAAGAGATTAACCAAATGCATTGTTTAGCAACCTCCTCAGAAATGATGTTGGTGTTAGGAAACAAATTACAACAATAAAACATTGAATTCCATGGCTTACTTTAATATGATCCCAAGATTGTGCAAAATTACGAGGTCCTAACACTAAATGTAAAAAAATATAGAGTTCTTTAATATATTCAAAATGAAATACCAAAACCTAATGCATTTTTGTAGTTATAAATAATTAACTATGGGATACCAATGGATAGTACTCGATCTCCATTTCACCTAGCTTAGGTTATGATTGTTGTCTCTTCCTACAGTTCAATAGGAGGCATATGGCATCAATACCATTTATAGTGAAATGAAGGAAGTAGATATAGATAGATAGCTAATGTTCATATATTCATCATGTGAAACTAACAAAGTAGTAACTATTCCACTCATAAATATTTACAAAACTTACTACCCACGACATTGATTATTGTAATTACAAGAAATGGAAATAACAATGAATGCATCAAATTCAAAATACTATCCTGAACATGTTGATAGGGTGAAATGCCACTAATATCAATAGCAAGCGTTTCACCCCAACATCAAGTCCTAACTAAACCTCACGTTATTTGAAATACAAAACCCACTTGGATTTTGGGCCAACACCATTTAATGGTTTGGTTTCAAGATTTGAGTAGTGCGTTGTGCAATATGATTATATTATTATGTATGCAATGAGTTGAAAATAAATCCTATCCTAGCTAAGAGTTTTTCTTGAAAGGATTGTGAGCTATTGAATATACACATATAATACTATAAAGATCCTATAAAAGTAGTTTTCTCAAAACAAGTAGAGATATGCAGATATAGTAATGACCATAAATCAAGAAAGATAAGTTTTTTTTAATCTAATCAAATTCAATAACTATTAGTTGAACAAGTAAATTTAGAAACATAATAATCAAAATATGTCTTAAACATGAGCAAAAGAATCATTCAGATAAAAAAAAATTCATAGCATATATCATCATGACATGAACAACAATTAAGTAAGACCATTCATACATTGAAACATCCAAGCATCTCCAAATCCACTGGCCCAGAAAAAACTTCTTCAAATTAATTCCATGAGAAGTTTTACAAGGAGTCTCCAAACATCTCAAAGCTAAAGAGGCCATTTTCTCTCTTCCCAAACTTATTTTTATAACATTTCTAGTGTCTTATGGGTTCCCTGACCTTTCACCTTCTAACATTCTATGACTATTTGTCTACACTCTTGAGTCTACACAAAAATTACAAAGAAAGATTTTCAAAAGTGGGACCCACATAATGAGTCATTTGACCCTCACTTTACAATTATAAAACATAACAATAAAAATAGTATATAATGATCCCCTTTACATATATAAAATCAATACCTTGATAATTAAACATAAAATAAAGGATAAGCTACATAGGGGGTGGGCCCCTTTGTGCCAGGTAATCTCTCCAAGCATCAAATTGATCTAACATGGAGTTGAATCTAAGGTTTCTAAGAGATTCCAAGGAGACCACATGATTCACTACCTCACCAACAATAATGCCAAGTCCCTTTTAAAGAGACAAAGTAGAGGTATTCAATAAGTTGATGTCTCTTACTGGAACTTATACATGCTCCATGAGAGCTGCTTTGGTCACTTCATTCAATACCTCCACTGAAACCTATGGAAATTTTATGACTTCCATGATGTCATTCTTTTTGTCCTCGATGGATTTAGGCTAGTCTATGCTACAGAGAGGAGGCAAGTGACATGTATCCATCACACTAGTAGTTTCCTAGTACAATTTCTGGCATTTGTTAATGGTAGTGGATATACTCTACTATAGAGTTGTTCATGCTAGCATGCTATGAGAAATGAAGGCATGGTTGTTACAAAGGTCTTGGGGTGTCATTCTCGAGGGGTCATCTGGTGTTTCCAGTATGCTAATTCATTTAAACTAAGACTTATGTTATCCAAGATGCAATCATGTTCTTTATTATGTTCAAGGACTTCTCCTAGCTCAAAATGGTGTTCTTGCAATGAATATAAATAATTGTACATTTGGTCTTGAGATTCTACAAGATCCTCTTGAATGGAAAATGCATAAGCTTTAAATTCAACTGGGACCATGTTCTCTTTCCTTAGCTCAACGATCTCCTCGTTGAGATTTCTTATCCTCTGTTTGTAGGCTTTGATCTTGTCAGCCATTTCCTTTGCTTGATTATCGAGGGAGAGGGATACATTTGTTGAGATTGCATCCATTGGATATTTATTGATGTTCATGAATACAAGAGTAAATCGCTTGGTCATACAACTGCTTCGCATGTACAACCACAAGCATCGTCGAACATGGGATGGCAACCTTCCATACATAAAACACATCTACAATCGTGCTCAACACAGTTCTACGGGAAAGATTCCATTTTAGATCTATTACGGATTTCAACCATCAGCACCTATTGACTTTATCAGTTCCTTGACACAGTCGAATGACACCGACTTCAATAGATGAGAAGCGGAGAAAGCATTAAAGTTCAGAGATCAAATCTACAACATCTAGAAGCAAGCACATGAAATGTTGCAACGAGCTAATGCAAAATCTAAGGCCCAAAACAACAAGCATCGTAATCCTCATTCATTCCAAATTGGGGATCAGGTATGGTTACATCCAAAGAAAGGGCACTTCACTGGTCCATATAGAAAGATGAAACCCTTGCGATATGGTCCATACAGTATCCTTAAATAGATTGGAGAAAATGCTTTTCAGCTCAACATTATGCATGCCTTGGCCTACATCCAGTATTCAATGTAGATCTACTTCGACCATACCATGCACCATTGTTGGAACACAACAACTTGCAGAAAACAGAACCCAAAGACATCCATCCATATGTTCGAGAACCTCTTCTTTGCGACACCGTTGTGGGACGATGCATATGCCATACAAGGACGAACTCCATCCCCTTGTTTCAAGTGGCTAAAGTTGGACAGCTCCCCGCGCAAGGAAAATGGTACTTTTCTACTGAAATAGCCAACAAGTTTCCTCACCTGAATGAATACGCAATGGAGACCCTTGTTTCTTAAGGAAGGAGGAATGATCCAATCAACAATTGTCATGTTGTCGAACTTCGACAAAGTCTAGCACTTCGACTGCTTCAACTACTCCAACTGCTTTGATAGGTTTAGCATTGGCTTCGAAAAGTCCAAACCTCGACAAATATCGACATATTTCATGCTCGACATACAACATCTTGACATGCCTTGTCGGCACATGTCGAACATCGACATAATGTCTCTTTCTTCCAATCGTCTGCAACGGGTGAAATTCTGAACCATTATAACTTCTTGTAACTGGACGTAACGGGTAGTCACCCAAGCGTCTCAGCATCCTATATAAACATGTACATTATTGTAACAATGGGGGGAACCCCTTCATAGAGAAGAAGTAATAATAGAAATTGGTTTGAGTTCTTGCATATTGTCTATGTACATACTTTATGTCGATATAGTGTGATTCATGCTTTGCTTGTTCTTTTTCTGTGCTTTCGCCATAACAGTGCTCGACTCATTCAATCGAGTGTTTTCCCCAATGTGCACCTGGGCACGAACTGGATCACTATTTATCCCATCGTTCTCAATGATATCAGTAACGTCATTTTCCTCCATAGAATTAACTTCATGATTTCATCTACTCCATGATCTCCATGAAATTGTTCACCAATATTTTTAGCACTACAACTTGGCACATGCTTGGGCTCTAATGCAATCCTAAAAACATTTGTCTTTGTAATTACAAACAATCAAATATTTTTAATGCGTGTATAGCAAGATATCAAAAGAATAAAAAACATTGTGATGATAAAACATTAAACGAGTAACGATAAACTTAGCAATAGATGAAATACATGCCACCCTTCAAAGTGCCCATAATCCCTACAATGTTTATGATAATTAAAAACTTAAAAAACAAAATTCATTTTCATTCCCTTATAGCTTTTGCAAGGCCAATAACATTTACTATCACCATATGCCTCCCTTAACCCAACAATAGTCCTCAAACTTTCATTTTTGATATTGACATTGTTAACTATTACAACAACATCAATTGAATAAACATTTGTACAATATAAACTATAATCATAAATAATTTCACAAATGTAAAACTCAAAATTTGTTTGCAAAATATCTAAAGAGAATTTGAGATAAGTAGAATGCAAATTTTGTAGAAATAATAAACAATTTTGAAAATAGATAGACAAATGTTGTAACAATTTTTGAAAGTATGAAAAAATATATATTATAGTCGTTGAAAGCATAACATAATTGTAACACTGTATAAAGAGATTTTATGTGGACATTAAGATTTCAAAGACAATTTCACATAGTCAACATTAACCACTTCAAATGTAATGGTCAAGTCAGACATGGCTAACTATTGTCAGGATTTCGATGATGCCATATTATTATCATTATAATGTCCTTAGAATGTCAAAATACCTACCAATGTCGAAAGTATGATGATCATTGGGACAAAAGTTTAAAAGAGAGAAAAAAAAATCTATAATTTTGGCAAATTTATGACAACACAAACAATTGTTGTTCAATTGTTAGAAAATAACATTGGATTTCATAACCACAGGTAGTAGTGATGCCTCTAAGGAGTTTTAATTTAAGAGATTCTTGATCCAATATGCAGGTGTTAGCCCTTTTATAGCTAAGCTAAAACCTCTCTCACAATCTTCCAATGATTCATTTTCTCCTTGTATCATTTTGAATATTTCATCCTCGGTGTCTTAGGCTTTGTAGTAATCTTTGTCTTACTAATGAAAGATTATTTCAATTGATCCCAAGAGCTAATGTTGTTTCCATCTAGACTGATAAACCATCTTAATGATGCTTCCTTCAATGTGGATGGGACAAGCCTCAACTTTTGGGCATTTGTTTTGTAAACATAAGGTTGAGAAAAAATTTCAAACTAAAGAAAAAGGTATCACCATTCTCAGTAGTTAGCCCATGAAAGTGAGGGAGGACATAAGGATTTATATTTTTAATCCATGTTTCTTCTTCTATTTCGAAATGGAAATTAGAAAATATCTGGATTATATTCCCTTTCTTCTGCCATGGTATTCAAGGATAGTGATTCCTCTCTAAACTCAATTCTTATTTCAGAATGAGGAAAACTTGTAAATACTCCTACAATAAGGTGTTCCCCTTCCTCAAGTATTCCAACAAATTCTTTAATAACATATTGGATGTTTATTAGATCTTCTGTAATCGATTGCTTTAAATAATTTTTAAACTCTTCTAGTTGCTTTGTTTGGCCTACAATAAAAATGTAAGTCATCAATAGGAAGCATCCTAACTTATCTCTATCTCAATGCATGCAACCTGAATATGAATATTAAAGAACGGAAACATTGCACATAAGTACTACAAAGGAAAAATGTAACTTATACCCTAAAAAAAATGCTTCTTTCTACAATATATGTTTTTTTCGTAAGAGATTAACCAAATGCATTTTTTAGCAACCTCCTCGGAAATGATGTTGGTGTTAGGCAACAAATTACAGCAATAAAACATTGAATTCCATGGCTTACTTTAATATGATCCCTGGATTGTGCAAAATTACGAGGTCCTAGCACTAAATGTGAAAAAATATAGAGTTCTAATATATTCAAAATGAAATACCAAAACCTAATGTATATTTGTAGTTATAAATAATTAACTATGGGCTACCAATGGATAGTACTCGAACTCCATTTCACCTAGCTTAGGTTATGATTGTTGCCTCTTCCTACAGTTCAATAGGAGGCATATGTCATCAATACCATTTATAGTGAAATGATGGAAGTAGATATAGATAAATAGCTAATGTTCATATATTCATCATGTGAAACTAACAAAGTAGTAACTATTCCACTCATAGATATTTACAAAACTTACTACCCACGACATTGATTATTGTAATTACAGGAAATGGAAATAACAATGAATGCATCAAATTCGAAATACTATCTTGAACATGTTGATAGGGTGGAATGCCCCTAATATCAATAGCAAGGGTTTCACCCCAACATCAGGTCCCAACTACACCTCACGTTGTTTGAAATAGGAAACCCACTTGGATTTTGGGCCGACAACAATTAATGGTTTGGTTTCAAGATTTGAGCAGTTTGTTGTGCAATATGATTATATTATTATGTATGCAATGAGTTGAAAATAAATTATATCCTAGCTAGGAGTTGTGCTTAAAAGGATTGTGAGCTATTGAATATACACATATAACACTATAAAGATCCTATAAAAGTAGTTTTCTCAAAACAAGTAGCCTGATATGCAGATATAGTAATGACCATAAATCAAGAAAGATAAGTCTTTTTTTATCTAATCAAATTCAATAACTATTAGTTCAACAAGTAAATTTAGAAACATAATAATCAGAATATGTCTTAAACATGAGAAAAAGAATCATACACATGAAAAACATTTTCATAGTATATATCATCATGACATGAACAAAAATTAAGTTAGACCATTCATACACTGAAACATCCAAGCATCTCCAAATCCACAGGCCCAAAAAAAACTTCTTCAATTTAATTCCATGAGAAGTTTTACAAGGAGTCTCCAAAACATCTCAAAGCTAAAGAGGCCATTTTCTCTCTTCCCAAACTTATTTTATAACATTTCTAGTGTCTTTTGGGTTCCTCGACCTTTCACCTTCTAACCTTCTATGACTATTAGTCTACACTCCTAAGTCTACAAAAATTATGAAGAAGGATTTTCAAAAGTGGGACCCACTTAATGAGTCATTTGACCCTCACTTTACAATTATAAAACATAACAATAAAAATAGTATATAATGATCCCCTTTACATATATAAAATCAATACTTGATACTTAAACATAAAATAAAGGACAAGCTACATAGGGGGTGGGCCCCTTTGTGTCAGGTAGTCTCTCCAAGCATCATATTGATCTAACAGGGAGTTGAATCCAGGGTTTCTAAGAGATTCCAAAGTGACCACATGATTCACTACCTCGCCAACAATAATGCCAAGTCCCTTTTAAAGAGATAAAGTAGAGGTATTCAATAAGTTGATGTCTCTCACTAGAACTGATACATGCTCCATGAGAGCTGCTTTGGTCACTTCATTCAATACCTCCACTGAAACTTATGGCAAGTTTATGACTTCCCTGATGTCGTTCTTTTTGTCCTCGATGGATTTAGGCCAGTCTATGCTACAGAGAGGAGGCAAGTGACATGTATCCATCACACTAGTAGTTTCCTAGTACAATTTATGGCATTTGTTAATGGTAGTGGATATACTCTGCTATAGAGTTGTTCATGCTAGCATGCTATGAGAAATGAAGGCATGGTTGTTACAAAGGTCTCGAGGTTTCATTCTCGAGGGGTCATTTGGTGTTTCCACTATGCTAATTCATTTAAACTAAGACTTATGTCATCCAAGATGCAATCATGTTCTTTAGTATGTTCAAGGACTTCTCCTAGCTTGAAATGGTGTTCTTGCAATGAATATAAATAATTGTACATTTGGTATTGAGCTTCTACAAGATCCTCTTGAATGGAAAATGCACAAGATTTAAATCCATCCGGGCCCATGTTCTCTTTCCTTAGCTTGGCGATCTCCTCCTTGATATTTCTTATCCTCTGTTTGTAGGCTTTGATCTTGTTAGCCATTTCCTTTGCTTGACTACCGAGGGAGAGGGATACATTTGTTAAGATTGCATCCATTGGATCTTGATTGATGTTCATGAACACAAGAGTCTTATATGTGATTACTATGGAGGCCTCCCATGAAGTGTGAGCCTCTTATGTAATTGCTTAACAATTTGTTTCTTCCTTTTATCATAAACAAAGGAATATTGAGAAGCAGCACCATCTTCTTTCTAATGAGTGAAAAGTCCCAAACTGAGCTCCATGAGAGGGAAGTGTCCTCATGTCATTGAAATTGTTGTTGGAATCATGGAAGAAGGTCCTTCCTCTAGGAGTGATTGTGTATCTATCTGTTGCAACTGCAACATTTTCCCAAAATTCAAAAAAAATTTGGGACCCTCCTTTAATTCGTTTTGCTAAGCCTTTTAGTTTTGCTTGATGTTTGTTCAAGGAATATTTTTATGCCAGTGCTATTTTACGGTTTGAATTGATTTTTCCTTGCCATCGGAAGCATTTGAGACTATGAGTCGGAAGCGCAGTTAATTGTGTGCCCGCCGTTGCGGAGAAGTAACAAGAAGTCGAGTTTGATCAATGATTTATTTCCTCTGATGCTTTTTATTTGTTTTCTTAATCGACGGCTTGTTGGAATACCGTCGAAACATTTGTCTCTACGTCTTCCACCGTCACGGAGGAGGTATTGCGAAGCCTCTCGACGATTGTGTTAACCTTTTCCAATCCCGCCGTTTTGACTCGCAAATTCTTAGGATTTTAACTTTCGTTGTTGCGGTTTTGGAAGGCACTATCTTGCCGATGTATTTTGATTTTGTTTTCCACGTGCCCGTTATTTTTGGTCGAAGTCATCTTTATTTTTGCCCCGATTTTGTTGGTCTGCAGAATTCGGTTCCTCTATGGTTTTTGTCATTGCGGCTCTTCAACCAACTCTTGGTTCGAAGCCTTAGCTTGGCGAGCTCCGATGTAAGGTTGATTTCTTTCTCTTGCCGTCGCCATTGTGGGTTTCCTAACTATTTCATCATCCGCCATTCGGAGGCGATACTGACAGGATCGCCGATCCCATAACCATTTCGCTCCCGATTGTTTATTTTTCCCGCCAATTATGGTTGACCGCGGCGTATATAGTGGGGTTGGGGTTTATTGTTTTTTATTGTTATTTTGCAATTTCCCCGTGCTGTCGTTATCGCTCGAGCAGACCAACGCACTTGCTGTCGGTACCTTCCTCCTAGGTGGCTCCGTCGTGGAGGTTTGTGGTTTCTTCTCCACCAATCGCGCAGCACATTGCCAGGTAGGCCCGTATGCCCATTTTACCTTTCCGTTTGAATGGTCATACTAAGTTTGTTGCCCTTGGTCAGTTTGTTTCCTTTGCGGTTAGTAGATTCCTAGTTTCCGTTTTAGCATATATTATAATCTATAGACGGTGTTGCTGCCCAATGGGGGGTGTTTGTGGGTTTGCATGATGATTTCTTTCACGGCCGTTATGGGTTTACAGCCCACACTCGATTGCTAGGGAAACCAGTGCAGACGGCCGTTACGCTGTCCGCACCAATATCCTCCAGTCTACGAGTGGCCATCTAGGGAGAGCGTTTCATGGTTTTCTTTCGAGATGCCAAGGTTTTGGTTCCACAGTTTGGTCGCCCTCGATTTTGTGAACCAGGGTCGCGATGCTGAAGTTACTCCTCGCTTAGGATGAGACTATTCAAACTCGAGTACGAACCCCGGACCAATTTAGGGATTCAGAATGCACAATCTATGCGTATTTTGATGCGAATAGCAGTTTCCCCTTATGTTTTCTTTGAGCTTACAATGAGTCTAATGCACTATCACAATGCAGTATCCTTCACTTGGGATTAGGCACCATATTTTTCCATGAATGATTTAGTTCATAGTGCCGAGAGGGGGTGTTGAGACTGTTTTCTACTTGACGCGGGGAGGGGGATATTCTTCATTTTAGCAAAGGCCATGATATTTTAAGTTGATTCTGCAAATAATGGTTGTGAGCTGGTTTTAGCCTTTTGGGCAGATTGTTTTTATGCGGGAATAGTTGGTTTTTGAGTATTGTTTGTTTTATTTTCATATCAGCAATCATGTTTAGCATAGACAAGGTAAAATGCTCATACATTTTTGTCTCCATTTTTTAATGTCATCGAGGAATGGTCCAATAGAACCTAAAAGCAATTTCTTTGTATGGCAGGGAAATTCTGCAGAATTCGAGATGTCTAAACAACAAAAGAAGAAGGCTCCCATAGTAGAGGAGGAACCCGAGGTTGAAATCGTCACCAAAGTTGAATATACTTACGAAGATACCAAATGCATAGTGGGTGTTGAACCCGAATATAAATGGGGGAAATTTTACAAACTAATAACACACCGGGAGGTACCTGACACCGGTTTTGAGGAGGAAACCATATATGCAAACATAGAGAGATCTGCCTTGATGAGAGTGACTACTATACCTGAGCTTTTTCCATGCTCAGAGGTGATTGGGTGGATTCTGCCCAGGGCGGATGTAACGACCATGATTTTGGCAAATGTTGATAAACAGGGTTATGTTGCCTATAGCCCTAGGTATGTATCACTGGCCTACCACTTACCAGAAGGATAGGTATACTTGACTGAAGACTGGCTAAAGGAAATTAAGATGGACCTAGTCAAGACACTGAAGAGAATGTTGGTGCCTGGAAAGAACTTTAGAACTAGGCCATCCGGGGAATATGATACTGCCACCCTAAGAACCCCTTATAGGTTCATTGCCCTGATGCTGAATAGGATTTTCGGGAGGGCCCACGGTAAAAGCTTCAAGTTGGAGTGGGTGCCTATCATCTTCTATGTTGCAACACAGGGGACAGTGTTCAATTGGGAAAACATTGTGTCCAACAGCCTCTTAGCCTGCATTGCTTCAGCATTAGGAGGGGTGTCCCAGAAGAGATCAGAGTTCTATATGAGCTCTATACTGATTGATTGCATACTATGCAATCAACCCTTCCCAAACCTGAGGTGTATCTGGGACCAAGAAAGAACACCAGTCTACTCAGCTTACAAGCCACTGTGGGCACACAAGTACCACAGTCACTATAGAGAAGTGTGTGAGCAATTCATCATGCCATTATATACTTTGATCTTCTTAAAGGAGTGCAATTGCATGCCGAAGGAAGCATTGTAGGTGATTGAAGAATATGCAGACTACTACTTAGCGGATGATGGATTGTATTTCAGAATGTATGGATGCTCCAGAGCACCCTCACTACTGCCAAAATATGCCACTGATTGTGTAGTGCACAAGGAGGCAGTTAGACGGGTCTTCTTAGATGGTATAGAGAGCTTTTTATTCAAACATAAGAAAGCGACTTACCCTCCTTTACCATTCAGGTTGGGAAGCTATTAGTTTACAAGGGTGAAGAAAGCTGATGAATTTGTAGAAGAATTGGGGAAATTCCATTTTGGGGAAATACATTTGCACAGGAACGATTCCCGAAATAAAGTGGCAGAGCACTGCAAGGAGGAAAATGTACATTTTGAATACACAAGCCACTGGGATAAAGATGAATCCATTTTCCGCAGTGCAGAAAATATAACGGCCTTAAGAAGAAGATTTAAAAAGAAAATCACCACCAAAGGTGGAAAAGGACAGGATGAGCAGGAAAAGGCTGAGGAGGAAGAGGCTAGAAAAAGAAATGAAGATGCTAGGAGACTAGCACAGGAAGTTGAAATCTGGCTCAAAGGTGAGGAGGAAGAAAAGAGGAGAGCTGAACAGGAAGCAGCTAGAAAGGCAGAAGAGGCTGCCTAGAGTGAAGAGGAGGAAAAGAAAAGAAAGATGGATGAGGAACTGAAGAAGCAGGAAGCAGAAAGGCTAAAACTGACAGGGGCAGTGACAGAGCAATCAGTTTCCGATCCTGTAGACAGTCAGGCTCAGGACTTGGGTAATCCTGATATTCAAGATCCTGAGGCAGCTGTTGGCAGCACAACATGACAGGCTATGGTCCCTACCCCTAGGATAACCCCTTTTGAGCATAAGAAAGGGGAGGAGGTACCGGATTTCAACACTATTTTTTATGATAGGGAAAGGAAAGGAATAGTGAAGAGGACAGAGAGAAAGGTCGAGACTGGGAGGTAGTCGGGTAAAATGATAAATGATACAACCATAGTATATGGGACAGACAAGGACCTTGGATTCACCATTAGAGCTAGGGCTGCATTTATCCATGCTTCTGAGGACAATGTAGATCGAATAATGACTAATCTTGAACAGTCAAAGAAGTCTACTGCCCAGCTAAAAGATACCTTGAGAAGAGAGAGAGAGGAAAATAATAGATTGAAAAGAAAGTTTGAAGACATACAACATGAAATAAAGTCTTCAAAAGCTGAGCTCCAGTTCCTCCAAGTAGAGAAGAGATCTCTAGAGGCTGCCCAAGGAAGTTTGCAGGAATTGCAGCAGGAATGTCAAGGGTTGAGGACAGAAAAGGAGAAGCTGCTAGGTAAGATAGGGGAGTTGGAGCTACAGAAAGCTACCTTGGAGGAATCTGAAAGGCAATCTCAGGGGCAGACTGCAGAGCTTAAAGAACATATTACCTCATTAACAACAGCTCTAGAAGAGGCCAAGGAATAGCAGGTTAGTCTTCATCCTTTCAAGGAGCATGTTCTAGCATAAAGGAGCAAGATGCACCGGCTGCAAGTAGCCATAGAGGAAGAAAGGTGCAAGATTTTGCAGGTGGACAATTGGTTGGAAGAGATTTTGGAAACCTCTTCATATTTTGTAGACAAATCGCAGGATATCTTAGAAGTCCTAACAGGAAGGATGGCGAGATTAGAAGTGAATGAAGAAACCCCTGTAGATCTACCATCAAAAGATCAAAAATCCCTGAGGCAAGACTACGATTTACTAGAGTTTTCCATAAACATAGTCGAAGAATTCAAGAAGGCTGTCAAGAAGACAAAGGGGGCTTGTGCAGAATTCTTTAGGAGACTTTTGATTACGTATAATCGTTGCCAGGTTGAAGCTGAGCAGAGAATGGATACCTTTCCAGAGCACAACCTATTTTGGGAGATGTTGTAAAGAAGATATCAGGAGGATGGACAAAGGATCCAGCACATCAAAGCCATTGATGAGCAGACCCTGAGGAATGAAGTAGCTCATGCCGCAGTTAGTGTGCAGTTTCTAGAAGACCAACTTCGCCTGAGCTCAGCCAGAATAGAAGTAATAAGGAATTAGGCTGCTAAATTTGAAATAAATATTCGTTTCCTAGAACGTTCCGAGTTCGAAAGCATTGCCTCAGAGGCTTCATCGTGGAAGAAGTTCTTGAATAGTCAAGCGGGACCCTCCTCATAAGCACTTTACTTATTTTATTGTAATATATTGTAAATTATATAAGCACTTAATGAAAGAAAAGTGTGGGAGGTGAAGAGTTGGGGAAGCCCAAGAGTCATTCGTGGGAAGCCCAACAGTTTTATTCTTTTTGTATAAATATAGAAGATTTAGATAAGAGAGGGAATTTTTCCCAGTTAGATTTGTGAAGACATATTGTAAGAAGAATTATTTCCTTTTGCAATAAATAATTACAATTTTCCTGTTGGAGAAAGCTTGGTGGAATGTTCAAATGTTGTGCTATGGATTTGTTGAAGAGGAACTATCTCGTTTTTAGCTTTATGTCCATTAACTGTGAGATCGTTCTAACTCTTTGAACCTATGTTCTTGTATGAATGTTCTCTGGTTTATTGCGCCGAGAGGCGCTCTACAGCCCAGTATGGGGGAGATCTTGTCACGTGATGTCACGTGATGTAACGTTACTAACATGTCGGCAAAAAATAATAGTGAAAGTGAATATTATGGGGGAGATCTTGTCACGTGATGTCACATGATGTAACGTTACTAACATGTCGGCAAAAAATAATAGTGAAAGTGAATATTATGGGGGAGATCTTGTCACGTGATGTAACGTTACTAACATGTCGGCAAAAAATAATAGTGAAAGTGAATATTATGGGGGAGATCTTGTCACGTGATGTAACGTTACTAACATGTAATAGTGAAAGTGAATATTATGGGGGAGATCTTGTCAAGTGATGTAACTTTACTAACATGTCGACAAAAAATAATAGTGAAAGCAAATATTATGGGAGAGATCTTGTAACGTGATCAGACACGAGGATGATCAGCAAGCTGAGTGTGCTACTCGGATAATGCAAATGGCGCCCTGCATTACTTACGTACAAGGATTGGACAATAAACCTACTAAATCTTGCTGTGATTCCCTTCTTCAAGTCACCTCCCATGCTCCTGCGATGGTAAAGTTTGCTGCTGCGATGGTAAAGATTGGCGTATTGACTGGCAGTCTGTAGGGAGAAATATGTGTTACCTATAGGCATACCAACAACTAATTGAGATTGAGATCGAGATCAAAAATGGAATTTCGTTTCCTTGAATCTCAGAACCAAGCAGATTCAAGGAAACTAAATTTCGGTTTTGATCTCAATTTCAATTAGTTGTTGGTATGCCTACAGGTAACACGGATTTCTCCCTGACTGATTTCTCCTTGATTGCCAGTCAATACGCCAATCTTTCCCAGCAACAAACTTTTGTTTCTGGGCGTTCAAGTTTTGATTAGGGCCCGAATTTCGATTCACCATCTTGAGCGTGCTTGGATCTGTCAGTAGAGTTGCATCAGACTTAAACAGACCACGGTGGGATTTAACTTTGTCATAGTAGAGATTGTCCAGGATGAGAGGCATTTTAGATCATGATGTTTGGAGCTTTGCGCTCCTCATGTTCTCATGGTTCCTTCAATCACGATTTCTTTACAGAATTATATTTCTTCTTGGCGCCCAACAAAAAACAGTTGCAGGTTTTAATGGAGATGGAGATATCTATTGCAGGCTTAAAGCGGTTTCCCTATGCTGCAGCAGTGGGTTTATGGAATTAGTTGTTATAATAATCATGATCTTCCGGTGCAGTTTTTATCCATTCCTGCAGTGTCTGGAAGTACCAGCTATCCTCTCTTTCCTAGATTTAACAGATATGCTGAATTATATTTTAGATATAGATACATGATATCATGGGAAGGGTTAAACTGACCATCAAGAGGCTGGAAAATACGAAAAATAGGCAGGTGACTTATTCTAAGCGAAGGAATGGCATTCTAAAGGAGAGAGAGCTATCTATTCTGTGCGATATTGATATTGCGCTCATCATGTTCTAACCCACTGGGAATCCCACACTTCGCCTCGGAGAGAGGAGGCCAGTCATTCCTTCACGGTTTCTTTTTAATAACGTAAATAAGTGTTTTGCAATTTCTATGTTGATATGCACGTAAATAGAGTGATAATTTGGAACCTCCTTCAATCACCGTTTCTTTTTAATATTGTTGTTTTTTTTTTTTTTTTTAACTAAAACGGTTATTAGTCATTTGTATTGATTATCTGGCCAATCCTGCCAGCAACTTTTACACTCAGAGATTCTTAACTAAACAAATATCTAGGATCCAGATACTTGGGTGTGCTTAAATCACTGACCCTTTTACAAAAAATCTGGGAGTTTTCTTGACAGACAAAGATCTTCAAAAAGAAAGCCATAACATAGCAAAGCAACTAAAATTTCAGAGAAGACTAATCAGAGAGGAGAGTCACCAGCGCTGGTCATCAGCCAGCCTGGGCCAAATTCACCTTAGGAATTCACCTGAACTTCATGCTGGTCCAAGATTCATCTAAGAAGCCTCCCTTCACTATGAGCACGTGAATTAACCCCTAACAACTGCATGCTGGCTCCTTCAGCGAGTAACACTCTGTCCTCCTTCAGCAAGTAACACTCGGTCCTCCTAGCTGTGAATGACAGCGCGAGGAGGATGAGTGCAGGACAGAATAAAAGCTGTCCCCCAAGAGTCTCATGCTTCACATGGAAGTATTCAAAGACAAACAGCTGGAAACATTTAACTCTTTCAGTGCAAGAGAACTGACTTCACTTAATTCATCAAAGGCATAGAACTGAAATCGCTTATAACTTCAATGACAGAGTTGTATATACTGAAATTTTAAAGGATTGAGAGCTAAAAGAACTTGTTTATCTTTGCCAAAGGACTGCAAACACTGATACTTCATTTACTGAAATCTGAGAGCCAAAATGTCTTCATTTCCAGAGAGCTGGAAGAACTGGAATCTTCATTGACTGAGAGCTTGAAAACA
Source organism: Pseudotsuga menziesii (assembly GCA_001517045.1). Taxonomy (NCBI): domain Eukaryota; kingdom Viridiplantae; phylum Streptophyta; class Pinopsida; order Pinales; family Pinaceae; genus Pseudotsuga; species Pseudotsuga menziesii. Next base: position 374,918 of record LPNX010873313.1, on the reverse strand, counting down.
CTTATTTCTTCCTCGACAGAGAGCTGAAAGCGCTTAAATCTTCAGAGGCCGAGAGAAGATAACTCTTAGCTCTTCAGATGCACTGAAAACCTGCAAACACTGAGATCCTCAAAGGCCGAGAATTGAATTCACTTATATCATCAAAGGCAGAGGACTGAAAACGCTTATAACATCAATGACGGAGATGAAAATACTGAAATCTTAAAGGATAGAGAGCTAATGGAACTTGAATAGTCTTTGCCAAAACACTGTAAACACTGATTCTTCGTTGACTGAGAGCTGAGAGCAAATATGTATTCATTTCCAGAGAGCTTGAAGAGTTGGATTCTTGATAGTTTGAGAGCTGGAAGCACTTAATTCTTCCTCGACAGAGAGCTGAAAGCACTTAAATCATCAGAGGCAGAGAAGGAACTTGGAATTTGTTTACACCTTGTCCCTCTAGAGCCCCAGCCTTCACTTGGGAATGACTGAGAACTGCAAAGTCTTATACATCCAATGCCTGGGAACTGAAGTCCCTGACAGAGGACTGAAAACAAATAAAATTCAAAGACAGAGGCCTGTAAACACCAAAAATTCACTGACAGAGGACTGAAATCACTAGAAAGAATGAATACACTTAATTCTTTTCAGGGCAGGATAAAAAATCAGAACTTCCATGACCCTAGGGGATGGGTCCGGAATCTTCATTGCCATTAACTATGATGAATCCTTTGCTTAAAGAGGCACCAGCGTTGGCTTCACTGTCTGCAATTTGATTGAGGTGACGAAGGACGTGGTAAAATAAAGTGATAATTTGGAAATTTTTGGGAAAAAATCGATTTTTTTTAAAATTTTATGATTTAATTTTTTATTTTTATTTTTAAATTCGTTTTGAAATTAAAAATATTATATTTTATGTTTATTGTGTTTTTATAATGTAGAGTTTATTTTAAAATTTGCAATTTTATTTATGATTACAAAGTATCTTCATAGACCATTATATTTTGTAAAATATATTTTGTGTTTAATAGATTGTACTTTCAAGTTAGTATGTAGTTTATATTTTGTAGTTTGAAAAATGTATTTTATGTTTAAGCTTTTATATTTTGTATTTAAAAGTTAATTTGTAAATAAATATGGTACTTAAAAATTGCACTTAATTATTTGAATAAATTTTGAATTTTTTAAATTATTACTTTTATTATAAAAAATGGTTTGGTTTTATTTTATTTGTTTAATATAATTTTAATTAATAAAACGTATATCATTTTAGAGCAATATAATATAAATATCTATTTAAAGGCATTTAATTAAAAAAATAAATTTGCTTTCTAATATATTTTTTATTTTATTTTATTAAGATTATGTAATGTAATATTAGGTAAAGGCAAGGAGCTATTAGAGGAGAGGTTTGCACCTCGTGAGATTTGATCTCTCTCGGCGCTTGATAGAGCCTAGGATTTGGATCTAAGTTGGTTTTATGAAAATTTCCACTATGAGTAATGAATGTTGTTCATAAACAATTGGCTATCTGGTTATTCAAATATCTTTAAATGTTCATGTGTTTTGAAAGAAGTATCAACTATCTGTGATTTTTCATAATGCATGTACAAGATACATTACTCATTAATAAATGATAATCTTGCTCCCTAGGGATAGGTTATGTAGTTAGTTTTAATTTCTTGCTGTGTGTGATTTAGATGCGAGAGAGTTTAAGACGAAAGGTAAGAACCTGTGCATCACATTGTGACCACTCGTATTCTCTATCAATATGCATTTTAGATAGGCACTTGCATGTCATACTTAAAACTAAAAACACAAAAATATACACGATGGACCGGGCTGCAACCGGTAAAACCTTTTATTTTTGTTACTTGACCTACGGTAGCTGGACCGCAAACCAGACGGATTCCCTACACCAAACAGTCACGAGCTAGTTGGGAACGTTGACTGGGGAGAATCCCTTGCTGTTGTTGCCTGCGAATTTCCAGGCCTCAATAGTATCTGGCGCTAGAAGGAGGGCCACCAGTGCATGGCTGGACGGGGAAACCCATTTCCTCGAAACAACTCCACTAGCAATAGTTTTGAAAGTAGTTTGTTTCCTGATCCAAATACTCAAGAGAATAGAGAACATTTGTTTGTTGGGGACAACCAAATGGTAAATGATCCGAGAAGACACACACGGGCTTATGTAAAGAGTATTGGAGGATTACCCATTATCCCTGATTTACCCCGAAGAGAATACAAGAAGAAATACCGTCCCATCTTGGAAGATTCAGTGTTGGTTGGAGATTTGGAAGAGTTGGTAGAAGGAGCATTACAGGAGGTTGTTTAGCCTTTTGAATCAAATAGGCCCAAACACACTTTACTGTTCACCTGTGCGGACTCCTGTTCCTTCACCTCCTCACTCTCCACCCAGACTCATGGCAGGTGTAAATGCAAATCAGCCACCTAACCCACCAAATCCACCACCGGCTTGGAAAGCCTAATCACCCTTGAACTTAACACCTCCGTTGCATGACTTACCTCAAGCTTTCGAGAAGTTGTTGCCTAAGTTTCATCCAAATGAGAAGGTTGTAGTAGATGACCATTTGCAGAGTTTCTATTTGGCAATAGAAGGATTAAGGGCTGGGGAACATGAGGACGTAGTATGTAGACTCTTTCCACACACCCTTAAAGGAGCAGCAACATCATGGTATTTTGGTTTGCCTGCAAACTCTATCCTAGATTGGGATACCTTTGAAACGATTTTCAGAAGTAAGTATGCAGCCCAAAAGATGCATGCATCACTAATGAAAGGCTTAGGCGCCTTAAAAAAGAAAGGAAAGAAAAGGTACACAATTTCACTCAAAGATTTTCTGCTTACCTCAAGAACTTCTCTGCAACTGATAAGCCTTCTGATAAAGTTCTGATTGAGTATTATACCTCAGCTTTAGGTCCGGACTTGGCTATGCTCGCAAAAGCTCAAGTTAAGCCTACGTTAGCAGAGACGTATGAAGAAGCATAAAGAGTAGAGGCTGAAAAGGAAAGTATAGAAGATTATCCTGAGCAATCTGGAGAAAAAACTTCAGGGAAAAGAGCCTTATTGCTGTCCAAACCTAAAGAGGAGCAATCACATGATTTTGAGGGGATGTTAAAGATGATGCAAAAGCTTTCCAACAGAATAATAGATTTGGAGAAGGAAAAAGAAGCTCAGAAAGATTATAAGCCTTACTACAAAAAAAGGGAAGATAACAACCAATTCAAGACCCCTCCACACGATTCAGCATCAATGAATCTGACAGAGGTAGGGATGGATAATTTCTGCACTTTTCACCAACAACCCCATTCTGAAAAGAATTGTCCTCAATGGTTAAATTCAATGACTTTGGTGATGAATCAGGTCTTGGATTCTAAATTGACTGAGGACAGTGATGAGGAGGAAAGAGGTAATAAGACCATAGAAAAACAAGAAAATGATACCATGTTTTTTTGGGATTGTGTCTCGCTGTTTGATACAGAAAAAAGTACTCTTAAACCTGAGAATATACCAATGACAACAAAAGACCTGAATTTGGTAAATAAAGATAGTTCAATAATCTCAAAGATTAAGAAGTTGTAATAGAATGTCAGGAAACAGCCAAAGAACAACGTTGAGGACAAAGTACCCAAAATTACCATTATCAGCCAAGATCCAGAGCAAATCAACAAGCTTGCTAAGCCTATGGAAGAACAAGTAGGTGTTAATAAAGAAAATACTAAAAGGCCTGAAGAACCAGAGGAAGAGATACCCACCGAAAACCAACCTGTGGAGGAAGATGTCGAATCAATTGGGGAAGGGAAAGCTAGAACTCCACCTTTCCTTTTGACTCTGGAGATTTTGAACCATAAGGTGCATAATTGTCTGGTAGATTCTGGATCATCAGTGAATGTTATGCCACTTGTATTTTGCAAAAAAATTAATGGGCAGCCAAAACCTACTGCTTGGGAAGTTACTCAATTAGACATAACTAATTTCAAAGTAATGGGAGAAATGGAGAATGTTCTCATTCGTTTATCTGCAAATAACAAGATATGTCAATTTATTGATATTGTGGTGGCTGACATACCGGATGGGTATGGACTTATTCTGAACCGAGACTGGTCCGCGAGGTTAAAGGGGTATTTTTCTTCATATTGGTCACATTTATGGTTGCCTCATAAAGGGGCTCCAAATCGGATCAAAAATTTAAGGGAACCTTACATGAAGCACACTATCACTAAGTTGGAAGAAGGAAATGAATCTGCAAATTCTGTTTTGGGGAATTATCTAATGGAGCTTGCACTAAGATATCATGCATTAGATGAAGCTAGCAGTGTGACTGACACTCAGCCTGATCTCCTTCAAGGTTCACAGGTTGATGAGATTGATTGTAAATCGGTAGACATAGTTTCGGTTTCAAAAATAGCAGAATTAGATCACGGTTAGGTACCTCATGTCTGCAATCAAGCCTAGCCCCTTGACTCATAGGTTGATAGATTTTTAGGGGTGGGCACATAACTGATTAGGTAGTGGTTGGTTCTCGAATTTTATTTTTCTTTTGATTTGATGACCTTGTACATAAATAATTTGATGCAGTTTTACTTTGATTTACCGCTTTTATTTCTGGTTATTTTGGTTTGTTTTTTAATAAAAGAGGCAAACTTTTGGTCGCATGGAAAGCATCAGGGTTCTCGATTAACTAAAATCTTTGGGATAAGACTGTGCGTTTTATTTTGAAATGATAGAATTTCTTCTAGTAAGTAGTTTTCCTAAATGGCTATGCACTCATTGAAGTCCTGCTTAACCCCTGAAAATAACTCAGAATTAAGAGGTCTGGAATACTATTTCGAGGCTCCATCCATTTCACATCTAAGATGTCCTAGGGAGTGATAGCAAAAGACCCATAGAAATGAAGCAAGGTAAATAGTTTATTATATATATATGATCCCATGCCATGATTTTAAAAGCCTAAAGGCTGTTAAGAGTCAAAACTCCTAAAAGAAGCAATACATATCAAAACGAAGTATCAGAAACATGAAAATAATCTGCCAAAAGTTCTTCTCTGTCTGTGAGTTGAAAAATAAATACATCTCTCACACAAAAGGACACTATGGATAGAAGAGCCTAAATAAAATTCAGAAAGAAAGGCAGATGGAGGACTCAAAAGAACAAAAGTTCAAAAGAGCACAAAAGTGCAATTGGCATGGGAATGAGGAACAAACAAATAGTTCCGTTACCATATGTTACGATCATGTGGTGTCCAAGCTAGAAACTACCCAAAGACAGAGGTAAAATAAAGCTCACCTACTAAGCCTCAAAAGAGTTATCCGGACTTTGAATATTTTGGCGTTCCCATTTCCAAAGAATGGACCGTCATCAATGATTTAAATGCATGTGTTTGCCATATTAGGAATACAAGCATCTAGAAGAATTCAACTTATGAGCTAAATGATTAAACAGTCTTTTACTGGGAAGAAGTTAATTCATAAATCTGGGGTTCACCAGGTAGTCGCCAATTGTTGCAGCTACAACATTTTCCCAAAATTCAAAATTTTTTTGGGACCCTCCTTTAATTCGTTTTGCTAAGCCTTTTGGTTTTGCTTGATGTTTGTTCAAGGAATATTTTTATCTCAGTGTTGTTTTACGGTTTGAATTGATTTTGCCTTGCCGTCGGAAGCATTTGAGACTGTGAGTCGGAAGCCCAGTTAATTGCACGCCCGCCATTGTGGAGAAGTAACAAGAAGCCGGGTCCGATCAATGATTTATTTCCTCCTATGCTTTTTATTTGTTTTCTTAATCAGCAGCTTGTTGGAATACCGTTGAAACATTTGTCTCTACGTCTTCCGCCGTCACAGAGGCGGTATTGCGAAGCCTCCTGAGGATTGTGTTAACCTTTTCCAATCCCGCCGTTTTGACTCGCAAATTCTTAGGATTTTAACTTTCGCTGTTGCGGTTTTGGAAGGCACTATCTTGCCGATCTATTTTGATTTTGTTTTCCGCGTGCCCGTTATTTTTGGTCGAAGTCATGTTTATTTTTTCCCTGATTTTGTTGGTCTACAGAACTCAGTTCCTCTATGGTTTTCGCCGTTGCGGCTCTTCAACCAACTCTTGGTCCAAAGCCTTAGGTTGGCGAGATCCGATGTAAGGTTGATTTCTTTCTCTTGTCATCGCCATTGCGGGTTTCCTAACAGTTTCATCATTCGCCATTGCGGAGGCGATACTGACAGGATCGCCAATCCCGTAACGGTTCCGCTCCCAATTGTTTATTTTTACCGGCGAAGGATGGCGAGATTAGAAGTGAATGAAGAAACCCCTGTAGATCTACCATCAAAAGATCAACAAGCCCTGAGGCAAGACTATGATTTACTAGAGTTTTCCATAAACACAGCTGAAGAATTCAAGAAGGCTGTCAAGAAGACAAAGGGGGCTTGTGCAGAATTCTTCAGGAGACTTTTGATTACGTATAATCGTTGCCAGGTTGAAGCTGAGCAGAGAATGGATACCTTTCCAGAGCACAGCCTGTTTTTGGAGATGTTGCAAAGAAGATATCAGGAGGATGGACAAAGGATCCAGCACATCAAATCCATTGATGAGCAGACCCTGAGGAATGAAGTAGCTCATGCCGCGGTTAGTGTGCAGTTTCTAGAATACCAACTTCACCTGAGCTCAGCTAGAATAGAAGTAATAAGGAATTAGGCTGCTAAATTTGAAATAAATATTCGTTTCCTAGAACGTTCCAAGTTCGAAAGCTTGGTGGAATGTTCAAATGTTGTGCTATGGATTTGTTGAAGAGAAACTATTTTGTTTTCAGCTTTGTGTCCATTAACTATGAGATCATTCTAACTCTTTGAACCTATGTTCTTGTATGAATGTTCTCTTGTTTATTTTATGAAAATTTCCACTATGAGTAATGAATGTTGTTCATAAACAATTGGCTATCTAGTTGTTCAAATATATTTAAATGTTCATGTGTTTTGAAAGAAGTATCAGCTATCTGTGATTTTTCATAATGCATGTACAAGATACATTACTCATTAATAAATGATAATCTTGCTCCCTAGGGATAGGTTAGGTAGTTAGTTTTAATTTCTTGCTGTGTGTGATTTAGATGCAAGAGAGTTTAAGATGAAAGGTAAGAATCTGCGCATCACATGGTGACCGCTCCTTGTATTCTCTATCAATCTACATTTTAGATAGGCACTTGCATGTCACACTTAAAACTAAAAACACAAAAATATACATGATGGACCGGGCCGCAACAGGTAAAACATTTTATTTTTGTTACTTGACCTACGGTAGCCGGACCGCAAACCAGACGGATTCCCTACACCAAACAGTCACAGGCTAGTTGGGAACGTTGACTGGGGAGAATCCCTTGCTGTTGTTGCCTATGAATTTCCAGGCCTCAACACTATCTTGGTTTGGTATATTTTGTCCATCTATTCTTTCCTTCTAGTTTCTTCTTCATCCTCCATTATTTGTTGTTCTTCAACTTCTTTTCTCTTATACCTCTTTTAAACTTTTCTCTTCAACTACCCTAAGTTATGCTTCTATTTTCCTCTTAGCCTCTACATATTTCCTAGAGGTATCTTCTTGCTAATGTTTTCTCGTGTCTTCTTTGGGTCCTATCTGTGTCACAGATTTATACCTTTTGTTTCCTAGACGCCTTGAGATCTCATCAAGGGACTTGGCTCTCTTGTATACTTCTTCATCTACCCATGACTCATAAATATATGCCCAAGTGAATGTGGAAGCATGAGAATGTTGTTCCATCACCTTTCTAGAATCATTTCTCCTGAAGACTTCAATGCCAAATTGGAACACACTAATAGCATGGGCTTACTCTTTATCCTGTTTGATATGTTTCAAACAATATCCTCCAATGGCTAGAGGCAAGGAGGGCTACACAAATTTCTTTGCATTTGTTAACACTATACCAATTGCGTTCAGGAAAAGCTTGTATGCCATTTCTTCTAGGATCACCTTCTTAGTAAAAAATTAAGGAAGGAGAAGAGGAGGTTTAATGCCACCATAGATTTGTAAATGGGTCCCCTTTTGTGACATATCAATCTCCACTTGTAGCTAAGGATTTCAAAGATATGCCAAACATGCATTAGGTTGGTTCCCCGTGAATAAGGGTATATAATGGTGTCAGTAACTCATAACTCCTAGGATAATTTTACATAATATCTAGTGTAATTACATTCCCACAAGATTTTGTAGTAGAAATGAACTCGAGGGTCTCTCAAGATCCATTGCCACCCCATCCCTGGAAAGGTGTTGTTTGCACAGAAAACATCCAAAAAGTAAGAAGACATGTAGAATTTGCAACCCCGCCCTACATCTATATTTCTTGCAACTACGATGGCTTCCCTCATGTTTGGAGATAGAATAGCTCCCCAATTGAAAACTATGCTAAGTGAAGTCACTTGCTGCAACAGGGGAAACCATGAATCTCGTAAGCATGTTGCATCCTTGTCTCCATATATCCTAGCAAGTAGTGTGGTTGTCATTATGTAAGGGGGCCTCAAGAATATTGAGGGGTATAAGAATGTGTCCCTTGGCCCGAACCTCTTTCCTTTTAACCATCATTTCCTCAAAAGAATGTGGAAGCCTAGATATATAGTGTTGACCCACTCCTTAATTAAACAAATAGTTGGGGTTGGGAGATTGAAATAAGCGTCTAATGCAATTAGTTGAAAAGAGGCAATGGTTTCACCCTTTGTTTCTTTGATCAATCTATTGTTCACATCAACCCTAGGAAGAAGCCAAGAGATGACCTTAGCAGATGCAAACAAAGTTGGTCTAGCAAAAAATATATGGAGACCTAATTTATTGATGGCATGGTAGACCCATGGGTCATCAACATCTTCCTTTGGGATTTCCAAGAAGCATTCATGTTTGAAGATCTCATCAATTTCCCCCAATGGTGTGATGGCTCTGCATTGATGGTGATATCGATGTCCCCATAATGTGTACATACAACAACTTCTCCTCATATTTAGATGAAGAGGGTGCATGAACCACTTTTTCCTTTAATTTAGTTCTCTTGTATGCCATTGTTTGGTCCTACAATTCATCGCCATCATCATTTGAAAAAATACATAAATGTTTGTCAATGGGTTAGCCAACAAATCAAATAAAATTCAACAAGGATGAGCTTCAATTCTTGGTGTTGGTTTGTCTGATAAAGCTAGATCCTAGCATCTAACTACTATTTGAGGCGAGTTTAGCACCGTATGAGGTCCTTATGGGGGCACATTCAATGGAAGGGAGGATGCAAGATTCAAGCCCGTTGTAATCTNAATAAATAGGTAACTATTCCTAATAGTAATTAATAATATTAAAATATAGTTTATGAAGAGAAGTGTCTCTTCAATATGTGATGGCCAAGCCATATTTAATGCAACCATATCCATTGTAATTTATGATCCATTCAATTATTATACATTTATACATTTAGTTATTTGAAGATGGAACATCTTCCTCCCTAGACCTAAATACAGGTTGACTTAATCCGGATACGGATTATCCATTACACCGGATACGTCGTAACATTGGTATCAGAGCTATATGGCCCATTACACCTGATACGGTGTAACAAATCTTGCCAGGAAGATCATCATGGGGACCAACCAGGAATTGATCTCATAAAAACCCATCTGTGTGGCAAAGGTTAATGATGTTGGGGGATTATATTCCCAAGCCTAGATCTGTTATGTAATGGGAATCCTAGTTCAAAATTGAAGCACGTGGAATGGGATCTCAACTAGGTGGTATCTAGCGGTTGTTTCTAAGGGGGAGGCAAGGGATCCTATGCCATATGGATGTTGACTATATTGGCGTTGGGAGCCTCTAGTATTCAACACTAAATCTTGAGGTGCTTTGGTGGCCAGTTGTGATATGATTGTCGACAATGTTGACAGTAAGAGCCTTAAACCGTTGACGTTGTAACTTTGAAACATGGATGTGGTGTGATGGTAAGTTGAAAAAGGGTGAAGTCTCTCATCTTTCGACGTTTTGACAAGAACGCTCTTATGAGATGGAATTTTAGCGAGTCAATTGCTACATTTTGTTGAGGTGGGTGCTAAAACTGTCAATGTTTCGATGAAGTAGGAATCACTAAAATTTGCAAAGAAAATTGTCCCAAAATATTTTAATAGGAATCTTTTGGAGCTAAACTTTGCAAGGAAATTGTCCCAAAAAATTCTAAGTGTTTTGTTTATTTGATCTCAAGGCCACCTTAATTGATTTGGGAATGGATCAGAGTGAGGGCCCTAATAAACCTTAAGATGAAATCAAGTTTGGGAAGCCAAAAACTAGCCTTTTTCAATCAAATATCTTAACTCCTTAAGGTTGGAATGTTCAAATAGCTAAAAGCAGAATATGGCCAAGGGTCTCCTCAATCATTCACAAACATGCAGCATGATGAAAAAAGAAGCTGAATAATAACTACATGAAGAACTAATTAATAAAGCATAGCAACCAAAAGTGCTAGCTGCGGTCAATGAAGCATTAACGAGGAAGAGTGCATTTGGGCCCTTGTTCTTTGACTCAAAATTTTAGGTGGGCCCTAAGTTGCATGACTTGTGGAGATATTGAGGGCTCAACATAACATAAATACGTTGATAACACTAAATTTTTAGGAATATAAATCAATATCTATAGGAATAGAGGAAACTAGTTAATAGAAATGAAAATTAAAAATAAAGGTTCATGTGAACTCCCCTTGAGTGACCCATATCCAAGGGTCTTCTAGAACCCTTTTGAATATTGTTAGAACAAAAGTGAGCTTATTATTTATTCACAATCTTCAGAAATTACATATATCATAACAATGTTGAAACTTTACTCTCTAAGGTAGTTCAAATTGGTCTACTATAGGAGAATGAGAACCTGAATATAATTGGGGACCTAACTCTTCTATTCCAAGTCGTATATATACTAGAATAGTGTTGAAGGAGCTCTAACTAACTTCATCAATCAAATCCTTGATTATTAGGGACAATCTACCTAATTTATTCCTCTATCCAACATAATTGGGTCTAGAGATTTATTCTTGCCTCCCTTATCAAGATCTAGTTCAAATTATTGTTGAGATTCTAACGGTTCGAACCTGGACTGATTGGTTGTCTCCTTGAGTTGGTATCCTATTCTAGTGACAATTGTGTTTGAAAACCATTAGCCTCCCAAGAAGTGCAAAGCCCTCTCACATTGGATTTCAAGTCCACCAAGGAAAGGAAGTAAGGGCCAAGTATAATCGCTCTCAAATCTACGAAGAGAAAACCCTCTTATCACATTCGAGTATAAACCCACAAGGGGAGAGTTCTAAATTCCTTGTCACCCACACATCTGTGTAGGGTGAATAGATTTAACCTTCCATTTTATACAAGTGAGGAGATATTTATAAGTCCTCAACACCTTCATGTCAACGAAGTGATCAAGAGTCGTCATATCCTATCATTTTTTCATCCATGAAGCACTAACCTTTTCATCATTCGATCTACCAACCATGAATATAAGATTACAAGATTTCATCCCTAGCAAATCCATGAAAGGTTTGAATCCTTCGCTCTTAAGCTAGCAAGTTTTCAAAGAATTAGTTGGAGTCCATTCGCTTACACTCTATGAAAGAACTGCTATCACATATATTGGAGTTGGGATACCATGATGCAACATATAGATTAATCTCTTATTTTTCTAACCCGAATAGTCAGATGGGGATATATCATGGATAACCATTGCAGCATGAGTCATTCAGATCCTTTATTCAGTTGCATATGCAGAGTATTTCCTTTCTAGGATTGAGATTTCCTTTTCCATTAAGATGACTTCAGTGGTGACCTAGTTCATTCGAGCAGAGCAACAGATATAGTACACAGTTCAAAGATGGGCATATCAGATAGAGACATGTTTATGGTGAGGTCAAGTATATTGCTTCTTGATAGGATTTTCTCTCTGATGTATACTAACACATTTGAATTGTTATGCTATGATTATTATGGTGACCTATGCTTATATTATATGTTCCGCTTATGATTAACTTGTGTTGAGAATTATTAAAGAATCTGATGTTGAAGATCATTGCTTATGTCATGATTTACACAACATTTAAACTTTAGCTCTATTCTAGTTCCATGTATCACTTATCCTCACCCATCTAATGTCATCCATGATTGATTTTTTCCCATGAGTTATGATTGATTGAGACCTATGAGATTGAAGATCATATTCTCCACTTTGACCCCTATGCATGATGGATCCAATGTTGTTTTGTGTCTTGGCTCTGAGTTGTGCAACCAAAATTGTCGAATCCTTGATCCTTCTCGGACAGGAGAACCCACTAGTGTTGGTTCTTGAGCTTAGGAGAGTTGGGTTTTGAATCCTTGAACTATTTGGTTGGTTTGCCCCGATGTTTGGTATTGAATGTGGATATCCCCCCTTAGTTGCCCGAAGAGTGTCAGCTAAAACTTGAAGCAATATGTCTACCATCATTACGTGCAATATGTGTTATATGCTATATACTGAGAAATGCAAGCCCTCAAGTAAAGTTGCAAAATGTGTCTTTAGGCACAACTCAAAAATGGCTATGAAATGAAATTGTGAAAGGCCCAAATAAAGCAGTCGATAAATAAATGCAAAATCTAAATACTAGTGGACATCTTATTGAAATGCAATGATTAATTCATCACAAAGTCTGTGGGTTTTGATGTGAGATGGAGTAAGGGACAACTAATTCTAAGTGTTCCCTATGATCTCTTCACTACTTCTTGTGTACTCAATGCAAGGGTTCTAGAAAAGATCCTCACATATGTTGATTGTTAGCTTGAATGTGAGCTATAGACATGTTGTTAAAGTTGAATGGACTCTTTTCAAATCAACTCACCCACTTGTGAGACATTACCATTCCCTGTTGTTTATATGTCATGCATATGTCACCGTGGTTGTGTATACTTGTCATAATTCAGAGAGATCATATGGTCAAAGCTAACTAGAATTCATTTCCCTTTTACCGTAGTCCTTTTTTCCACCTTCACCTAGCATCGACAAATTGATTAAACTTTGTAAGTATGAAATATACAAGGGACTTCCAAAATATTCAAAGAGTGTTCAACGACACAGGTATATTTTACTGATTATTATTATTATTGTCACTTTGATTCTGATTAACGTGATTTCAGTTGATTTTTAATATATATCTCGGAGTAGTTCTTACCTTGGATGCATGTATGTTTATCTCAGTTCGGAATCGCACCTTCAGTTTGGGTATTTTGACCTGGTCAACCCAATTGACCAAGTCAAACATGTTTCTCAATGCAGTGACTACAAAAATCAACAATGGTTATATTTGCTCCAGACATTCCTAGGACCAATACTGCAGTCTCGATTTTCATTGGATGGTCATAGTTATTGAGTTCCAGAGTTTATTAATATTTTTTATTGACTCTGGCCATTATTTTTATTGTGAGATGATGTTTTTTGGCATATCAGTGGGTCAATGAGTATGAGTAATCACCAGTATCATTCTATTATGTCTTCGAACACTTTTATGTAGTCAAATTACCCTAGTTCTCAGCTAGAAGAAAGTTGTGATGGATTTTATTATTTTTCAGAGGTTGTACCACTAAAAAATGAACTATGGAAATCACTAAAGAAATGGATTTGGCCTGTGTGGTCAAGGAAATGGCAAGGAAATGATTATTGATGATGTATTTTGGCTCTCCATATCATTTGGCACACGTTTCATCCATTTTCATGCTTCGGATTATTATTTTGGCTCTGTTATGGAGGGCGTCCCCCATAGGGAGAAATTAGTTAAAATGGCCAAAATAAAAGTGTGTAAATCAAGTTGTATCTTTAGAAATATGTAGGGGGAGGGGGGTCTAATGAAAACCCCATGTTCCCTAAGTGTTAAACTTACAAAAAAAATGATTTATCATGTTGTAAAAATGGGCTTTATGAGGTAATATTCCCCCTTCTATTGTATTGATCCATGTATTGATCTATGTAAAAAAAAATGCAATCTCTGTCGTTGATGATGTTTTAATCTCAATCGTTGGATAAAAAAGTAAGTTAGGGTTTGTGTCTCTCAAAATCTATATAAAGAAGAGACCCTCTCATTGTATCCCATCAGAAATTTGACTCTTGTACTGAAAAATAATAGAAGATCTTTACTAACAACTCTTGGAATTCTTTGGGGCGTTCATGACTCTTATGTTTCTTAGTCTCTTTGGACACTGAAAGTTTTGCTTCTATATTCTGACATATTTCTTTGAATTTTACTTGCATAAGGGACGACTTGGTGGAGGGCGACTTAGTGGAGGAGACCCTCTTTCTCTCTCTCCAATTCATTTTCATAGGGGGTTATTTTGTGTATCTTGTGTAGTATTTCATTACTATATCTCTATGTTTGTCTTCCATGCTTTGTTTCTCCATGGATTTGAATTAAATCACAATTTTAACTTGCTTATTGTGGTTCCTTGTCTTCCACAGGTGGGGTGCATTGGACAAAATGCATCAATCGAGTATAGATCGAGGCTTTCAAGTTGACAACGTTGCACGAAGGGCAACATCTCGTGCCATCTCACAATTCCAAGTAATTTTCGTTTAATTTTCTAGTTATTTTCTGTATTTCCTTTCCTTGGAAAAAATAAAAATAATTAAAACTACAAGATTAGATTGATATTATCCTTTCTAAATAATAAAATAATTTACTTTCTCATGAGAATGAATTCCTTTATATTTCTTGTTATCACGAATCCTGGGAATAGTTTTAGATTGAGACCGAGTGATTGCATAATTGCTACGTCCAACTTATTTCTTCTTGCGGGGTTTTGTTTGTTCATGTTGGGAATGAGGAACATCATATCCCCAATTATCCTCTTTACATTGTTTAGCTCGCAGGGAAAAGGACAAAATCATCTCACTCATTGCAGTATTAAATTTATCAGGGAGAACATAATCACGATTAATCTCATCATAAAAAGCCATGTATTTCAAAGGTTGTAATGTGGGTAGGTCCCTCAAAGGAGTCGTGTTGTGGAGTTTCCAGGTGAACAAATTTTCGTGTTCACTGAAAAGGTAATGTTGTAAGAGAGGTGAGTAACAAAATGTAGTGATTGTAAAATTTAAGTAATTGAATGTTGCAATCACTAGATTTAAACCGGATGTGATATGAATGATATGAGACTAAAAACATTCACATACACTGAAGGTATATACGATGAACCAAGGTAAACCTCTACCTCCTCGGCAATGACGCCAAAAATATTATCATGAATCTTGTAGTTGCCTCATAGGGTGATCATATCCAAGATGGCAGAGGGTAAAGGAAACTAAATTTGTGGACCACAGAAGCTAAGACCTATGAATAAATCAATTGTCACACCGGTCAAAGCTACCAACACTTCAGACTAGGTGAAAGACCAACCCTAGGGGACGTCCCTATGACTAAGATAACCTAAAAGACGAAATATTAATGTGAATCAAGCTAAGTAACTTGATGGAATCTTAGAATAGTTAATTAGAGATCTAAATAGTTACTAAGAGAATAAGAGTGTCCACATGAAAAGCCCTAAATTACCTTAGGATTTTAAGCATGAAAATAAGTTATAAGGGTAGTTAGGTGAAATTAAGTGAAATTGGACAAAAGAATTAATTGCTAGATGCAAGACGAGTCAAGTGGAAGTGGTTCTAGCAATATCTAGTTCATGGATTGAGAAATACCCGCTTCTCCCAAAGAGGGCGTCTTCCCATAGAGAATAGGCCAATACATTGAGTAGGCAAATGGAGTCTGGTGATCGTAAAAAATAAGCTTATAAAAATATAGCGTATGTCATCCATTGAGAGGATAAAATAAAGTCATGTAAAATTGGAAAGGTAGGAAAGATAGAAGTGAAAAGGCCAAAAGTTATTAGCGGTTTTAATAAATAGGACCATTACAATTATGTCAATGGCTTTCCTTTTGATAAAATAATAGAAAAAATGTTGCAACTATTTCAATGATTTTATTTGTTTATTAAATATAGTCTTCATTAGTAGTAATCAATATCAATTACACAAAATTGGCTTTTCTGATTATTTTTTTTTACCCAAGGGAAAAAAGTTGAGGCTTATTATTATTATTATTTTCTTCTCATTATTCTTTTAATGTTGGTTTTGATGTTTTATTAAAGAACACACGTCTCTTAATAATGTTTGGAGATTTTGGAATTGAATTGTGTAGTAGTTTTGAAAGACCCAATGGAACTCAAAATGAAAATGTATAGTGCACAAGTCAACAAGTTTCTACAAGTTTCTAGGTTTCATTAGGTTTATAAGATCAAGACAAACCTAGAAATTCCCCCTCTACATACTATCATTTGAATTCGTTCTTTCCTTTGGAAATTTTGAACAGTTTTTATATTTCTTTGTTGACTATTGGAACAGTTGTTAAATTTCTTTGTTGACTATGACCACTAGGCTAGGGACCTAACTAACCTACTCAAGGATGCCTCCTTTCCTAGATCCCTCATGACCAATAATGATTTGAATTGAACAATTAAACAACACCTTTTATCCCCCTATTTTGATGACTCCAATTAAAAGAAAGCTCCTAATATTTTATATGTACATGATTGGCCCATCCATCAAGAGCATGTTAGCCAACAAGAAAAAATATGGATTCAAATGCAATATCTATTAAATTTGCAATACTTGCTCCATATGAGCTTTATTACTCACCCATCAAAAAGCAATGTCAAGCCCTAGCTTTTGTGACCAACAAACTTAGGCATTACATGTTAAAGGGATTTTGTGACCAACAAACTTAGGCATTACATGTTAAATCAAGAAACTTGCATAATTGCTCAATTAGATCCATTGCAATACCATCCAAACCTCATTCTACTAGAAGCACTAGAAACTGGTTTATGTTGTTACAAGGATTTGATCTCAAAATTATTAACCAAACATCTAAGGGAATGATAATGCTTGAACAATTAGTATATGCTTGCATTGAACATTTTGACAAATAAGTCAATCAATATGCACTTCCAGCCAAATCCACTTTCCACATGAAGAATAGAGCATCATAAAACAAGTGACTTAGAGTGGTAACATGGTATCATGCAATATTTGACCACTCATGGGTATCACAATGGCACTTGTGTTGTTCAGGAATAAACACTCTTGTAACCTAGGGTCTGGGGTTATCAACGTACTTCTAAAACTTGCAGACAATCAGCTTTAAAAGGAAATAGGAATAAATGTTGGACTCACCCGATTATCGACGGTTGATCCAAGCTTTGTCTTCTCCCGCTCTGCTTCTCTCCAAAGCTTTCAAGGATGCACCTCCTTCACCTGCAAAGAGCGAATTCTCCAAATACGATCTTATACATGTATATATAACAGGTTAGATAAACAACATATATAGTGCTTAATCAAATATATCCATCAACCATGATACATGAAAGAGACTCAACACAAAGTTGGAAGAAGAATTCTCTTTATTAACAATTAGTAAATGAGATAAGTGTACAACCCAATGCCTGAAACAAGGACTCCTATGCAACCAAAGGATTATAAGTTCTGCTGCTCCAAAGACTTCTGAAGATATACCGCCAACATAACTTTGCTCTCCAAGATTCATTCTATTAATGCCCTCCCCAAGGCCTCTATTTATACTTCAGGAAATAGAGCAGTTTCGAAGGTTGAGGAGGTTGAGACAGTTGAGATGGTTAAGGATTAGGGCTCAACTAATCTACATTAATCATGTTTTATATTTTTTAATGTCGAATGGATGTGTATGTGACTCTTGATATAGGCAATCTGCGTATGACACGCAAGTTTCTTTAATGGAAACCCACGTACAGATCTGTACGCAGGTTGCAATGAGAATAGTCGCGTACAGTACGTAGGTTGTCAATAGATATAGTCATGTATGTATGTGAGTTTCAGTGGAGATAGTTGTGTATGGAAATCAACACATAGAAAATTAAAATGGCAAGTTGGTTAAATGGTAAATGCATCTCATGTCATGCCCATCTATAGTGTTTAGGCAAACTTCAATCCTATAATGTCCTTTTGTGTACCAACATATGGAAAGTCGACACTCGGACGGAGAAGTGCCATTTGGGTTGATAACAAATGCCCCCTAATGTGTGAGGTCAAAGGGAAGCGATGGCCGAAATACATTATAATCATTATCTTTGGAGAACTCAGAAGTCCAATGGAGCAGAGGTAGTACCTGAAACAAATACATAATAATGTCATATACAAAGTCATATCTGAGGATACTATGTTCAATATACTGGAACACTATCTCCTTTACAATATTTGAGTACATCATATAGTACGGGTACAAGACCACGTATATTACAAAGGTGGATCGAAGCCACAATATACAATAATGATGAGTCTTCAAAGATCTGGAAGCTGTGTAAATAGGTACAACATAATCTTGCGCAACTTAGTCCATAGATAGGAAACTAAGGTCTTCATAAACAATCCCAAAGAACCAATACAATCCAAGCCATGTAAATAGATGTAAGTTGAAGTTGAACATGGAGCGGATTCAATAGATTGTCAATCAATAGGTGATAATCAACAACTGAAGCAAAGGAATTCACCAATAATGAGAGTGAATCCTGAGGTACGATCATCAAAACTCTAGGTCTTCATCGTCAGGAAATGCTGATGCGGAACCATACTTTGATAAGGAAGGCAATAGATCCTCCAACAGATCACAAGAGTGACTAGGAATTGGGTAAAGGAAGGGAGACACAAGTAATAACAGATACGACAATGATGGAATCAGGATATAGATCGGACAAAGGGTTAAGTTCTTGAACAGTGAGCACGACACAGAGATGAACCAAGGCAGCTTTTAACTTTACAGATAGAACAACTAGACTTATCTGTCATGTAGGAGACATGATCCGATTCCCCATGTAGAACTGACAAGAGGAGAAGTAAGAAACTTGAAGTAATAGTCGAACTAAAAGTGAACACTGAGGCATGAGTATCGAAAAAAAAGAGTGTTATGTTCAAGGATGACATGCTGCCACTAACTAAAAAAAAAAAGAAAACTTCTTCCTTACCTTCCTTGTTGAATTTTAACGAGTCCAGGAAAGTCAACTAAAATCTCTCTTCATTTTTTTACAAGCTTCAAGAGAAGAGGGAATAATGCTTGACAGTGTCATTGATTCGTGGATTTTATGAGCCCGAACTAGTACATGCTCACTTGGTGTTTTCATGTTTAGAGAGTCTAAAAAATCCGAAGAAGACTCCAAGGGGGTGCTTTTTCGTCCAATTTAGTCTCCTGAGGCCGGAAAAGTATAAAACATACCACAAAAGAACTCTCTTAACTTCCGTAGAAGAAAAGGTGAACCTTTTTCGTACTTAGTCAAGGAGGTCCGAAAAAGGTTAAATTACTACCTACCCAACGCTCCTTCGAGAGCAGCATATAGCTTGAGTTTTACGAGTGTGAAGGAAAGCAAGATCACTCGGAAAGATCCATTTGAGTACAAGAAATGGGGCTTACAACAATAAACTCGATGCTTTGTTCTTAGTGTTTAACGAGCATGACAAAGACATAAAGTACACTCGGAATGTTTTTCATGTTTAGGTCTAGAGCACAAAAAAGAGAAAACTAAGCTCATACCGGGAGTTCCTTTTCCGTAAATTTAGTCCCTCAAGTCTGGAAACGTGATAAACTTGTACCTGAGAATACTCTTCTCAATTCCGAAGAAAAGAGAGTGATCCTTTCTCGTATTATTCCACATGGTCTGAGAAAGAGATAACCTACCACCAATGTGTATGCCCATTTACATATTCTTAACGAGCTTGAATGGACAAGTTAACTTGACAGTCAAGTCTGTTTTAAGGAGTCAGACCTGGGCCTAAAGAAACTCCATAAGGGTGGGGAGTCCTATAAAGGGATAGCTTGTAAAAAGAGACAAAAAATTAGGCTCAATTTGGCGTGAAAAATAGCTAAAAAGATTCCCCTGTACCTAAGACAGCTGCAACATGAGTATCGAAAGACAAAATAGGTTCTAAATGAGGATACTCATGAGAAGAAAGCCCTATCCACGAAAGAACAATGGTAAAGACAAGGAGCTAATGGTTAAAAATACCATAGTCCGTGGTCAGAATGGTAATTGCAAGGTTTAAGATGGAGTAGGTATAAATGCAGAATGCATGTGAAACGACAAAAAACCATCCTATATGAGAAAAAAACACCTTAAAACAATGATAAACCTGTTACAAGGCAAAAATATATGGTATTAGTTTTATAAATTATGAACTATAGGGAAAAAAACCCACTTGAAAAATAAATTTTCTATAAATAGTTCAAAACATAAATAAAAACTCACCATTTGGATTTTTAGCCATAAAAGACAAGTTTTCACCTCTACCTTCAATTGCTTGGTGTGGACAATCCGGTGGACCATTTCCAAATCCGCAAGTGTCAAGTAATACTACACTCCATGCTCTTCAATTTGATCCAAGCAATTATCAAAATTAAGCCCTAATTTCATGTTTTTAAGCGTTGTCAACAAAGCAACGTTGTGTACGCGGGTTTGCTATATTGAAAGTCGCGTACATGCATTCTGTACGCGGGTTTCCCGAAGGACAGTCGCGTACAGTACACAACCTGCCTTAATAGACAGTTGTGTACGCTGCGTAAGGTGGAAAAGAAGCATATAGGGTCAAAATTTTGAAATTTTATATGAAACTAAAGGTTTGCAATTGCTTGTTTACTAGGTTGAAAGATGGTGCTTGAGTGGAGGGAGCGCGAACATGAAGATATGGATCAAGAAGCACTCCAAGATGCCCCCACCATGAATGTTTTACGTTCAAGTGGGTTGTTAAAGTTTTTATGTACCTCACCTATGCGGGCCAATGTCCGCCTCTTAGAGATCCTGATAAATTATTGGGATCATGACTTGGGCATTTTTGACCTTCAAGGTGAGTCCTTGGAGATTACTTCAGAGGATGTCTATTTCATTGCTGGTCTATCACGACGGGGAGCTCCAGTAAACTTGGAAGGCACCGGCAGAGGCGGTGACCCTCTAAGTGTCCAGAACTATATTGATATATACTGCGCACCAGGCACATAAAAGAGGGGTAGCTGGATCCCTATTGTGCACATACGTGATCTTCCTCTACAGGTATTGACAAGTACTATAGTGAGGGTTGCAAGGTCATCTTCACTTCACCTTGCAACACGAAACCAGATGAGACTAGCAGTGGATTGTATGCAGGGGTCCCTATATGACTGGTGCTCGGGAGTGATCCCGATTATGAGAAAACAACTCTCTGACTGCAAGAGAGGCAAGAGGAAGAATTTTGGATATTCTAGCATACTAGTAGCCTTCTTCTTTGAGAAAGTGTCGGGATTGAGCCATGCAGTACCCTTACCAGTTCGTTCTCCTCGTGAGCCTAGGCTGAGTAGATAGGGAGATATCTTCCTCTTCCAAAGAGGTGGTGGCTTAGTGCAGAGTGTCTATAATGACGACTTCTACTTTTGGTGGGAGCGACAGTTGCCAGCACTGGAGCAGTTTCCATATGTTGGAATAGACTTCCGTGGTGATCCAGACCTCGTCCTCCCTCCAAGAGGAGCATGGAGAGAGTTAGGTAATTTTTTATTTTCAAATTTTAAAATTTTAATGAATTTTAAAATATAGAGATATATACATATGTATGAGAGTTCTAATCCTTTTTTAAAATGTCAAAATGCAAATATTGGACCAGTCCGCCCTGAAGGGCAACCACGCATGTATGTGCATCCTGTCTTGGGAGAAGACCAGGGGCTGATTAGGGTTCTTGAGGGAAAGCTAGCCAGACTTACCCAGGGACTACCCACCTTACGGATTGAGCACATCCCAGCCATCATGCAAGAGTTCATGGTTGGTGTACCACCTGTCTAGATACGCCTTTTGAGGCGGGTAGCCAGAGCAGTATTGGTATACATAGATGCTGTTGAGGCTGTTGAAGCCGAGGAGGTTGAAGAAGCTAGAGTGCAGGGAGATCGGGGGGACCAGGGTGGTCCAACTTAGATCTAGGAGCATTTGATGGACTTTGATCCATATTTTGTATATTTTTTGTATATTATATAGTTATGACTGGATCTGAGGATCAGAGACTCGACCTATCTATATGAACAGATATTCACATATATATATTTTTTTGTCGGTTTATTTACAAATGTTTTTTATGTGTTTGTTGTATACTTTTATGGAAAATGTGTTAAATGCCAATCCAAGATGTAATTAGCGTATGCATCAGTTAATAAATTTTGATTCCTTGGAATATGATTGAATGTAATGAACTCAAAATTTATTTCCAATAACCTAACTTGCATAAATTGACGCAATAGAATAGGGTTCCGCACCTGATAAGCCTGATTGAGCTGGGAAACCACCAGTTGAAAGTCCAGTCGGACTTCCAGCTAAGTGATACCACGTGACAAAGCATCCCATAGAAGCTCAATGACGACCCTATATTGAGCCACATTATTGAAATCAGGACCTAAGCAAGCGCCTCCGGAGGCAACTAGCTGTCCTGAGGGTGAATAAATAACCCATGCAGCCAAAGCTAAATTACAAGTGTGGCGACTGGCGCCATCAATGAAACCTACAAACCTCTCAAAAGACATCTGAAATAACCAGCAGATGGTATAAAAAACACAAACCGATGAACTAGTGTACATAAAAATACATACAATAAAATACAAGAAAAAGTGCTAAGCCTAAGCATATTATTTTTTCAGGTAGAGACCATTTCTAGGCTCAGCCAGCTTATTCCCATCGAAATCTATCAATTCATATGCGCCTTTATTTAATACTTTAGACACGATATAAGGTCCTAACCACCTAGACCTGAACTTTCTTTCCCCCAGGGGTTCCTTGTCTTGGTCCCAGACCAAAACGAGTTCCCCCTCAAAGAAAATTCGAGGCTTGACCGATTTATCATATTGGATTTTGACCCTATTTTTATGAGCTTAGTTTGATGTCAGCGCATCTCTACGTTGTTCATCAAGGTGTTCTAAATGTAATAGACGTTCTTCAAGCTTAGTCGTATCTGGGAACACGTGAATAGCAATTTTTAAAGACAGGATTTCACATTCAATCGGGGTAACAGCTTCCACTCCATGGACGAGTTGTAAGGGGGAGAAACCCGTAGCAATTTTACATTGGTTCGATACGCCCAAAGAGTAGGGTACATCATGATATGCCAGTTTGAACGGGCTACATTAATAGTACGTTTGAGGATAGTTTTCAAAGTTTTGTTAATAGCCTCGACCTAAGCACTGGCTTGAGGATAGAATAAGGATGAATGTTCTTGTCTAAATCCTAGCATAGTGGTCAGTTCCGTCATCACACTATTTTGAAAATGACTGCATGGTCAGTGACAATCACCTTGGGTATACCAAATCGTGCTATAATTTGATTGAACATGAAGAAAGTTGCAGTTTCCCCGTCAGCTCTAAAGGTGGGCATTGCCTCTATCCATTTCGTAAAATAGTCCAAAGCGACAATGATATATTTGTGCCCCCCAGCCGAGGCTGGGTTACATGTTATGTAATCAATCCCCCACTTCATGAAGGGGCCCACCGAGATAACGGGAAATAACGGAGCTGGATGTGACCGCATCTTCCTGGTGTAAAGCTGACAAGGATGACAGCGCTTCACGGCTTCCACACAATCCTTAAAGATCGTGGGCCAGAAATAACCGGCACGTAATATCTTCTGGGTCATTGCTAACCCAGATAAATGACCCCCACACGCTCCACTATGGGCATCATTCAGGACAATATCTGCTTCCTCGTGGGTAAGACATCGACACAAAACGGAATCTACCCCTCTACAATATAAAGTATCTCCTATGATGAGGTAGTTCTTGGCATGTAGGCGTAGCTTATGTCGTTCTTCCTGCGAGAAAGCTGCAGGGTACTTCAAAGTCTAGAGATAGATAAGTATATCTCCATACCAAGGATCAGAGGTGGAAATCAAAAAGATGTGCTCATCTAGGAATGAGTCTTCTTCAATAGCTACATCGTCATCTACTGGAAATTCTGCAATAAGCTCAGCAAAAACTAAGGATTTTTTGGATTTGGCGGACTGAAAATCCAAGTCAAACTCTTGGAGAATGACTATCCATTTGTTGATTAATTTGCCTCCAACTATCCATCAGGAAAAAAACATATTGAAAAGGATTAACATATGCCACTACCGTTGTATTCCTTAGTAAGATGTAGTGACGTAACCTCTAAATAGCATAAACAGCTGCTAAGGCCAACTTCTCGACGTGGGAGTACCTCAGTTCAGGTCCGACTAAAGCACAGCTAAGATAGTAAACGGCATGCTCTTGGATCTTATCGTCCTCTTGGACTAGGACTACCCCTATGGTCGACTCAGACGCGGCCAGATACAATATAAAATCCCTAGAGTAATTTGGCGGACGCAATAATGGTGCCGACAACAAAGCTTTTTTCAATGCCTCGAATGCGAGTTGTGCAGTTTCATCCCATACAAATAGGGTGTCCTGTTTTAACAGGCGCATGAAACCCTTAGTAATCTTGGCATAGTTTACAATGAAACGTCGAAGGAAATTGGACTTTCCCTGCAGGCTCTGAAGTTTCCTGATAGAACGAGGAGGAGGTAGATTTACAATGGCCTCAACTTTTAACGGATCCACCTGAATGCCTCTATTAGAAACAATGAATCCGAGCAGTCTCCCTGACTCGACATAGAACACACACTTGTGGGGATTCAAGCGGATTTTATAGTATCTGCATCGTTCAAATATGAAACGCAGGTGATCTAGATGGTCAATCCTCTTACGAGAATGTGCAGGCAGATCATCAAGGTAGGGTTCGACAATGGCTTTAATATCATGAAAGGCAAAATTCATTGCTCGCTGAAAGGTTGCCCCAGCTTTTTTCAATCCGAAGGGCATTTTTTTGTACGCGAAGGTACCCCAAGGACAAATGAAAGCGGTTTTACTATTGGTCTTTCGGTTTTATTTGAATTTGATTATATCCTGAGAAACCATCCATAAACGAAAAAACTTCACTTCCCGCGCAAGCATCAATAATTTGATCTATAAATGGCGTGGGATAGTTGTCCTTAGGACAGGCTTTGTTTAAATCTCTGAAGTTAGTACAGACGCGTATGGTCCTTTGCTTCTTATCAATAGGAACAGGGTTGGATACCCATTCCATCAAAGCTATGGGATAAATAAAACCGACTTTCAGTAGTTTTTCCACTTCAGCCTTCACTACCACCGCTTTACGTGGGTTAACAGGTCTTTACTTTTGCGGAACAGGTTAGCTTCGGGGTATGTTTGGATCTCATGCTCGACTATAGACGGATCAATGCCTGGCATCTCCTCATATGACCAAGAAAAAACGTCGCGGAATTCCTTAAATAAGGCGGTATAAATGGCAATCTCCTCAAGAGAGCAGTTTGCGCCGATATGTATATTTTCCACAACATCAGGATTTACAGAGATGTTGATAGGGATGGTAGTAGAAATATTTGCCATATTCCCCTCAGCAAACATTCCTTCCCTGGGTAAGGGATTAACGGGCGTATCTACATCATCTATAAGTCTCACATGAAACTCTTGATTCTCTATCCTACTTAGCTCTGAAAGAAAATAGGATCGATGATGAATATCTTCACAAATCTTATCTCGTCTGCACATGACTTCCAGAAAATGGCTTCATCAGAAAGTAAAACCATATCTAAACAATCTGTCGAATGCAAAGAGTTTTCTGCCCAAGCAGACAAATAGACTTCTTCCAATTCCTCTGAGATTGAGAGTGGAACCAGAATGGGATCAACAGTGGTTTGTCTAATAGCTTGATAAGCTACTTCCACTGCCGATAGGGGCACTTCAGGTTCATGGTGGGTAGGGAGAACCCAAGGATCAGTCCTATCAACGACCGTAGCAATGGACTTTCCCACACTAGTAGAACCAATATAATTAATAGGAGCTGGAAGATCAAATGTGCCCATCAATGATGCGTACATTCCAGCCCCTAAGCTCTCTGTAGCAGGTTTAACCTGATCAACCAATGGCATAGTGGACTCATTAGACTCCATGTGGCCTTTTCGAGTGAAATTGAGTTGGTCAACAGTAACCAACTTCCCTTCGTGTGCAAACACTACCACCTGAAAGACGACCGATGCAATAGCAGACATGGCATAAGTCCAGCTTCTTCCCAAGAGAAAATTATAGTCCAAAGGTGCATCAATCACCTCTACCTCAACAGACACCGCTTTCCCTGCCAGCTTAATTTCAAAATCCGGTAGGATACCATGCGAACGGAATGACCTTCCGTCGAAATCAGTAAGCAAGGTGTTTGATGGGACCAGCTCTGGGGATCCAAGAGCTTTCCAACATGACAAGGACATAACACATGTAGAAGCACCCATTGTCGACAACCGCCCTTCCAATGGTCTTTCCACCATGGATGACATCTATCGATAAGGCTACATGGTAAGGTAGGCGAATTTTGGTAAGGTAAGCGAATTTTGACGTCAGACAAGTGAAATTTCGCCATGAGACTCGATGAGTCCATACTGCCCAAGGCTGCTAAGAGTGCATCCCACTGGGTGGGACAACTCTATAACACCTCTAAAGCTTGACATTGCACAAGGTGTCTGGGCTAAGTCTTTAACCACGGAGTAGTTGGATGCAGCCCTAGCATTAGGATTATGCAAGGTCTTCTTAAAGACACCTTTTGGTATCTTGGGCATAGTTTCGGCAGGTTTCTCAATCGTGAGAGGGTTAGAAGTTTCACCTATATACTTACCCTTCTCAGAGGTCTCTTTTTCATAGTTCTTATTTCAGCAAAGTTGAAGATCGAACCATGTTGATATAATTGGGGTCACGGGCATTTAGAGTGCGCCCTGCTACATTCGACGCTGAAGATGAATTCTGTCCTTGGGGAAAAGGATCCTTCAGGACAACAGGGTGTTGAGCTTTTAACAGCTTTTGGGCTTGTTCCATAAGGGGACAAAGATGGGTCAGGTGATCTTCATGGCACAACCTACATGGGAATTTCACCTTTTTCTTTTCTTTCTTGCCCCCGTCAACATTATTTGCGGGTTTCTGCTTGTTTTGATTTCCCTCCCCTTTCTTTCCTCTCTTCTTTTTCCCACCGGGCTGCTGATTTCCCTTCTGAGAGGTCTATGCAAAAACATTTGCATTTTGGGGTGAGGGGGAAACCTTTGCTGCCTTCACTGTAGAATGTTTGACGGACAACTGATGGAGCTTTTTGGCCAAATATTCTACAGTGGGAGAATTAATGGAACCAACCACACCATTGGCATGGGGTCTAGGCTTAGGTTTCTCTGCATCATGTGTTGGCCTCAGTGCCTTAGGGATAATCTCATACAAGATCCCAAACTGAGAATAAATCAAGTCAAGTTGTTGGGCCCTGAGGATAGCTTCTTCCTCACTCGTCACTCCTGAAGTAGATACGTCCTTAGATATATAGGGAAATAGCGATTTAAGGAACCATTCTAGTAAGAACTCAGGAGGAATAGTGGCTTTAATAAGGCTCTTCTGCCTCCTCCATTCTTGGATGTGATCCAAGATATGGGTAGCCTTGTTCTGCCGGAAGGTAGATAACAAGTCTGTTCCGAAATCATATCGGACAGGAAGCTGAAAGTGGCTAAGGAATGCGTTAGCCAAGTCCCAAAAACTACTAAACGCAGCAGAAGGCAACTCAATGTACCATTTTGTTGTAGTACTCGTCAATGTTCTTTGGAACAAGCTCAACCGAACTGAATCTTCATTTAGTGAGTTGGAAGAGCACCATAAATGAAAAGTGGTAGCATGAGCCCTAGGATCTTCACCAACTTTGCCTTTGAATTTTTGGATGTCCAAGGGCAACTTGGTGGGTACAGGTGACTAGGAGGGATCAGGCCTCACCGGGTCGTTCATTAATTTAGACAAATCTGGAAAGTTTAACGTTGCCAGGAAAAGAAGTTTAGGTCGAACCGGAGCACTAAAAGTGTCAGTTTGGGGATTAGAGGGACTTGCCCCCAAATTCCCATATGTAAAGGTGGGGTTGCCCCCTGTCGTCGGTTGTGAAGTAAATGGGTTACTTTGAAACAGATTCCATCTGTAAGCCACAGGATTGTTGGTGTGAGGTGCAGTATAAGAGGTTCTGGCTGCTCCAGTCGAAACTGGTGTTTGAAATATAGGAGCAGGTATCCCTCCGCTAAAAAGCGAAGAGGGAGAGCTCATGAACGGAGCAGAGACTGGGGTTTGGAAACCTTGACCATAAGGGTTAGTGTTCCCAAATTGCACCCCTACATAAGAGGGTGGTGGGCCTACGTATGGAGTGGATGGGGGAATGTGCCCCCCATTCCAAGGAAATCCTTGGACAAAAGCCGAGGATCCTATAGGACCACTCTGGGCAGTGTGTGTGAAGGAGGTTGGAACTATAGGTACACTAGGAATCCCAATGACCATACCACCAGAAGCACCTGTTAGGCTTGTGGGAACCGGTGGTTGGACCACTCAACTCGCTGGAGTTAAGGGCGTAGTAGGTATGCTTGATCTAGGGGTACTTACCGGGGGAGGTAGCACCCCTTCAGCTGGGATGGCTGAGGTGAAAATGAAAAAACTTTCTCCTGCACTAGACATTATTCTGCCCACAGGGACACCAATCACGGGTGGTTCAAAAGGACGAACCTGAACGATCACAGGATCGTTTAAATCAGTCAGAGGTGTATTAAAATTCCTTGCAAACTCGTCAACCTGCAAGTATTCTATCTCAACTGTGTTCAAATTAAGACGGTTTTCCCTAAGTTCTGGTTCACCCGAAACTTCACTGACTCCTATCGGTTCAAATGAACCGTCTGTGTCCAATATTCGCCTTTGAGGGGGAGGTGGAGGTTCCAATGTGATAAGAGGAGGAAGGTTTTGCAACCTTCGTGACCTTCTGATAGGTTGGTCCTCCAGGATTGTAAATTTGACAATTCAAACCCTAAGGTCGGATAAACACAGACAAACCACAGAGCAATCACTACAAAACATCCTAAAGTCTCAACAGTCAGCAAGGGTAAAAGATATGCTTTTCCTAAGAAAGCTGAAAGACAATTGCTTGGCGTCCTTGAAGAGGTTCTTAGGCACAAGTGGAGGAATCACCCACCACCCTCCTACACTTTCAACAAGGGTTACCTCCAAGCCCGCCCAAGGTGAACCAGAAATAGCCTTCCGGTTTACCTATGTATGAACCTTAGATGTCAAGAGACTAGAGGCTATCTTAACTATACCAACAGTCTGGGGGGACAGTCGCAAGCCTGATTCGTACGCATGGGCAGGGTAGTTGAGCCCGAAACTCTGTCTAGGACAGAATCCCCAGATGCGTAAAAATCATGATTTATGTTTCGACAAGGAATCAGAGGGTTATCTCCTCAGTCCAATGCCTCCATGCGGCCTCGTGCTTGACTCCCATTTGAGAGGAGCTTCCCAGATACTATCGATAAAGAGAAGGATTTACCTATCGATTGGCCCACTATGTCTGAATTTAAATACTTGTGGGGAGTTTGCACTTCCTATCCCACAAGTCTATCCTAAGCTAATAGGTATATGGCCCTAAAAAACAAAAATTACGCGTTCATTTTAAGGGCTATTTTTTACTCAGAAGGCAAGTGGAGTGAAAGACTATGATGTTTTTGACTCGATAAGAAATGTAAAAAACAATAGGTGTATACTTCCAAAGCAAATTATCACTACTTAAAAAACAAGCTTCTCTTTTCTTTTCTTTTGTAAATGTAAACTGATGAAAATGCAACGAATAAAGAGAAACTAAGACTATATTTTTGTAATTTTTGAGATTATATTTAAAAATTGAAAACAAAACTGCTGTATGCAAATCGAATGCAAAAGTTTCTAATGTTTTCTTTCCACTTTTAAAATTGCTCAAAGACTACTATGCACCTAAATGCACAATACTTGAGTATGCTTGAATAAACTAACTGTATAAAATAAGCGAAATGAATTAAAGCAGATTCATAGAACCAAAGATCAACCACCTAAGGAAGACTTGGAACCCTAGCTTAGGAAGGCACAATGAAATAGAAATCATTGAACACAAACAAAGGCAAGTGACAAACCAATACTATTCGAAAATAGAATGGAATATACAGTGTCTGGAACCTTGATCACTGATTCAGACAACTAGCACTTAAACCTATTACCCAACAGGAAAATCCACTTCAAGTTGCTGACAGAAAGACAATCCAAACAATAAGAACTCAAGGGCTTACAAGGAAGCACAAGGTATGGCTAACAAGGTCATCAAACTCACAGTGCAGTGCTCATAGTGAAGGCCACTCAGCAAGACAAAATCTATAGAAAGATAGGGACAAGCAAAACCCTAACCCAAAAATTTTTTTACTCAGGCTTGTACGTGACTGTATACAAGAGCAAACCGTGTACTGTACGCGACTGTGCTATAGAGCAACCCGCGTACGCAGACCTCTGTACACGACTGTGCAAGAGCAACCCGCGTACAGGAGTTAAATTTTTCAAAAAAAATAAAAATTATCAAGGACTTCAAAGCACCACTACAAATCTGAACCAAGACAAGACACCACACATTGAATCAAGGCAAAGAATGGGCACTGATCTACAAAATTAACCCACAATAGTCTGGGCTCCCCAGCGGAGTCGCCGGTTTTGTTGTTCAAGAATAAACACCCTTGTAACCTAGGGTCTAGGGTTACCAACGTACTTCTAAAACTTGCAGACAATCAGCTTTAAAGTACAAAAAGGAAATAGGAAGAAATGTTGGACTCACCCGATTACCGACAGTTGATCCAAGCTTTGTCTTCTCCCGCTCTGCTTCTCTCCAAAGCTTTCAGGGATGCACCTCTTTCACCTACAAAGAGCGAATTCTCCAAATATGATCTTATAAATGTATACATAACAGGTTAGATAAACAACATATATAGTGCTTAATCAAATATATTCATCAACCATGAGACATGAAAGAGACTCAACACAAAGTTGGAAGAAGAATTCTCTTTAATAACAATTAGTAAATGAGATAAGTGTACAACCCAATGCTTGAAACAAGGACTCATCTACAACCCAAGAATTCTGAGTTCTGCTGCTCCAAAGAATTCTGAAGATACACCACTAGCATAACTTTGCTCTCCAAGATTCATTCTATTAATGCCCTCCCCAATGCCTCTATTTATACTTTGGGAAATAGAGCAGTTTCAAAGGTTGAGGAGGTTGAGACAGTTGAGATGGTTAAGGATTAGGGCTCAACTAATATGCATTAATCGTGTTTTATATTTTTTAATGTCGAATGGATGTATACACGACTATTGATATAGGCAACCTGTGTATGACACGCGAGTTTCTTTAAGTGAAATCCGCGTACAAATCTGTACGCGGGTTGCAGTGAGAATAGTCGCGTACAGTACGCGGGTTGTCAACAGATATAGCCGCGTATGTACGCGAGTTTCAGTGGAGATAGTCACGTACGACAATCAACACATAGAAAATTAAAATGGAAAGCTGGTTAAAGGGTAAATGCATCTCATGTCATGCCTATCTATAGTGTTTAGGCAAACTTCAATCCTATAGTGTCCTTTTGTGTACCAACATATGGAAAGTCGGCACTCGGATGGAGAAGTGTCATTTGGGTTGATAACAACTTGTCATAGAGAACGAAATTGAATAACCCATTTGGCTTCACAATGATTTATCCTCGTTGGCACCTTGTATTCGTGTTCATATGTGTAGTGTTCCTACATTTCTAAGTTTCTTAGATCGTGATAAGGTCTGTGTCACATTTAAACGTCTATCAAAGTGGAACTTATAGCAGGAAATTAAGTGGGCATGATATGGCATGCCAAAGGAATCACGTGAATGTGTTATTACCGATTATTCATGGTTTTAGACTCCCATTAATCCATCATGCGATGTCCAACATTCCATCTCATGCATGCAAGATCCATCGATTTACCACCAAACTCCAATCTATTGCAACCCATTGTCTATTCTCCATTTGGGGACTTGATCTCATAGATAAAATCTTTCCCAGATCAATACAACTTCATCATCACCACTACTAAAGTCTATCCCTTGAGTAGCACAAGCCAATGGAAAAGTTGATCCCTTCAATAAAACTCTTACAGTGTGACTAATTTCGGAGTCAAGGTAAATCACTAAACTTATTCCAATCTCATCATAATATTGCAAATTACTGACTAAAAATGAAATTATTATCTCCATCACAATTTCCCAATCAACAAACATTCATACATTCTTCTCAAATATAAACTTTGATATATATATCCCAACCTGGGAAGAATTGATATCCATTTTTTTTTAATATTCTGCTTAACATGGCCTGCACTTCAAGCATCTGTTACAAGTACCATCTATTCCTCCCAAGCATACTTACATCCTTCCATCAGCATTTATCATCATTTTCTTAAGTATATGCTCCTTCTATGCTATTGACCACCAAATACATGAAAATACTACCATGTTTAGTGGCTTTAAATAATCAAAGCTCTAGATTTCGATTCCAAACTACTGAAATATCTCCAAAACTGCCTTATGAACAAAAATTGTTACTCCAAACATGGTCTCTTCCTATAAGGCGTGTAAATAATTAACATTTCAAATATTGGTTACATAAATTAAAATACCATCACCTCCTCCTCCGTCTTTTAACTTTTCCTTGTATATATCATTTACATCGTCTCTGCTATACTATATGAACCATAATCTCAGGAAATACAAAGTATACTATTATTTTAAATTTGGTTCTCTAGATAATATCTAATAGATAGAGATTTAATGCATGAAACAGAAATACTCGAGTTTTTTTTGACAGAGAAAGATAATACACCTAACCTTGCTAAGATCTATTAGAAGGTTAAGATCTATTAGATAATATCTAGTGGATGAAAGTTGACAAAAATGCTTGAGTTCTTTAAGAAAATAATATGACAAACTACATAATCTTGAACACCTCTTTTCCTTAACTAAGAAATAATTTATATTACATAGTAATTTTACACCATTACAATTAACAATTAACCACATGTTTACATCTTCGTAATAATCGTTTAACAAATCCCTATTAATATTCTGAACCATATCCAGTACCCCATACTACTCTCTACTCCATCCTACCGATAATAATTATTCTATTACATGCTGTAACAGTTATGACAACAGTCTTTGAGAAGTAGGATTTTTCAAAGGATGTTTGATTGCCAATAGAATTGAAATTATGACATTTGGCAATAGCTATTCTTAGGTGTTTCATTATTTATTTTTGGGTAAAATACGAGTAAAAATTTACATAACAGTTAAGGAAAAACTAGAAACAGAAATCTCAAGCAGATAGATTCAGTAAACCATTGATCAAGGATTTTAACTACAAAAATAACTCGTAGAATTTTTTGAATGTTATCAGCAATTATAACCACTACAAGAACCATCATTTCCTCTTGTATTTATTACTCTGCACGAAGCTTAACTAGAGATTCTACTCCACAAAAATTAATGCCATGGATAATTTTCATACAGCCATTCAAAGAGATGCAGTGATCTGTGAGAGGTTCTGTGTCTGGATGGCACCAGAAGTGATAAACAGATTCGTCATAATGCAAAATGAAAATGGCATGCACTGTTGGCAATCACCGAATACTGTCCTCCTTTACCAGATGGGATATCTTATCGTGCCTGTGAATTCATTCACCCAATTGTATACGAGTGGCACTTGTGCATCTTGCAGCTTTCCATCTTGGCATCCACCTTGTGCGTGTCATTTAGGTTTGTTTTCCAAACACCAAGAGAAGCAAGTTGCTCTTGTATTTGGGGTGGAAGAGAAGTTAATAAAGTAAAATGAAAAAAATGATGTCCATTACTAATGTTTGTTTTTTTAGCATAAGACCACCTAAGTAAAGAGAAATTTGCCAGCTTCCTAATTGCACTAGAGGCGCTTTATGGAAGAGATTTGATCCATCTCCGCTATTGATAAAGCCTAAGATTTAGATTTACGCTGATACTTCATACATATAAACATAAATATAAATATAAATATGTACTAATATATAATTGATCTTAAATATATGTTAGTATATAAAGTATGTACTATGAACACTGATCTCATCATCTCCAGTTCTGTTACTTGTATTCAAGTGTTCAACAGTGATCTAGATTCGGCAATGTTGATGGTGGACTCTGCTCATTTCTGCTTGATTTATAACACATTTGCAATGTCTAATTAAAAAGCCACAGTCAAATTCTTGGACAACAGATTAGCTGTTGCTTTTCATACGGTCGAGGATATAGTGATAGGAGAAGTATACTCGACAACCAAAAGACCTCCAATCTGCCGGTATCTGGCAGAGGTAGAATCGTGGAAACTGCAATTTCGGTTGCTCGGGAAGATTTGGGTAGTTTCAAAATCCGGCATTTGGTCCAGGATGAGCAACTGTGATTGGTGAAATTGCAAAATTGGGGAAGCTGCAATTTATAGGCACGATTTTGACCGGAATTGGGAGAAAACGCCGGGAAATGAGGCGTTTTAGTTTCTCTTTATCCCACGCGATAGTAATACTTGCAGGAACATCACAGTTACCTCTTGTACAAGAGCCATACTGCGACGATCTAGAATATAAGCATAGTAGGTAGTAGCATCGGCTATCTGTGACAACTATGTGTACAGCTCAGGTGGTCAGTTTATTAAACAGAAATAGAATTATAGATTTGAAAAATACAAACTTGTATTATAAGTAGGAAACAATTAACAACCCCTGCAGGGGACTGTGGGGGATAGATTCAAATTAAAAGTCAACTTTTCTATCCATTCAAATCCCCTAAAATACATACTTGTTTACAAAGTAAACATTACAACTTTGAAGTTGGCCACCTAACATTTACGTATATTCATATCACAAAAACGTCAAGAAGCTTGATCCTACAAATATCCATGTGCTCCCTCAGAGTACCGACCTTTCGCCATCATGAGCTGCACTGGATCCACCACCCTCTAGCTCAGAGGTGATCTTTTGGTTAGACTTCCATCTGCTCTTTGATAAGACAGCTCTTAGCCCTCTCAGCTCCCCCTCCAACTCAGCTATTCGACACTCCTGGTGTCTCAGTGTCTCCAGCACCTGAAGGGCAGGAGCTAAAGCAGCATCTGGAACCCCAAGCTCTGCTAGAGCATCTGGAACCAATGGATCAGGAGCATCCCTTGGTAGATACGAGAGAAAAAGGATCCTCAGTGCCTTCTGGATAGTCTCGACTGGAATGCCTGCAAAACAAGTACGTAAGTGTAGTCAGCAATAGGAGAGGAGCAATGATGAGAGAAACTGAAATTCTTAACAAAAAATAACTTAAATAAGCTTTACCCTGAGGAGGTGGCCGACCTTCTATGACCATCTCAATCTCACCCAGTGACTGATCATCCAAGGGTTGATCCAGCTGTCGCCACTCCCCATAAACCCCCTCTCTACCATCACCTTCTGCAGCTGGTACAATGATACGGATCCCAAGAGAATATCCAGGGGGCATACATATGTCAGAACTAAAGATATGGCAGAATCTAAACAAGCATGCTAATCAAGCATAAATACCACCCCAAGAGCATAGAGACAACTCATGGCAAGAAATAACAGACTTCATTAACAGGAAAATAAGAATACGTAAGAGCATCTCTGAAGGGAGATGTGGATTGAGATGACTGTACATATATAAGGCTGACATAATGTCTGACATGATGCTCTAATCTGCTATTAATTCTGAATTGACATCAGCCTGTTCAAGATTTATAGATATCACAATTGTGTGGACAATAATCTACATAAAATCATGTGGACAAGATCTTCCCAGAAAAATGTGGACAAGAAAAACCTTCCAAAGCTCTAAAAGATTCTCTATCGGCATGGCATCCACATCTTATGTATGAAAATGGTCCATGTTAGGTGACGTGTGTTGAAATTTGTCATATGCATGGCAACGTGTTGATCACACGGTACAACATGGCCTGGACATAACCCATGTTGCTGGGGTATTCTGGTGCTGTGTCAAAGTTGAATTTGCTTTGGCACAATGACTTGGCACATAGTCAATTCAATCTGGGCTTGCCATGGCACTTGTTGCTCTAGCACCAAGACAAACTTTGGAGTTGAAACCGGGATTTGAGCTTGCACGCAGATCCAAGAATGACCCATTTGTGCATTGGAATATCATGAGGGATCTCTACCTCAGGAGCTGCTTGCCCCCATGATCAGGCAATTTTGGCTGCCAAACCTTCTTTAGAGAAACTTATTCCAGCAGGTGGCTTATAAAGTTATAGGTTGCCTTTGAGAGGTGGCCCTTTTGAATATAAATCAAAATTTGTTTCTGTATATAAAAAAAAGAAGAATAGCCACATCATTGAGGCCAAGCTCTACTGATAGTCTGATAGTCAAGTCAACCATGGATCATCCCTCGTGTTCTATTTACATTCATTTTGAGTTTATAAAGGATAGGGAAAACAACCTCATTTTGCAGTCACATTAACACACTTAGGCATTTGAGCTGGCACTCAGATCCATGACTGACCCATTTGTGCATTGCAATATCATGAGGGATCTCTACCTCAGGAGCTGCTTGGCCTTATGATCAGGCAATTTTGGTTGCCAAACCTTCTTTAGAGAAACTTATTCCAGCAGGTGTCTTATAAAGTTATAGGTTCTTTGAGAAGATTTTATCCTTTTGAATATAAATCAAAATTTGTTTCTGTATAAAAAAAGAAGAATAGCCACATCATTGAGGCCAAGCTCTACTGATAGTCTGTCTGTTAGTCAAGTCAACCATGGATCATCCCTCGTGTTCTATTTACATTCATTTGAGTTTATAAAGGGTAAGGAAAACAACCTCATTTTGCAGTCGCATTAGCACACTTAGGCGTTCATATTGCTTTCTAGCTTCAAGGCCACTCTCTTTGATGTAGCACTTTGTTAATTTACACTGTCTCCATCTGCATTTGGGAGTTTTCTGAAATGGCTTTCTTTTTCTACATTTGAGTAATTTTCCAGCGCACTATTACAGATAGATCATAGTAGTGATACCTGGTCGGTGAACAGTGATGCTTCCATGACAGTTCAAGAACAAAAGAACGATCTTTCAAAAGTCAAATGCTTCAACTGTCAAGATTTTGGTCATTTTGCTTATCAATGTCCTTAGAAGAAAGGAAAAGGAAGAAGAAATTTTGAGAAGAAGAGAAATACAGGTGAAGGATAAGCCCCAATTCAAGATCAAGGAAGGAAGGATCTTTCAAAAGTAAGATGTCACAATTGTCAGAAATTTGGTCACTATGATAGTACCTTCAAAAGAAAAGGAAGGAAAGGCAACATGCATCAACAACTAAGTTGCATGATACGGGGAAATGGAAACGTGTATCCGATATTGGAATGCGATGGAAATGTGACCCCCCCAAATTTAGGAAACAGGGAAACACGATATCTCTCTTTCTATATATATATTAGCAAATTAGTAAGGACATAAAACAAATTAAATGTTCCACATAAGGATAGGTGGAACACACACACACACACACTATATATATATATATATATATATATATATATATATACCAGCGTAGATCCAAATCCTAGGCTCTATCAAGCACCGAGATGGATCAAATCTCTCGAGGTGCAAACCTCTTCTTACATATCCATTGATTTGATTCAAACCAATAGACACATCTTTTTATTTAAGGTCCACATATAATATTTTTATTATTAATATTTAATATTATTTATGGCCGACATATAATATTTTTTATTTTGTTAGGAACGAACATTGCATCATTTCCCCACACATGGTTTTAAAACCATATGCAAGACCCTCCTACAACCATGGGTTGTTTAGGAGGCCTTGCACATGGTCTTAAAACCATTTGCAAGGCCCTCCTAAACCATGTACAATAAAACCATGGGTTGTTTAGGAGGCCTTGCACATGGTTTAAAAACCATGTGCAAAGCCTTCTAAACCATGTACAATAAAACCATGGGTTGTTTAGAATGCCTTGCCAATTTTGTGTTTTTTTCTTGACCCACATATTTTTTTATGGATAATTAAATTTTTTACTTTTTTATTGTTTTGTTAAGTAGAAAGATTCCAACATCTCCCCCATATTAGATTGTTTTTGTGGCCAACATTTATTTTGGCCTATTAGAAAATTTTTTTTTTATTAATAAAAATAATGTTATTAAAGTGAT
Source organism: Pseudotsuga menziesii (assembly GCA_001517045.1). NCBI lineage: Eukaryota > Viridiplantae > Streptophyta > Pinopsida > Pinales > Pinaceae > Pseudotsuga > Pseudotsuga menziesii. The sequence continues at coordinate 336,683 of LPNX010873313.1, read as the reverse complement.
ATTATTTTTTATTTTGTGTTACAAGATCTCTCCCATAATATTCACTATCACTATTATTTTTTGCCGACATGTTACAAACGTTACATCATGTTACAAGATCTCTCCCATAATATTCACTATCACTATTATTTTTTGCCGACATGTTATAAACGTTACATCACATTACAAGATCTCCCCCATACTGGGCTGTAGAGCGCCTCTCAGCGCAATTAGCAAATTAGGAAGGACATAAAAAAATTAAATGTTCCACAAAAAATTAAATGTTCACCTTATCGCCTTCATGAAGTAGCCATCACTTGCTTGATATGTTTTGTCATTGTGAAAATGTGAAGTGAAATCGTCATTTTTTTTTAAAAAAGTACTTCCACAAGCTTCTAGATAGTTACCTAACCCTAATCGTCTTTTCTAAAATCGAGTTAAGTAATTTTAACCAACAAATTAAGCAGGCATTTTTTTGGGGGCCTGGATGGGCTTTTTCCGTGTTGGAAACGTGTTGTACGGAGGCTGAAACGGCCTTAAAACGTGTTTCAGACCGTGCAACACGTGTTTCCCACACGTGAGACGATGTTGTACGGTTTGAAACGCGTTTTAGGGACGTATCAAATGCGTTTCACCGTTTCAGAGGAGAAATGAGGCTGGTACGGAAAGGGGTAAGGCGTTTCCCGCAACATAGATCAACAACCAATGTTGATAAGCTTTCACCACAAAAGAAGATAAACTTGATGAGATTACAGATGAACTTCAGAAAGAGTGTTTTTTCTAGTGCATTCAAATTCATGTGCACCAATGACAGTATCTCTAGTTTGTCGCTTGTACTATGTGACTATCATTGGTGATCTACTTCATGAAGACCAAAGATGAAGTCTTTAGCAGGTTCCAAAAGTTCAAGTCTCAAGCAAAGAACTTGACAAAGAAGAAGATCGAGGTTTTGAGTATAACCTCCAAAGACTTTAACGATTTCTACAAGGAGGCAGGGATCAAGAGGGAGTCAACAACAAAGATAAGTATTTAATGTTTTTTGCAATAAGTTTACTTACTTAAATTGAATTAATATTTTGATGAATAGCATAACCTTTTAATTGGTACCGGTTAACTCTTGTGGACAATTGTCATGCATTGCAGATCAGGTCCATTAACAAAAGCTACGAAGACGATGATCCATGATTAGGATCTACCCATGCTCTTATGGGAAAAGGCATCCAGTACGACAGTTTATGCTCAGAACATGAGTCCTCACCGGATATCAGGGATAAGAGTCCTGAGGAAGCATTCACAAAAGTGAGTCATATCTTCTATAAGTCAAGAGTGAGTCATATCTCTCCAATGGCCAAGAGTTAGTCATATCACTTGTGAGTGACAAAAGTGAGTCATATCTTCTATAAGACAAGAGTGAATCATATCTCTTGAGTGAACAAGAGTGAGTCCTATCTCTTGTAAGTGACAAAGGTGAGTCATATCCGGAGCCTTGTCAAGGTCCAGATGCAGAGAGTGCAGGATACTCAAATGCAGAGGGAGCAAAGTGTCCAAATGCAGAGGGAGCAGAGTGTCCAAAATGCAGAGGGAGCAAGATACTTAAGTCACAGGGACTTCACTTAGTGAACCTCTCACATAGCACGTGCGATCGTGGGATATTAAAGAATACCCTTGATTTCGAGAGATATTGACCCAAACTCTTTTTGTTGAAACCCCCTCCCAATACTTAAAACCTCCTCCCCACCCCTTTTTATACCTAAATCCTTATAAACCACCCTACCCACCCCCACCTTAAACCCCTCATCCCCCCAATACCTGCAATATATTGGTTCGATTTTTGATAATTTTAAAACCCACAATATGAACTAACGTGATAGGATATTGGTCAACAAGTGAAGCCCCCGTGACTTAAGTGCAGATGGAGCAAGGTGCTCCAGCACAGAGGGAGTAGCTGCAACAAATGGAAAAGGAAGCACCTTCAAGTTGGTCTTTCGGTTGGACGGAGATCGATGCCATGTATCCAAGCTCTTTACTCAATACTTCAAGATCTACGTTGGATTTAGTTGCTTGCACAAACTAAGCTCTTGCATGCCCTTGCTCTAATACCATGTTAATGTTTGAGCAAATATGACGAACTTGAACTTTAAAAACTTTAATCCACAATTGCAGTGCAGATAGATCTCATTAATGATCCAAAGACATAAATAAATCAAACCATAAAACACACAATATACGCTGGGAAAACCCTCCACTGATTCAGAGGATAAAAAACCCAACAAAAAATCTTAGAGCATGATTGATAATCGACAGACAATGATTACAACACAATAGCAGATTGTTTTTTCCAAGAGTACAAGAGAGTAGAGATCAAATGGAACATTGTAATGATCTTGCCAAGTACATAGCACTTTAATAACAAGTCAAATTAGGTCATGCAAGGAAGGTAGCGAATATTTGCATACTTCGGTAACTTGTTAACATTGAGAACACTCTCTCATCTTCAACCATGCGCCCCCACTAATTCATTGAGTTTAACTGCCTCTAACTAAGTTGTTAACTGAATGAATTGAACTGAACTTAATGGAATTGCATGTAACTGAATGGAATTGAATGTAACTGAACAGAACTGAATAGAACTGAACAAAACTGAATGTAACTGAACAACTGAATAGAACTGAAAGTAACTAGTGCTTCTCCATCAGTGTCATCTTCAACAACCACTTGCATAAATTAAGGAGTTGATTCCTTAATTAACTGAACTTGTTTTATCACAACTAAGACTCAATTGATATCTTATTAATTTGAGTTCACTGGGAGGCATACATGGGCAATTCGAATTCTCTCTCTATCTCTGTGCTTGTATTAATTTTTTGTGCATGGTCCATATGTGTTTTCATTAATTCTATATCATGTCATACTCATAAGAATTGTTTCGAACCTATGATCATATGTATTACCCCAGGTCATATAGTCACATGCTAAAGTAAATCACTCTAGGGGTGGTTAATCCCTAAAGGAGACTTGTAGCCCCTGTTGACCATGACTAGCCATACATTGTAGATTTTTTCACTAGTTTTCAGCCACCGGTTTCAAGTAAAATTTATATCATTATTTATGACATTCTCACAAAAATAAAGTGCTGGAAATAAACAAAAATTTTCAAACTTAAAAAACTGTTGTAAACAATCTTTTCAGTGATAGGAAATAAAAATCAGCACGCCATTTAATCACACAGAACACTAGGATTTTTGGTCAATGGCCCTGGAAAATCCTACAAGGGGAAAACCAGTCAGAGAGAGAGTATTTTTATTTTTCAGGAGAAGTTTATCATTTACAGTAATACACAGAAAATATCAAACCAACTTATCTCAACCCTGAAGATAAATTTCTGTCTTGATTTGCGTGTCGAACAACAAAAATCAAACTCTGATTTTTTTCTTGTTTTTCTGCCTCAATTTTTGTGCCACTGTACGAATGGACTGTATGGACTGTACGGACTGTGCAGACCTCGAAATCCGTGCTTGAAAAAAAATTCTAGAAAATCGTGCCCAAAAATCTGCCTCTAAAATCGTGTTTGCTGCCTCAAAAACTGTGCCATACGGACCAGCGATAAATGTTGTTGTCTTCTCGATTTTCGTGCCCTCTTTGCTGGTGTCCTTTCCCTCGATTTGCGTGCTGCAAAATTTTTCCTCTTGCTCAAGAAAAATGGAAACTTTCTCTCTTCTCTCTCTCAGCTCTCTCTTCTCTCTCTCAGCTCTCTCTTCTCACTTCAATCTGCAAAAGTGAGGCAAAATGTCTTTCCCATGCCTTTTTGAGAAAACCTTAGGGTGAGTCTAATCTAACGGTGGAGATTAGATTAGATCAAGGGCTGAAATTAAATGCTCATATTTTATTTCTAAAATATTAATTTCACTCACCCACTTAAATTTATCAAAAAGTGACTTTAATGCTCTAAAGTCAAATTAAATGCTTTTACTTAAGTCATTTAATGCAAGGGTCACTTTATGTCCCCTCTCTAAGTGACTAAGGCAAAAGTCACTTAGGGAACACTTCCCTAGGTACAAAACTAACACTCCCTCTTACCGAGGGAGTTGTTCTGCACCACTCCCAACTTGTCTCTGAAGAAGACAAACTTGCCCCTCCCTAAATACTTCGTTAGTATGTATGCTACCTGCTCATCAGTGGAAATATACTGAAGCATGACTGCTCCTCTCTTAACATAGTCTCGGATGAAATGATATATGATCTCTATGTGCTTTGACCGGTCATGAAACACTGGATTCTTAGAGAGCTGGATGCAACTCTGATTGTCACAGTAAATCACCGTAGGCCTAAGCTCCTGGCCAAATAAATTCACCAGCAACTTGCGAAGCCACAAGGCCTTGCAGCTGGCCAAACTGGCTGCCATGTACTCAGCCTCTATAGTACTCAATGCAACGGACTTCTAATTCCGACTGAACCACGACACTGCTGCCGAGCACAAACTGAAACAACATATGGAAGTGCTCTTCCGGTCTCCCACACTGCCTGCCCAATCTGAATCTGTATAGCCAACCAATCTGATCCTCTCTGACCTCCTGTAGTCCAAACCAAAATCCATTGTCCCTGAAAGATAGCGCAACACATGTTTTGCAGCGACCCAATGCACACTCCTAGGCTCAACCATGAACTAGCTAAGAGTGTTCACTACAAAACACAAATCTGGCCGAGTGTTGACCAGATACATCAATGACCCAATAAGCTGACGGTATAAAGTAGGATCCACCAACTCTCCCTCAGAAGCATGAAGCTTCTTCCAGTTGGTGGTTATAGGTGTCGACATAGGCGTGCAATCCTCCATCCTGAATCTCCTCAAAATATCAACCGCATACTTTCCCTGCCCCAGGAAAATATGTCCAAGCTCTTGCCAAACCTCCAATCCCAAAAAATAATGCATCAACCCAATATCAGTCATCTCATACTCTGCTACAAGATCCTTCCTGCAAGCTGCAATGGATTTCTCTCTCCCTGTGATAAACTAGTCATCAACATATAGCAGAAGAACAAGCGGATCATCTCCAACCATGATGAAGTAGAGATTCGGATCTGCTTCACTCTTCTGAAACCCCATACTCAGCAAGTAAGAATCAATCCTGGAGTACCAAGCTCTTGGAGCTTGCTTCAGCCCGTAAAGGGCCTTCTTCAACCTGCATACATGTGTCTCTCTGTCATGTATCTCAAAGCCCTGAGGCTGCTCAATGTAAATCTCCTCCTGTTGATCCCATTGAGAAATGCGGCTTCACATCCATTTGATGGATCTTCCAACCCATTTCCGCCGCAATGGAAATCAATGCCTTAATAGACGTATACCAAGCAATCGACGCAAGAGTCTCATCATAATCAATGCCCTCAACCTGTGAAAACCCCCGCGCTACAAACCTGGCTTTGTATTTCTCCACACTCCCATCTGCCACATGCTTCAGCTTGTAAAGCCAACGAGAAGTCACCACTGACTTCCCCTCCGGTCTCGGAACAATATCCCATACATCATTCTTCATGATGGAATGGTACGCATCCATCATGGCATCTCTCCATACCGAATGTTGGGAGGCCTCCTCAAAAGTAGAAGGCTCAGAATCTCGTGTACAAGCCACCAGCACCATGCCCAATTTGTCAGGCATCTTGATGGCTCTCACCTTGTCACTGGGTGTCCCAGCCTTTAAGGCATCCTTCAAGGTCTCCCGAAGCCACTTAGGCTTCTTCTTCCCTGAACGTTCTTCCCACACTAGCCTGTCCTCATCTGAAGAGCTACCAGAGCTAGAAGCCCCAATCAACTGTGAACCTGAAGCTGGTGTGCCAACACCAGGTGCACCCTGTAATCCTGATCTTGATCCTGATCCCAATCCCCTGTAAGGTGTACCTGTAATAGTAGACCCATCACCTGTCCCTAAAGACCCTGCTAGCCTAACCACTGAACCTGGTGAACTTGTGCCAACACTCTGTGGTCCTGTAACCCAAGAAACCTATGATCCTGACTGCTACATAGATGGAACCTGTGCCACAACCTGAGGTGCAGGGACCTGCTGCTCTCCCTACTCTGACTCTCTCGACCTCCTGAAGGCTTGCTCCTCCTCAAACTTCACATCCCTTCTCACCACCACTTTCCTCTGAGAGGGAAGGTAAATACGGAAGGCCTTCACAGTCTCATCATAACCCACAAAGATGCCCTTATCTGTAGTGGGCTCTAACTTTGTCCTCTTCTCTGAAGGGACATGAGAGTAAGTCAGACTACCAAATATACGAAAATGGCCAACTTCAGGCTTCTCGCCAAATTATTCAATGTTTAAATAAATATATGGATGTGAAGTCGAGGGGCAATAGCTTGATTGGTGAGGAGGTCGGTGTTTCATGAGTTCATAGTTCCAAGACCTTATGCATTGGGCTAAGTCTACAGGGGTCTCGGGATCAAATCTCACCCAGTGCTTTGAGATTCTGCTTGCATGGCAGATCTGCCTTCTATCCGAAAAGTATTAAATTAAATATATCAATATGATAAATATTTAAATCATCCCCGACATGGTACCAGGCTACCAGCACTCCATTCTTCACTTAAGTGTGCGAGGATGTGAGGGTTCGGTGAAATTATTTCCTCGGAAAACAAATTATATATATATATATATATAATTCAAATCCTTTGGTAAAATACTAATATTAAATGTACCAATAAAATAAATATTTAAATCATCTAATTAAAATAACTTGTGTTTACCTGGACTTATTAAACAAATAGTAAAAAGACATAAAGCTTTGTTTAGTAAATAGAACGAGTCATCTTTGTAGCAGAGTAGCTGTTTTTGTAGGTGTCCTCACCAGGATTTCGAAGCCACTGGTTGTTACCAAATGAACTCCCCGGAATATGATTTCCCGAAGGTTGATTGCCGTTTGACCCTAGTGATAGCATCTTGATAGCTATTGTTTGTAGATAATCTTTCTGCAAATCATTCAGAGCATATCAATATCCTGCATTAAGAAATCCTTCATTGAAACCAAAAGATTGACAATATATTTTTTTTAAGTAATTAATACATTTATCTATTATTGTTCAAACGCGTATTTAAAGCAATACATTTCTATTAACTTGATAATTACAATATGTATCTATTATAAGGTGCCAATATGTATTGAAATGTCAATGCAGCTCACATTGTATGATAACTATATAGTATCGTTTGATTAAAGATGTCCTTGAACCGTTTCCATTTCCAGGTCACGAAAAATGATAAAATGGACTAGCTCAGAAGAAAACTGAAAAGTGGTAGAGCAATTCAAATGTGAGTAGCATACCTGATTCACAGCAATTTTGAAAATCTTATCCTCGAACCGCAAAGCAATCATTTCAAGCTCATACATGCCATCTGGACCTCTTTGTGGCATGTATCTCTTGAGAGTGTCCAGTCTGCACACAAAAAATTTAGCCTTACAAAACTGCTTTTATTGTTTCTATTGACAAAGGAACCAATTGCAAGAACTTTTGCAAACTTAAAAAGCCCCATATTTCTTTCTTTCTTTCATTCAGCTTTGTTATATTTCAAGTTAAAGTTTAACAAACTCAGTAATCAGGTAAATTGAATAAACAAAATCCGGAATTTTTTATATCTCTAAAATATACATTTTGTTCTAAGCAGTAACCTTCTTGACTAATTCTACCAACAATGAAAATTTTCACCTGGGAAAGTTCATAACTCAATTTACCCATCATGCTTATTAAGAACTAGACACTCATTGTGGCTTTATTTAGAGGTTTGCATCTAGCTGCTTACGAATTTTTTATAATTGTATTTTATTGAAAACTTTAAATAATCTTCATCTCTTTCTTACCTAACAAACACACCCAAAAAAAATACCAAAAGAAAATTGCTTAATATATATATATATATAGATAGATAAGAAAATTGATATATATATATATAAATTGCTATATATATATATATATATATCTCAAATAAAAGGCAGACCCTCCATGTAAGGATGTAGTAAGGGACAGAAATTAGACAAAAACATAGACAAACAATTTTAGTCAGCAAAACCCCAATTAAAAAAGAGTGTGAATGATAAAATCTCATCAAACCAATTTTATACAGGGGACAGGTACGCAAATGTCTTGACTGATAAATCTTGGGATGATTTATTTAAAGAAGAGACTGGAAAATTTGAAGGTGCTCCTCATCAAGTTGAACAAGCAAAGGATTGAATTGCAGAAAACATACAAGCAAAAGATTGAATTGCAGAGAACATACTAGATGGTCTGTCCCATAAGCTATTCTTAACATAGCGGGAGGTTAAAATATTTATTTCTTCTTTATACCAAAATAAAGATGACCAAAAGAAAGATGAAGACAAGCTGACAAATAAGGACGTAGATTCAATGGATCAGTAAGATGAAAAAATTGCAAGTACTTTCCTGGAAAAGTAGTCCCAGAAACCCCACTCAGTTAAATGGCTGCCACTCCCAGAAATTTCCTTGTAAGGTATTAAGAAAAGTAATAATTTCCAATAATGAATAAATGTATAGACAACCGCAAGAAACATGTTTCACGGGATGTATTTGGTGTTCTTTTTTAAACCAAAGCAAGACCAAGTCCTATCTACTCCCAATCAATAAACCCAACTCCACATCTGAAAATCCACCTTGACCCGTAAATTAAAACACAAACCCCCAAAAAAGGAAAAAAAAGATGGTGGCCGTGTGTAAAATGAGTACATCTTATCGACGATCTTCCGCCTGGATTCCTTGCTCCTCCAGTCCTTGATATCCATGGCGCTCTCCACCGAAGTCAATATCAGAAAGAAACCAGAGAGGAGAGCTGTGTGTATGCTTTTGAAAAAATTGATAATTCTCTGTTTGTGTGTGGGTATAGAAAGATAAGGTTTATTTTTTTATTTTTTTTCAAATGTCTTTTTAGAAGTAAAAAAAAGTGATTTGCTTTTTATAAAGAATCAAAGTTACCTCAAACATCTACAAAAGTTCAAACTGTCATTCAAGATGCTCACTTCTTTATCAGAGATATCAGCCAACTGTTATGTTTTCATGTTAAACATTAAATATTTTTTATATTAAATTTATATATATATTCATTTAATATAGAAATAATTGATAGTTATAAATATTCTTTTTCCATCAGAAAACTTGTTTCCTGCTATTCTTTGAATCAAAGAAAACAAAAATTACACCATCAAATTATCTATAAATGCTGATTGCAAAAGCAAAAGGAATCATTCAATCAAAATCAGTTCAGAAAGTCTCTCATAAGGAATCATTCAATCAAAATCAGTTCAGAAGGTCTCCCATAAAGAATCATTCAATCAAAAAGGTCTCTCATAAGGAATCATTCAATCAAAATCAGTTCAGAAGGTCTCTCATAAAGAATCATTCAATCAAAATCAGTTCAGGTCTCTCATATAAACAGAATAAATGTTATTCATCTCAAAAACAAAACTTATAACAACATTTGTTGTCTATACTATCTTAATCTGCCATTAATACAGCCTGTAATCTGCAAATACCAAATCTCCATAAAACCCATTCAACTGTGAGTTGAAAAAGAAAGAGAGTTTTCAAAAGAAAGAGTACAGTCCAGGTATTCAGCCAAATGTAATTAGCCTACAGAATCTTCAATAGCAAGCTTGGATAGTTCATATGCAATTGTGTTATGTTTCCTATAAACATGATTGATAGTAATATAAAAAAAAAGCAAACTGATGGGTTGTACCCATTGAGCAAGTTAGATATGTCATTTGCCCAATCTACTATAACATTGGAGTTATCATAGACATGGGAGGAGTCAATACATGTAAAAGAGGTAGCTCCAGTAGCTAAGCTCTGTTTATTTATTAAATATTAATCTTTTATTTTTATTAAAGTTGTGTATGAACTTTATTTTAGTGATTAAAATTTTTAAAACAGATGCATTTTTTATTATCATAATGGTTGCTCATTAAAAGATCAGTATTATATAACACATTTTGAACTTGTCTTTCATTGTAGGTGTATCCAAAAATATATAAAAAATGATTTTCATCTTAAACCCTGAATGTTATAAAAATTTACTCAACTTTTACAATGTTTTTAATCAATTGTTATTGAAATGTTACTTTTTTTTAATTCAAAATATCATTTAACTACTATGTGATTAGATTAAAAAAAATTAATATGATATTTTTTCACTACCACATAACAACAACAATTACATTTTTTCATTTAAAAATCCAAAAATAGAATTGAGAATTTTTGCATTATTCAATACAGTCCATATGAAACTATGTACAATTATTCTATATAAAACTTTGTACAATTATTTTTTATATATGAACAGTCCATTTGTAAAATCCAAAAACATAATTGAGAATTTTTGCAGTTCAATACAGTCCATATGAAACTAAGTACAATTATTCTATATGAAACTTTGTACAATTATTTTTGAATATATGAACAGACCATATAAAACTATGTACAATTATTCTATATAAAACTTTGTATAATTATTTTTGAATATATAAATTGAAAATTTAATATGGGCAATATGAAACTATTTACAATTTTATATTTTTAACTATTTACAATTTTATATTTTTAATATATAAATTGATAATTTAAAAATGAAGTATTTCTGTAATGGAATTTAATTGTAAAAAACTCAAACACAATTAAATATTATTAAATTTATATGTTTAAAAATACGAGTAATAATAATTAAATATGAAAATTTTCAATTTAGTATATAAACTTTTTAGTTCAAGATAAGTTAAAATTTATTAATAATTTATATTTCAATTCAAATTTTAATACTTCTCCAATATACTTTTACAACATCATAAATTATTTAGTGTAACGGCTGAGTTTATTTTAGTGTACAGTTTTGTATTTAACAACTTTTATTTTTAATTTTACACTTATTTATATTTATTAATTTTTGTTTATTTTTTCTAATAACATGATTTTTAATTTTAATAGTATATATAGAAGGGTTAGGGTCATTTTTTATCCTAATAGAAGATGATAAACTACTTTTTATTATGTTGATGTATTTGTAACTTCGGAATGTATTCACTTGTATATCTTATGTATTGTACCTCGATGTTTATATCGGGATTATCTGTAATGTAATTAATCCATGTCATGCCTCAATGTTCCTATCGGGAGATTCAATAGTGTAAACAAGTCATGTAAAGTCATAGAGTGTAACCCTCCTTATTGTGCAAGGGTTAAAGTCCCTGCAGTTGTGGGGCCCTAGGGTTATTAGACTCTCCTAGAGAAGTTGGCCCTAGTGAGTTATTGTCAAGTCGGGAATTAGTATAAATAGAGAGGGAGCCTCTCTATTTAACACACATTCACTCACACTCAGTTGTAGCACATAACTGAGAGAGAAAGAAGAAGTTGGGACAAGAGAGGGAGAGACTACTGATGTCGAAAGATCATCTTATTATCTTTGGGTTTTACTTTTGGTGTTGATCCTATCTCTAAGGAAGTTGCGGGGTTTTCTCCTTTATGGTTTCCTCGAGGAAAATATTTTTGTTCATTGTCTCTTGTGATTGATTGTTGTGCTTGTTATTCTCTCAAATAAGATCCTAAGATCATATAGCTTAAATGTTAAAAATCTAACATGGTATCAGAGCTAACCTGAGAAGAAGACACTGTGCAGCAGTTGAAGCTAAGGCTTCCTACTTTTTGGATCTCTCTCCACAGATTTTCAGCAAAAGGAGGCTAGGCTGACCCTCCCCTCTAGGGTGCATCTTTCTGTCGAAGCAGAATCTGATTCTGAGCATTTTCAGTTTTTGACCTGACACTGTTGCTGGAAATTAGGGCTTTCTACAGAAGTGGAATTTTTGAGTGAACCCAGGCCTGGATTGATCTCCTCCCCAAAATTGAAGTTTAGAGATCAATATCAAAGTTTTTGGTTAGGTAGAACTCTGGGAAAGTCAAACCCTAATCTGCTCCTGAACCAGAAATTCAGCTCCAGATCCAGTTCCGACATCTTAACCTGGTAAGATCTAAATCTTTTGCATTTCTATTTGAAGTTCTTTGTTAAGATGTCTCATCATACCAAGCTTGATGAAAATCTTAAGGGAGCTGATAACTTCCGAGCTTTGAAGTATAGGATCTCCCTAGTCCTGGAAGAAAATGAGTTGAACTCTTAGATCAATGAAGAGGTTCCAATTCCAGAGGGAGATGAGGCTAAGGCCTTACACAAGAATAAATTGGTCATGGCTAAGAGAATTATTGTTGATTCAATCAAGGATCACCTCATACCACATGTGTCCTCACTAAAGACACCTAAAGAGATGTTTGATGCCCTAACCAAGTTATTTGAAGGGAAGAACATAAACCAGAAGATGACTCTGAGAAGCCAATTGAAGAATGTAAAGATCCAGAATGCGGAGACCATCTTGTCTTAATTTACAAGGGTCTCTCATATCAAGGAACAACTTGAAGCGGTAAATGAAGAAGTAGAGAATGCACAAATTGCGATGACCACCTTGAATGGTCTCCCTAGGTCATGGGACTCTTTCATTCAAGGGATCTGTGCCAGAAAGAAGCTAGTCAAGTTTAGAAAACTGTGGGAGGAATGCTCACAAGAAGAAGCTTGAATATTAGCACGAGAAGAAAAGATGGGAAGTGAAGATCAAGCTCTCACAATACAATCCAAGAAAAGCAGAACAAACCATCACAAAGGAAAGCACTCTCGCCAGAAGAAAAACACTAGAAAGTCTAACAAAGATTTTTCTAAGAACATTTTCTATACATGTGATGAAAGAGGACACCTTGCAAGAGATTGTCCTAGAAATAAAGATAGATCTCACAAGAGGAAGGGAAACAAGAAAAGACATCATGCTCATGCTGCAGAAGATGATGAGCCTTCCAAGAAGAGAATCAAACAAGAAAGTGATGATTCTTCAAGTGTGAAGAATATGTTTTGATTTCCACTCTCACGGGAAACATCACACATGGAAGCAATGATTGGCTTATATATAGTGGGGCTTCCAAACACATGACGGGATTCAAAGAATCATTTGTGAAACTATCAGAACATAAATCACCCCACAAGGTGAAACTTGGGGATGAATACTAGTATCCAATAAAAGGTACTGGAGAATCCTCCTACAAATTAGACTTTGGAAAGTATATGAAAATAAAGGATGTCCTATTTGTACCAAGACTAAAGAAGAACCTTCTCTCCATCTCCGCATTAGATGAAAAAGGCATTAGCGTTGCATTTATAGATGGAAAATTTCTCATGTGGCCAAAAGGAAAGACTATTGACGATGCAGTAGTAATTGGAGAACAAGAGGGAGGACTATACAGATTAAAGGGCCAACCAAAACAAGCTTTGGTTCATGAATCAATAGAACCAAATGAACTTTGGCATAGAAGGCTTGCACATGTGCACTATAGGGCGCTACCACTTGCAAGCAAAGTTGTTGAAGGTCTTCCAGAAATACAAGCAAAACATGAAGGAGTATGCAAGGGATGTGCGAAAGGAAATAACACAAAGAAGACATTTCCAAGTAACGAAAGCAAGGCTAAAGAAACCTTGGAAATCATTCACTCCGATGTATGCGGTCTGATGTCATCCAGTTCATTAAGAGGGTATGTATACTATGTTTCTTTCATTGATGATTTTTCTAAGCAGAAATGGATATACTTCATGAAGAACAAAGATGAAGTATTCAACAAGTTCAAGGAATTCAAAGCCTTGATCGAAAACTACATAGAGAAGAAGATCAAGATTTTTTTATCAGACAATGCTGGAAAATTCACATCAAATGAATTCAAGGAATTATGCAAAGATTTAGGGATTAAGAGGGAGTTGACCACTAAATATAATCCACAACAAAATGGGGTTGCAAAAAGAAAGAATATAACGATCATGTAAGCTATAAGGGCAATGCTTCATGATTAAGATCTTCCTATGCATCTATGGGAAGAAGCTACTAGGACAGTTGTGTATGTACAGAACCGTACTCCACATAGAGTACTTGAGAATAAGACACCTAAAGAAGTGTTTTTCAGAAAGAAACCAGAAGTCAGTCATCTCATAATATTTGGTTTTCCAGTATACATTCACATTCCAAAAGAAAAGAGGACAAAGTTAGATCCTTCAGGAAGGAAGGGTATATTTGTGGGATACTCTGAAAGCTCGAAGGCTTACAGAATATACTTCCCAGGATTCAAGAAGATCGACATCAGTAGGGACGTAACATTTGATGAAGACTCAGCTTACAACAAATCCAGAAAGAGACCTGCTGAAGAACCTGAAGAAACAAAAGTAGCCAAAATTCATGACACAACCATGAACGATGCAACTCAAGAAGAAGATCGAGAAATAGAAGAACCTCAAGAACCTGTAGATCCACCTCAGGAGAAGAATCCTCACAAGAGGAAACTTGCATGGGTACGAGAAGCTATCAAAGGTGCAGAAAGATATGGGACTCCAGAAGAGATACACATAGAGAGGAAAAGAACTAGGTCCTGCTCCAGTTATGTATCCCTATTATGTGACTTCATTGATAAAGAACCTTCCAACTATGAAGAAGCGGCAGAAAAGAAACAATGAAAGGATGCTATGATCGAAGAGTATCAATCGATCATGAAGAATGATGTTTGGGATGTTGTCCCAAGACCAGAAAGGAATTCTATTGTGACTTCCAAATGCATCTATAAGATCAAGCATGCTATAGATGGTAGCATAGAGAAATATAAAGCAAGATTTGTGGCTCGTGGCTTCTCCCAGAAAGAAGGAATAGATTATGAAGATACTTTTGCACCTATAGCCAGATATACTTCCATGAAATGAGTACTTGCTTTAGCTGCAATAATGAAGTGGAAAGTACACCAGATGGATGTCAAGACAACTTTCTTGAATGGTGTAGTAGAAGAGGAAGTATATGTGGAGCAGCCACTCAGTTTTGAGACACATGACAGAGAGACTCATGTGTGTAAGTTAAAGAAAGCCCTGTACGATTTGAAACAGGCACCCAGTACATGGTACGGTAGAATTGACAGCTTCCTATCCAGTTTGGGCTTTACCAAGAGTAAAGCAGACTCCAACCTTCACTACAAGGTTGAAGAAGGGAACCCAATAATACTCCTACTGTATGTAGATGATCTATTTGTAACAGGTTGTTAGATTTTTATCATTCAAGCTAGCAGCATTATGATCTTAGGATCTTTAACTGAGAGAATAACATGCACAGCAATAAAACACAAGAGACAAGAGACACAAAGAATTTTCCTCGGGGAAACCATAAAGGAGAAAACCCTGCAACTTCCTCAGAGATAGAATCAACACCAAAAGTAAAACCCAAAAACATAAAGATGATCTCTCGACAACAGTAGTCTCTCTCTTGTCCCAACAACTTCTCTCTCACTCATGCGCCCCAATGAGTGAGTGTGTGTGTAATAAATAGAGAGGTTCACTCTCTATTTATATTCTTTCGTTCACTTAATGTCCACTTTAACATGTCGGCCTCACTTAACAATTACTTACTAAAGCCGACATCTCTAGGAGAGTCTAATAACCCTAGTGCCCCACAACTTGTGGGGACTTTGCCTCCTCTGACCAACAAGGAGGGTTATTCTTAACACAACAGTGGGGACTATTGCCCCAAATTACAATGACTCACCTAAGGTTGACTTCTCTAAGATAGTCTAATAACCCTAGGGCCCCACAACTATAGGGACTTTAACCCTTGACCAATAGGAGGGTTACCCACAATGACTTTACATGACTTGTTTACATTATTGAATCTCCTGATAGGAACATCGGGGCATGAAATGACTAAGATACATTACAAACACTTCCCGAAATAAACATCGGGGTACAATACATAAGATATACAAGTGAATACATTCTAAAGTTACAAATACACCAACACTCCCTCTTAACTAGGAAGGTATTCTCTCAACACAATTTATCAGCACAAGTATTCTTCTATGTATCATCTGGTTCATCATTGAGTTCTCGTCATCTTCATCTGGATCTGGATCATTACTCGATCTGGATCATCATCATTGGATCTGGATCATCACTTGTTCTCGATCATCATCACTAGATCTAGATCATCACTCGATCTGGATCATCATCACTGGATGTGGATCATCATCAATGGATCTAGATCATCACTCGATCTGGATCATCAGCACGGGTGCTATCTCATGATTCTTCTTGTCATAGGAAGTTTTACAAAGCCAGCCCTTTTTCATGCTAGTTGTAGGCCTATCCTCCATGTAGGTCTTCTTCAGCACTTATATCTAACCCTAAGTCAAAATGGCCCGCCCAGCACTTACATCTGACCATGAGAGGAACACATCCAACACCATGTCAGAAAGGCATGCCCAGCACTCACATCTAACCATGCGGGAACACATCCCACAACCCTGTCAAAAAGGCCCAGCGCTTACATTCACCAGCATGATAGGACACACCTACTATCATCTGTGAAAAGGCACAACACTCACATCCACCAACATGATAGGACACACCTACTATCATATGTGGAAAGGCTCAGCACTTACATCCACCAGCATGGTAGGACACACCTACCACCATCTGTGGAAAGGCACAACACTTACACAACACTTACAATCACCAGCATGGTAGGACACACCTACTACCATATATGAAAAGGCACAGCACTCACATCCACCACCATGATAGGACACACCTACTATCATCTGTGGAAAGGCTCTACACTTATATCTGATCATGTGGGAACCAATCCCACAGTCACATCAGAATGGCTCTCAATCCCAGACTGAGGATTCCTGGTAACTGACCAGGTGCCTCCATTCTCCTAGAGAATGGCATCAGCCCTTATATCTGATCAAGTGGGAACACGTCCCTCGATCACATCAGAATGGTCATGCACTCATATCTGATCATGTGAGAAGACATCCCACAGTCATATCAGAATAGCCCTCAGTCCCAGACTGAGCTTTCCTGGTAATTGACTAGGTGCCTCCATTCAAAGAATGGAAACAACCCTTATATCTAATCAAGTGGGAAAATATCCCTCAATCACATTAGAATGGCCCTGCACTTATATCTGATCATGTGAGAACAAATACCATAGTCATATCAGAATGGCCCTCAGTCCTAGATTGAGTATTCCTAGTAACTGACCAGGTACCTCCATTTAGAGAATGGAAATAGCCCTTATATCTAATCATGTAGGAACCAATCCTACAGTCATATCAGAATGGCTCAACACTCATATCTGACATGGAAGGAACTAATCCTCTCACCATGACAGAATGGCTCGACCCTTACATCTGACCATGGAAGGAACCTAATCCTCTCACCATGTCAAAATGGCTCACGAACTCATCACTTCCCTTTGGAGGGAACCTCGATCTGGAGAACACCAAGCTTCTCTCTGAAGTATTCAAATTTCACTCTGGTCAATGGCTTTGTCAACACATCAGTTATCTGTTCATCCGTCGCAACATACTGGAGCTTCATTGCTCCTCTCTACACCATATCCCTGATATAGTGATACTTGATCTCGATATGCTTCGAATTGTCATGGAACCCCGAGTTCTCTGACAACTTCACACAACTCTGGTTGTCTCAATGTATACAAGTAGCATCCATCTGGAGATCAAATAAATCAGACAGTAGCTTCCTCAGCCATACTGCCTCACAACTAGCTAAACAAGCTACGACATACAGTGCTTCATCTATACTCAGTGCCACACAGAAATTATTCCTGCTAAACCAAGAGATCACACCTGATCCCATACTGAAGCAACACCCTGAAGTGCTCTTCTTATCGATGGCACTACCTGCCCAATCTAAATCAACATAACCTTCTAGGTTAATCTTTTGATTCGCCTCATACTTGAGCCCATAATCAATTGTACCCCTTAGGTGCCTCAAAATATGCTTTGCAGCAATCAAGTGAACATGTCTCGGATCTATCAGGAATTGGCTCAAGGTGTTCACAGCAAAGAAAATATCTGGTCTCGTGTTTGTCAGGTACATCAGGGACCCAATCATCTGATGATACATCGTAGCATCAACCGCTTTTGATGAAGAATCACTCAATAGCTTCAGGTTCGATGCCATAGGTGTGGTCATGGCCTTGCAGTCCATCATCCTGAACCTCTTCAGGATCTCTACTGCATACTTCCCTTGTCCAAGGAAGATTCCATCTGCATTCTGCCACACCTCCATGCCTAGAAAATAGTGCATTGACACATAACAGGAGTATCACTGGTCTTTCGCCTTCAACCTTGAAGCAAAGGTTGGAATCCTCTTTACTCTCAGTAAATCCTAGAGTCATCAGTAATCTGTCGATCCTGTCATACCATGTCGAACCTCGGGATATTATGTAGTCACTCCCTCTGAAGCAGAGCATCATACTCCCTCTGTCTTCCATACTCTATGCACTGAAACATTCTGTACCGAAGTGACAAGTAGCTTCCTATGCTACTAATATTCTATGTATCCATCTAGTGTATAGACTTTCATCTTCAACATTGTAGCAAAGGTTAAGATCTTCATCAAGCTCATCATGTATGTGTTTCAACTCCCACTGGCTGCAAATGTCTCTTCGTAGTCTATGCCTTATTTTTGTGAGAAGCCTCATGCTACAAATATTGCCTTGTATCCCACGATGTTTCCATCTACTGCATGATGGAACTACGAACTTCCCTTCATGTATCAATACTGCATCCTAGACATCATTCTTCTTGAACTGGTCTTCCCTTTCTTCTTGGTTACTTCTTCATAGCTGGAAGGTTTTGCATCAATGATGTCGCTGCATTCGTCGTATTATTCTTCCTCTTAAACTGTCGTCACTTGTTCTTCGGAACAAGTCTCATCCTTCTTTGTTTGTAGGCGATTTTACGCGATCTTTCCTACAAGTCAAATGCATTAATTGTATGGTTAGAAACATTTCATAAGGCATATGGCAAATTCTTATGCATAAATATATGATAATGCAACTATTTTAGCCAATACAACATTCATCTATATCGCACGGAAACTTTCTAGATGCCTTCCCTCTCTACCAGGACAACATTCAGATTGTGCACTAATCCATTATGTCAGCAAAGAGGTTTCATTCTAGATAAGTAGCAATGGAGAGTTTGTATAGCACCATGAGCTACTTACCCATCACATGCATATTAGTAGTATACTGTCATTAATGAAAAACATTCTATCATGCATAATACATCAACTGAATATAAACAAATGCATAACAAAACAATATCATGAAATGACAATTGAATACTTATCTTTATTTGTTTCATGGGTAGACTCCTTCTTGAGCCTTCAGCTTCATCATCTTCTTCATTCATAATAGCATCGTTTCTTATCCAAATGCTAAGGTGGATAAGAGGTTCTTCAAGAGTTGAGATCTTCATATTCCTCATTGCTTGAGGGATATTCTTTGGATGGTGAGAGATTGATAATCAATTGCTCCCATCTTCTCTTCTCTTATTATGAGTCAAGATTCTTCTTCTTCCCAGAGTCTGCTGAAAGTAATCACTTCCTTCTGGCACACATTCCTCGCATGAATGAATCCCATGATCCTGGGAGGCCATTCAAGGTAGCTATCACCACTTCTGCATTCTCCACTTCTTCTTCTATCGCTTCAAGCTGTTCTTTGATTTGATACACCCTTGTAAAGTATGACTGTATGGTCTTTGCATTCTGGATATTCACATTCTTCAACTGATTTCTTAAGGTCATATTCTGATCTATGTTCTTCCCTTCAAATAGCTTGGTCAAGGAATCAAACATCTTCGGTGTCTTTTAGGGAAGACACTTGTGATACAAGTTGATTCATGATTGAATCAGCAATGATCTTCTTGGCCTTGACCAAGTTATTCTTGTGTAAGGCTTTGAGCCTCATCTCCCTCTGGAACTGGAACCTCTCTACTTATGTAGGTATCCAATTCATTTTCTTCAGAGAGATCGTATACTTCCATGCTTGGAAGTTTTCAACTTCACCAAGATTATCATCAAACTGAAGTGATAGATCACTTTGAAATGAGAACCTCAAATGAAAATAGCAAAAGATTAGATCTTACCGATTTGAAGTGTTCGTCCTGGTTCCAGAGCTGGCAGATCTAGGGTTTTTCAGAGAAACCATAATTTTTAAAACTTGGAATCTTTCAGATCTAATTGGATAGAAAGATAGATCTCTTCAAGGTGATCTGTCCAATGTACTCATTTTCTGAAAATAGTGGAGGGAAGCTCCCGGAACAAGAAGCCCTAGTTTACCAATTTATTCTACATAAATGCTTGATATTGTTTCTACGATATCTCTGAAATTACTGCTCCTCTATGTCTGAAACTTCATAGTAGGGTAGCCTCTCCTATCCCTGTTCCAACACCATAGGTTTCATTAGAATTGGTTTCACCAATTGGGACTTATGATCATTTTCCCAAGGTGACTTGTTACAGGACTGTTCAGAACAGCGAAGTTGTACGGACTTCCACGTGTCATAAACAGTGACAGAAATTTCACTTGGACCTTTATAGCCCAAGATATAGCAATTCTCCCCAGGTGTCCTGTTTAGGGATGAATATTGGAAGAGGCTAGAGCCCTAACTTGGAGGGATCATATCTCCCAGAATATAGCAAATCTGAGGTTGAATTTTGGACACAGTGTAAATCAGGATTTTATCTTTGGCTTGTGAAAGTTTCATCTCATGAGCCTTCTCCAATCCCTAGATATAGAGAATCTACCAAAACTTATCAGTTTTAGTATTTTAGGGTTTTTCCAGCTCGAGGTCAAACTAGGGTTTGAATTTCTCGGAGTTTCACCTAACCAAAAATCTCAACCCAGGTCTCTAAACTTCGATTTTGATGAGGAGAGCAATCCTATGCTAGGATCACTCAAAAATTTCTCTTCTGTAGAAAGCCCTAATTTCCCGGACCGAAAACTGAAAATGCTCGAAATTGAATTTCGCTTCGACAGAAAGATGCACCCTTCAATGGAGAGTTAGCCTAGCATACTTTTGCTGATGGATTGTGGAGAGAGACCCAAAAAGTAAGAATCCCTAGCTTCTGCAGTTGCACAATGTCTTCTTCTCAGGTTAGCTCTGATACCATGTTAGATTTTTATCATTCAAGCTAACATTATAATCTTAGGATCTTTAACTGAGAGAATAACATGCACAACAATAAAACACAAGAGACAAGAGACACAAAGAATTTTCCTTGGGGAAACCATAAAGGAGAAAACCCCGCAACTTCCTCAGGGATAGAATCAGCACCAAAAGTAAAACTCGAAAACATAAAGATGATCTCCCGACAGCAGTAGTCTCTCTCTTGTCCCAACAACTTATCTCTCACTCATGCGCCCCAATGAGTGAGTGTGTGTGTGATAAATAGAGAGGCTCACTCTCTATCTATATTCTTTCGTTCACTTAATGTCCACTTTAACATGTCGGCCTCACTTAACAATTACTTACTAGAGCCGACATCTCTAGGAGAGTCTAATAACCCTAGTGCCCCACAACTTGTGGGGACTTTGCCTCCTCTTACCAACAAGGAGGGTTATCCTTAACACAACGGTGGGGACTATTGCCCCGACTTACAATGACTCATCTAGGGTCGACTTCTCTAGGATAGTCTAATAACCGTAGGGCCCCACAACTGCGGGGACTTTACTTCTTGACCAATAAGAGGGTTACCCACAATGACTTTACATGACTTGTTTACATTATTGAATCTCTCGATAGGAACATCGAGGCATGACATGACTTAGATACATTACAGACACTTCTCGGAATAAACATCTGGGTACAATACATAAGATATACAAGTGAATACATTCCAAAGTTACAAATACATCAACACAGGTGAGGATGGGTTGATTGCTGATATGAAGAGGAAGCTTGCTGCAGAGTTCGAAATGTAGGACTTGGGTGTAATGCACTACTTTCTAGGCATGGAGGTGTGGCAGAATGTAGATGGAATTTCCCTGGGACAAGGGAAGTATGCAGTAGAGATCCTGAAGAGGTTCGAGATGATGGACTGCAAGGCCATGACCACACCTATGGAATCGAACCTAAAGGTATTGAGTGATGCTTCATCCGAAGCGGTTGATGCTATGATGTATCGTTAGATGATTGGGTCCTTGATGTACCTGACAAATACGAGACCAGATATTTGCTTTGTTGTGAACACGTTGAGCCAGTTCTTGACGGATCTGAGACATTTTCACTTGATTGCTGCAAAGCATATTTTGAGGTACCTGAAGGGTATAGTTGATTATGGGCTCAAGTATGAAGCGAATCAGAAGATTAACCTGGAAGGTTATGTGGATTTGGATTGGGCAGGGAGTCCCATTGATAGAAAGAGCACTTCAAGATGTTTCTTCAGTATGGGATCAGGTGTGATTTCTTTGTTTAGCAGGAAGCAATCATGTGTGAAACTGAGTACAACCAAAGAAGAGTATGTTGCAACTTGTTCGGCTAGTTGCGAGGCAGTGTGGCCGAGAAAGCTACTGTCTGATTTATTTGATCTCTAGATGGATGCTAGTTGTATATATTGTGACAACCAGAGCTGTGTGAAGTTGTTGGAGAACCTAGTGTTCCATGGCATGTCAAAGCATATTGAGATCAAATATCACTATATCAGGGATATGGTGCAGAGAGGAGCAGTGAAGCTCCAATATGTTGTGACGGACGAGCAGATAGATGATGTGCTAACCAAACCATTAGCCAGAGTGCAGTTTGAGTACTTCAAGGAGAAGCTTGGTGTTCTCCAGTTCGAGGTTCCCTCCAAAGGGAATTGATGTGTCCGTTGGGCTTTCTGACATGGTGGAAGGATGAGCTTCACATGATCAGATGTAAGTGCAGAGATGCTTTGATGTTATTGTGGGTTGTGTTTCCACATGATCAGTCCAGAGATATTCTGATGTGATTGTGGGATGTGTTCCCACATGATAAGTGCAGAGCCATTCTGATGTGATTGAGGGATGTGTTCCCACATGATCAGATGTAAGTGCAAAGATATCCTGATATGATTGTGGGATGTGTTCCCACATGAGCAGTGCAGAGCCATTCTAATGTGATTGAGGGATGTGTTCCCACATGATCATACATAAGTGCAGATCCATTCTGATGTGATTGCAGGATGTGTTCCCACATGATTAGATGTAAGTGCAGAGCCTTTCTGACAAGATGAGGTCGGATGTAAGTGCAGAGCCTTTCTGACAAGATGAGGTTGGATGTAAGTGCATATCCTTTCTGACAAGATGAGGTCGAATGTAAGTGCAGAGCCTTTCTGACAAGATGAGGTTGGATGTAAGTGCATAGCCTTTCTGACAAGATGAGGTCAGACATAAGTGCAGAGCCTTTCTGACAAGATGAGGTCGTATGTGATTGTTGGGCCTTTCTGACATGGGTTTTGGATGTGTTCCTCCCATGGTCAGATGTGAGTGTTGGGCGCGCCTTTCTGACATGGTTCTTAGATGTGTTCCTCCCATGGTCAAATGTAAGTGCTGGGCGGGCCTTTATAACATGGTTCATTCCATGGCTAGATATAAGTGTTGAAGACGATGAAGACCTACATGAAGGCTAGGCCTACGACCAACATGAAAAAGGGTTGGCTCTGTAGAACTTCCTGTGACGAGTAGAATTGAGATAGCACCAGTGATGATCCAACAGTGATGATCCAGACTTGATGATGATCCAATGATGATCCAGATCAAGTGATGATCCATACTTGATGATGATCCAGTGATGCTCCAGATCAAGTGATGATCCAGTGATGCTCTAGATCAAGTGATGCTCTAGACTTGATGATGATCTAGTGATACTCCAGATCAAGTGATGATCCAGACTTGATGATGATCCAGTGATGATCTAGATCCAGTGATGATTCAGACTTGATGAAGATGATTTGATGAAGATAACTTGAAGATGAAGATGACTTGAAGATGAATATGACTTGATGATGATCCAGATGATATAGAGAAGAAGACTTGTGCTGATAAATTGTGTTGAGAGAATACCTTCCTAGTTAAGAGGGAGTGTTGATGTATTTGTAACTTCGGAATGTATTCACTTGTATATCTTATTTATTGTACCCAGATGTTT
The DNA here is from genome assembly GCA_001517045.1 of Pseudotsuga menziesii. Lineage (NCBI taxonomy): Eukaryota > Viridiplantae > Streptophyta > Pinopsida > Pinales > Pinaceae > Pseudotsuga > Pseudotsuga menziesii. The sequence goes on along the minus strand of LPNX010873313.1, from coordinate 312,610 downwards.
ATGTCGGTATTATCTGTAATGTAATTGAGTCATGTCATGCCTCGATGTTCCTATCGATAGATTCAATAATGTAAACAAGTCATGTAAAGTCATAGAGTGTAACCCTCCTTATTGTTCAAGGGTTAAAGTCCCCGCAGTTGTGGGGCCCTAGGGTTATTAGACTCTCCTAGAGAAGTTGGCCCTAGTGAGTTATTGTCAAGTCGGGAATTAGTATAAATAGAGAGGGAGCCTCTCTATTTAACACACATTCACTCACACTCAGTAGTAGCGCATAAGTGAGATAGAAAGAAGAAGTTGGGACAAGAGAGAGAGACACTACTGCTGCTGGGAGATCATCTTATTGTTTTTGGGTTTTACTTTTGGTGTTGATTCTATCTCTGAGGAAGTTGCGGGGTTTTCTCCTTTATGGTTTCCCCGAGGAAAATCTTTGTGTTCATTGTCTCTTGTGATTGATTGTTGTGCTTGTTATTCTCTCAGATAAGATCCTAAGATCATATAGCTTAAATGTTAAAAATATAACACATTAGGGGTTCAGAAAAAACAACGAATAGCAAGGCAAAGACACGTGCTCTTTTCTAGGAAGTGGGTATCCTTGATTCTCGATGTGTTATAAATCTCATTGTTTTCTAGACTTAGTGATCATCATTAATCTTATGAATGACCCTTCTCCTCCTAATGATGGTAATATTGGAAAAGCAATTCTTAGAACCCAAAAGGAAGCAAGTAGGTTCAATATTATTGAGTCCTTTCATGTGCTCAAGATTCACAACTCTGAGCATATCACTAGGTCCACTTTGGATCTCAGTTGAATGAAGGAACTTTAAAAGTTAATGAAGGGACCATTGTGTATCCATTTCATAGTTTTAATGGCACATCTCATGTTTCACATACCCCCCCCCCATGTATAGAAGGTGGCGGAGGCAACTTCATATTGCATCAAGTATTAATTCTTCCCCCTTTTACCTTACACACCCACACACTTTGGAATTATGGTGGATCTGGAATAATCAACATGCCAAGCTTGCTAGGATTTATCCAGTGATATCATGGAATCAACCAAAGTTGAATATGAGCGTTGGGAATTCAATTGTCTGCCTAGGTTGTTCATTCTTCATCTTCTAGTCAGCAACATAAACATTGTTAAGCTCATTCTTATTAAACTTGGGTTTAATTTGACCAATCATCATGGAATATAATGGTTTTATGACCTACATGTTCTAGGAAGCATATTGAGAGGGTTTATAGTCTCATTACACAAGGGCTTTCTCAAATGGATTAGATCTCTTTGTTTTTTTTTAGACAAAAGTGGATATATTATATTAAGGGAGATGGTGTAACCACCTACAGAACCAGAACCAGTTTACAAAAAAGCTTTCACTGAAGTTGAAGCTAAGAGCCTAATTTGATGCCCTTGAGGAAGCGACAGAAACAAAAACCAATTAAGTGCCCTTGAGGGAGCGGCAAAGACGAACACCTCCCAAAAAACACCCTTATGGTAGAGGCAATCCAACAGTCTGAAGTCTATTCATAGTTTTGAACTGAAGGTTGGAGATAGCTAAATGCCTAAAATACTTATAAACATAAACAGAAACAGAAACATGCATGGATTCGAGGAGCCAGAGACGAGCAGGATGGCGAACCCAAACTAGAAGTCAAAAATCAACCTTCTGAACTGGACGACATACCATTTTCTTCATGCTTGAGGAATTTGAGGGCGAGCTTGTACACCTTGAGTTCAAGCTCGACAAGTTGCCTGGAGAAAGAATGTTCTGTGCGCTTGACCTTCCTTTTAATTTTTTCCCTGAGAAAGACCAAATCCTTACTGACATGATCCAAACGTCATCCACCTTCATAATCCATCGCATTCACCTGGGATTGTAGTGAAATGAGTTCCTGCTTAACTTCCTTGAATTTTTTATCCACAGAGGATGGGACCAGTGCACTCGCGGAGGAGGTCCGCTTCCATTCTGTGAACCATCAATTTCCAAGCAATTGGACGACAGAGCTCCAAATCGATCAGCACAATGAGAATGCCTCGACCCTTTGCGATTCGATTCCTTGTAACCTTCGACGACGCAGTGCCCGGCGTCCCTTCATAACTGAGCGTACCATGAATCCAGCAAGTTCCTGAATGCTTTGACATGACCTTCATACCAGAATTCACCAGGGTGTCATGTGCGCGAATGAATTCACCCATGAAAACAAACCTTGCATCCTCCTTCGACAAGACTGCATTAGGAATCACCTCGTGCGAGAGCTCCGAGTTCATAATCTCCAATAAACTAGCGCGTCCTCCCATCAACGAGCCTGCAGTCACCTATCCGAAATCCATTAATTGCAGGACAGAGCTCTGAGCGTTTGAGCAGGAGTGCTTAATGCCGTGGTGAGTGAAGGGACCGGCATGCAGGATGATAATACCACCCCGCGCGTGGCCACGTGAACACCATGCGCTAGGCGTCACAGCAGCCTGCCAGCACGTGGAGGGACGAGGGAGGGACCATGAATCGAACTGCCAGCACGCGGAGGGACGAGGGGGGTGGTTAATGATAAGCCCCCGGTCCTATGGGGGAGGGTAGTAAGATTCATTCGTGTTTAGGATTAGCTCCCCAGGGCTGAGGGAAGCCCCTTTATTAGCCTCAAGGTCAGCATGGGGATTGTTTTCCCGTAATACATGATAGAAATCAATCTTAGTAAAGAGAGAGGCTTGAGCCATTATCTTGCGGAGTAGATGCCTCAGACCCAGTTGAGTTGGAAAAATATTTTTAGCCAACGCACGAATGACAACTCTGGAGTCCCCAATGACGATTAGCTCGGTGATTCCCAAATCCTCGCCAATTCTCAATCCTTGCCAAAGGGCCAATGCTTCAACCATATTGTTGGTATCGATGCCCAATCCCCAAGGGAACTTGAACTCCATTGATCCTTCCGGAATGAAGAAAACTCCGCCCCCCCCTTCCTCCCCGAGATTTCCTTTGGAAGCGCCGTCGGTGAACAATGCTCTCTGATTAGTAGAGTGAAGCCACGATTTGAGTTCATCATGTGTCAACCTTAATTCCCACATTTTCTTTTTTGGAACGGGGGGCGTTGAGGGAGGCTTGGGGCTAAGCCTGCTTAGCCAAGCGTCTGAGACTAGATTGGCACAAGGCTCCTTCCAAATCTGAGAGAGGCATTCTCCCAGTAGACCAAGGATTTTGGCTGCCACTTGGTCATCCCTTTCATACTTCTCCCTGAAGATGTGAGCATTTATTTCCAACCATATTTTCTAGATGACGATCTTGGGGAGTGCCATCCAGCTTGCTTTGGCGCTTTTTGACTTGAGACTGAAGGGAGATTTTGAGGCCCATCGAAGAAACAAGGTCTGAGGATTTCCAACTGGGAGTTCCACTTGCACAGGAAGAGACATTTTCCAGACACTTTGGGCATACTCACAAGAGATAAGAATGTGCTCTGTGTTTTCTTCATGGGAGAGGCAGAAGGGGAAGCGCGTGGGGAATTCCCACCCTTTTCTCTGGAGATTAGCCCCTGTAATAATTTTATCATGAAGAGTCGTCCAAGTAAAGAAGTTGATTTTAGGAAGACTTTTTGTCGCCCAAATGCTCTTCCAAAGGTCAGTGGTATCATGGTTCGTTGCATCGACAAGAAGGTGGTAGCCGGCAGTTGTAGTATACTTTCCCGATCCGTTTCCCCAACCTCTAGAATCTTTGATATGGATGGCTATGGGGGATTTACCTTTTAACATTTGGAGGAGCTGTCTCTTTTCACCAGTCATTTGGAGAGAACAGGGGATATTCCAGTCCTTCCAGGAGCTATCTTGGTTCCAAACCGAGATATCCCAAATGGTGGTGATGTTAAGGTTGAGCAGATGGGTTTGAGTTCTTCTAGTTCGCTAGACTGATCTAGAGGGGGGTCGCCCATAATCGAGTCCCCCCATATCTTGACTTGTTTTCCATTCCCGGGGATCCACGTTAACTTGGTCAGGAAGAAGGGGATGGCTTTAAGAAGGATGGGAAGAATTGTGGAACCTTTTCTGGTTGTAGGAGGATGATCAAGGCATCAGAGGCGCCTGTTTGAGAAGTATTTTTTCCAGAGGGCAGTTTTACACCACGTGGATTTGCCTCAGATGATGTTCCAAAGCATCTTAATGCCTAGAGTAAGATTTTGGAGGGCTAGTTTTTGGATCTGCAACCCCCCAATTCGCCACGGTTTGGAGGCTGTCTCCCAGTTGACCAAGTGGAGGTTGTTCTCATTATGATTTCCTCCCTTCCACAGGAAATTTTTGAGGAGAGACTCGATTCTATTGAGGATGCCTTTAGGGGCCAATAGAATGGAGCTTTGATAGATCGGGATGCTGGAGAGAACTGACTTGATGAGTATGACTTTACCGGCTGGGTTCAACCAGGTCGCTTCCCAAGTGTTGATCCTATTCTTGATTTTGTCAATAAGGGGAAGCCATGAGGAAGCTTTCGGGGTGATTTTAAAGATGGGGACCCCAAGGTATTTGAAGTCGGACCATTGGGGGTCCCTTTTATGCCAAGGATATTGCTGATGTCGGCGAGGTCCTTGGGAGATCAATTCCAGGAATAAATATGGCTTTTGTTATAGTTTAAGAGTCTGCCTAAGGATTCTTGGTACATGTCAAGTCGCTTTTGAAGAGTCTTACTGAGATCATGCTCACACCTCCAAGCAGGATCGTGTCATCAGCAAATTGGGCATGATTTACATTCTTGAATCCACGGGAAATATGAAGCCCAAGAAGCTCATTATTATGTTGGCAGTGATCAAGTTGGAAACTGAGGACAGAGGCTTGGATAACATAGAACATGGGAGAGAGAGGGAAGCCTTGACGAAGTCCACGGGAGGTTTTGAAGAAGTTAGCAGTGCGTCCATTTACTAATGGGGCAATCCACGGGGATTTGATACAGGCTTGGATCCATCGGACAAACCCAGGATCAAACCCAAAATGAAGCATGACCTGAAAGAGAAAGTCATAGTTTACTCTATCAAAGGCATTTGCAAGGTCAAGCTTGATAACCATACCTTTTTCCCGATGGGTGATGCTGGAGTGGATCGCCTCTTGAACTAGAATGATGTTATCTGCAATTTGCCTTCCTTGAACGAAGCCTCCTTGATTTTCAGAAATGATGGAAGGTAGCACTTCTTTAATCCTGTTGGCAATGACCTTGGTGATGATTTTGTAGCCAATGTTGCAGAGAGAGATGGGCCTGAATCTGTCGAAGGAAGTGGCCCCCTTTTCTTTTGGAATAAGCGTGAGGAAAGATGAATTAGTGCTCCCTCCAATCTTGTTACAGTTTTGAGATTTGCAGACCATTCTAACCAGGTATTTTTTGACTATCTTCCAGCAGGATTTGAGGAATCTAGCAATGAAACCATCCGGACCGATGCTTTATCAGGTTCCATGGATGCTAAGGCCTTTTTTATTTCTTTATTAGAGATGGGGGAAGTCGGCTTTCAGTTTTTGGATTGACGAATCCGAGAGGGAACAATATCAAGAATGGGGGAACCCATGAAAGGGCCTTCTTCGGAGTAGACTTGTTGGAAGTGGTCATGTGCCGCCCGCTTGATTTCTTCAAATTTTTTCGCCCCTCAGCATGTTTATGGAAGAAGCTTGTGTTCTGGTCTCCAGATTTTAACCATAAACACTTAGATTTCTGTCTGAGATTTTCTTCTTCTAACCTGCAGGCCGCATGGAGGGATTGGTGTAAGGTAGATTCTTTTTCCAGATTGGCGAGATCTGGGGGAAACTCTTCCAGGGAGATTTGGTGGTTTTCTAGATTGACTTGCGCTTCCATCCGAGCTGCGGAGAGGGACGGGAGGGACTTGGCCCAAAGTTTGAGATCTTTTTTTAGTCTTCTTAATTTTTCTTCCCAAACAAAGAAGGGGGAACCAGAAACAAGGGCTACCCAGCTTGAGGCTACCAGGTCCATGAAACCTGCTTGGTAGATCCAACAAGGGATAAACCTAAAGGGGATGGGGCCAAGGTTTTTCTCTTCTATGAGGTCCAGCAGGATCGGCTTGTGATCAGACATGCTGAAAGGGAGGACCTTGGAATCAGATCTAAAACCAAAGGCAACGAAGGAGTGGTGGATGAGGAATCGATCTAGTCTAGCGGCAATGTGACCTGGCCCAATTCTGCGATTCATCCAGGTGAAGTTGCCCCGAGTGGGTTTGACGTCCTCGAGATCCCAATTGCTCATAATATCCTCCACCGTTTCACGGAGAGGATCTCTAACAATAGAACCTCCTTTTTTTTCCTTGACACTCAGCGTAATATTCTGATCCCCAGCAAGGATGATGTTATCTAGGTTTTGGGAAGAGAGATTGTCATGAATACTTTGCCAGTAGGATTTTTTTTCCATATAAAGTACAGGAATGTAGATATTGAAAAGGCTTAGCTGAATACCAGAGTCTTTGTGATGGAGAATGGACAGGATCCAGTGGGTGTTTGAAACAGATGAAATAAGATCAAAGGAATCTTTTCTCCAGAGGGTACCTAGTCCCCTAGAGGCGCCTCTTGCGCTGACCGCAAGGTTTTCACTAAATTTCCAAAAGAAAGGGGCTAACTGGAGGAAGTAGGCCTCCTCCATTTTAGTCTCCTAGATCAGAAGGATGTCCGGATAGGCCGTGCGAATAAGGTCTTTCATAGACTCTAGCTTTTTTTTGCTACCTAGATCTCTGCAATTCTAGGAGACGATCTTCATTACTTAACTTTTGGGGTTTTGGTAGCCCCTTTGGGCTGCCCTTTCTGTCTCATGTTTCTGGAGCCTAGCATGGTTTTGAGAGTGACTTGCGAGCCCAACAGTTTATCCTTATAAGTGGCTTCTTCTCTTCTTCCTTGTCTGTTTTCCGCCCCTATTTACCTTTCTTTTTTGAGGGAGAGGGATGGAGACGGATTTCTCCTTCTTCATTTTCAGACATTTCTTCCTCAAAGGATAGGATCAGAGATGATGGGGGGCTATTCCCCTCCTGATTATTCCCAATAGGCGTGGGGTTGGGTGGGTCCTGGATTGGGGTTACAGGGTCTTCTTCTTCTGCCTTCGGGGCATCCTCAGTGATCTGAGGGGCATTATTTGCAACAGGTTCAGGATTGGGATTAGAAGGTGCAACCGAAGTTTTGACAGGTCTGGGATTCTCGGCTTTTTTAGGAGGCAGTCTTGGATTAGGCTTTGATCTTTTTTCCTGGATCCATCCTTCTTCAGGATCTTTTTCAGAGTCTGAGGGTTTTTTGGGACAGCTTTTTTGGAAGTGACCATATTCATGGCAGTGACGGCACTTGAAGGGCAATTGTTCATAATCCAGCTTTTGAAAATGATGCCATTCCCCTATAACTAGTTTGATTGCTTCTGGAAGCCCTGCTTCCAGATCTACTTCAACGCAAATGCGGGCACAAGAGTAGTTGTCTTTAGGATGAGCCTTATCAATATATTTACCCATCTTGTTTCCAATGGCTTACGAGGAGGAAGCAGTCCAACAGTGGATCGGGAGGTTTGGGAGGCGAACCCAAACCGGGACTGCTTTAGAGACATCGATGGTAGGGTCAAAATCTGGGTTCCATCTGTTCAAGTATAATCCCTGAGGACCCATGAAATATGGTTCGCTTCGAAAAATCAGATCTCTATCTTCTTTAGCAATAAATTCAAAGAGAAAAAAACCCCTACCGACTGCGTAACATGTGACGTTGTTTGAGATAAGGGGTCTCCAGTTTTTTTGGATCCAGTTGTCTGTAGTCTTTGGAGAGGGCCAGAGACCTGTAAACTGGCCCACTAAAGCCTGATCTGCTAGTGAGATGGCAACCTGTATGGGATGCAAGGGGGGCAGATCAATGGTAGGAACTTCATCAAGCCTCTTTACGAATTTGGGGATCGCAGACTGGGGCAGAACCTTGGATCTTCCTGCGATTAAGGCTTTGAAGGCGAGGATCTCGGCATTGGGACCCGGAGGGGGCTGCTCTCCATCGGTCGGTATGACCGGCCGCCGCCCAGGATCACACAGTTTCAAACCCTTCCAACAGGCCAGACAGAGGAGACGCCCACGATGGGCCCGACGGGGTCAGCGAGCATCAGATGAGCAGCCGAACCCTAGCCGCATCAGAGAGCAACCGCAAAAATTTTCCAGAGCTGCCTTTGAAGTTCAATTTTGACTCCTTAACTGGTAAAATTGACCGTCTTCAAGGTGTGTGTTATCTTGGTCTACTCATTGTTATTCCAACATGGATTAGATCTCTTTGTTATAATAGAAAGCTAAGCAAATTTGGAAAAAATCTTCTTTAGTTCTTAGACTTGACTTAGAAAATTGCAACACTTTTATTTATGGGTTTGTTGAGTCTCTGCATTAAGGCTTTTGCAAATTATTGGTGCTCAAAGTCTAGTAAGAGGGATTGTGTTTTTGGTAAACCTAAGGTTGAATTCAGTCATCGTAAGAGACTAATTCATTACATAATCTTAAATTTTCCATTGTTGTTTAGGGTCATGGATAGTATTTGCAACCACTCCCACCTTGGCTAGTGTTATCGATGTGAAATTTATGAAATTTGTGGGTTCTTGAGGAGGCAAGAAGAATTGATTGTTGGGAATAACATTCCAATCATTTCAATGACATGCAGGGTGCACACACAAGAGGACATAGACAATAATAATACTTACACTATGGTAATGGAGACTCTATAGCAACAAAAAAACAAATACATTTTATGGAAACTAAATGTTATTTGCTCTGCAAGTTGGTTACTAATTTTAGCAAGGATCCTTAGTGTACAACCTCAAATGTAGAATGTCAATGGGATAAGCTCCATAATATATCGAAGAAAAAAATGTTTTTATCAATTATCAAAATAAATGGATATGGAAAGAATGGACGTAGTAAAAACCCACCACCAACAAAAACAAAAACAAAAGAAAACCAATATGTTCCTTTAATTTCAATTTAATTTTATGTTTATAAAACATAAAAAAACCAATATGTTCCTTTAATTTCAATTTAATTTTATGTTTAAAAAACATAAACAAACCAATATGTTCCTTTAATTTCAATTTAATTTTATGTTTTATAAATCATAATCGTATAATGCCAATTATATACAAAGGGAAAAAATAAAGTAGGATATAAATCTTCTTATTACACCAATTTTGAAAATTTTAGACATCTATTTGAACATTTTATTAATGGTTGGTGTGTTTTTTTGTTTCTATGTAGATTAATGCACGTGTAACAATTTATTATTACAAAATATAATCACTTCTTTTAAAATATATAATATTATATATAAATTGTACAGCATTTTAGTTTAGTAATAAAATAATATAATTTTTTTAATTTTTAATTTAATTTATTTAATAATTAANTATATATATATATATATATATATATATATATATAATACTACATTTAATTTAATAATATAAATTATTTTATTTTTAATTTAGTTTATTTAATACTTAGATAGAACACAATTAGGTAATTCACTATTTTATTTTTAATGAAATAATAATTTTTTATATCTAAATAAAAAATGTTAAGCTTGATACACACTTAAATATCAAAAAATATATGTTATGTTATGGCCTACGATCAAGGAAACCAAACGAGCCACACAACCAGAGTTTAAGCATTATTTTTTAGTTAGAATTTAAGTCTAAGGCACAAAAGGAGGGCCTAATGTTCCTTATAGAAGAACATCTAGCCTTGTATCTATGAAACAAAACTATAATCGAGCTGCCTATGGTGTTTACCAGTACCATATTTAAAACAAACAAGTGCAATGAAACTAACAGAATACTAGATATAAAGTATACACTAATGTTGTGAATAATCAAAGATGTTCACTGTAAGCACCTCAGATTTCTCCTTTGTAGTGTTGCTTTGGACAAGAGGGACACGTTCCTTAATTAAGACCATGTCAATGGTGGCTTTGGCCACACATTCATCTTCTCTCACAACTCTACATGAGCCATGGCCAACAGCTTGAGGGTTTCCTCCATGCTCTGAAGTTGTGATTGGGTTTCCTCTTGCTGAAATTGGCTCACCGTCTTCTCCTCCACAATGTCCATTAGTGTTCTTCCCATGAGATTTTTGACATGCTAATGCAGAGCAATTGTCTTCATATGCTTTGTTTCATGAGTTCGGGAGTTACTAGCGTCCTCCACAATTTATCCAAGGACAACTTGAATATCCTACGGAGGGAGCATCTCCCTTTGTTGCATCATCCATTCTTCCATGTGTTTGATTCTCTATTGGGACGTCCAAGAAACCATACTCTCATAAGCCTCTTTGGTGATTCAAGCCTATGTAGTTACCCTGGGCATATGCAAGAGTGGGCCTTTGCAATTGGGACCACCCTTGGTCTACTTGCCTCTCACTATATTGCAGCACCCAAACTACCAAATCCCCTAACACTGAGGATCCCAAGACTAGAGAAAGAACCTAAATGATTCCAATGATTCAGGGTCGTATGGAAGAACTGATGCTAGGGATCTATTCTACTACCTTCCTTTCCCTGTTATTCAAAAAGTAGTAGCACTAAGCGAAATCAAAGGGAAGCAAGGGAAGGTTGTCATATCGTGGTGCATGCATAGCAAAGTTAACCACATATCCTCGTCGTACATGTCCATGATGTCGAGAGGTTGCAGGGTTGAATCCATCATGTAGATCTCTCTCATTGATCCAGCCTATATTCTCCCATGAGCACACCCTCATTCATCCCCATGAACCACCATTATGTCAGGGTAGTCAATTGTGTTCATGCTTGTACGAGAGGATCCTCTTCCAATTCTTCTACCTAGCGCTTGTTGCCACCTGTGCCTCTCATCATGCCAAGCATCTTATGAGCATGTGGGAGCCCACATAATATATAACTTAATATATCATGTAGCGATTATATCTATCTATCTATCTATATAACTTTTATTTTATAATCTTTAGATCATAATCATGTTATATATAACTTAATATATTGTTGTCAATGTTTTAATCAAATAATAAATTATACCATGATATATGTAATGTATATATTGCAATATATTAATTTTCTGATTACTATATATATATATAAGATTAAAAGAAGCATTATTAATAGCCTAAGCGGGCCTAACAGTTAGGAACATGTGTTTCCTTCTCGGAAGTCATAGATTCAAATCTGGAGGGGGGAGGGTATGTACACCTTCATAGACTTTCGCAAACAAATTGTTGCATGAAGGGACTCCCTTGTCCCACAAGCAAGGGGGTCTCATACACCAAATTGGTGTTTGGTTTGGCTATGACCATAAAAAATTATTATTATTATTATTATTATTTTTTGGTTTTATTAATACATTCTCACTTATTTTATAAACATGAAAACAAGAAATAAAAATATCCTAAATTCATTATTTCCTTTTTTCACCAGGAAAAAAATCATAACTTGTTATTCAAATTTTTGAATCAAAGTTACATGTAATGTTCAAGACTACTGCTCTCTCCACTAGCACACAAGGTTTTTCATTACAAAGGAAACTAACATAAAGTCAAAGATGACTTTCCTCATGTCCTGCTTATAAAAACATAGCTTCATTTCCTATACAATCAATAAGATACTAGACACATGTAGCTTGGTCCTCCCAGCTCATATACATAGAGCTTTAATAGTTAAAAATGCCAAAATTTTCAAGTTAAGACAATTTTTTCTCGTAACTTATACAACAAAAAAATAAAGGTTGCATAATAACAAGTAGGAAAACCATAAGTAGCCTCTTTCCATCACTCTTGGTTTCACATGGACTTCAAAGTGTATCGGTCCGTCTTCATGTCCTATATCCTTTTCAAAAAGATTATCCGCTACTGTATTAAATTTCCTGTAGACATGACTATAAGAGAGATAAAATGAAAAATATTTTTCAAATTGTCAATTCTGATCTTCCATTGATCCAACAATGAGACCTATAGGTTATCCTTTCCAACAACTCAATCAACAATCACTCTAGAATCACCAACCACCTATAGAGATAGGATATTTTTGTTAGAAGCCAAAAATAATAATCCCCATAGAGCCATTAGTTCTACCTTGGTTTTTGTGCCCTTCCCCACAGACCATCCACAATATCCATTATATGAGGCCCCATCAAAGAGACCAATAGAGACCTCATAAGAAAATGTTGGGTCTAGATATTCTTTGATCGATCCTTTAATTGGCTCATTATGAAAATCTTTATAAACCCCAACAATTTTTTATACCACCATTGAAACATTTACCTTTGCATCTTCGAAAAAGTACTATGTTATTGTGCCTCCAAATCCCCCATTATGAAGAGAGCAATATTTTTATGATTGCAAGGTTTTTTTATCCACTAAAAGAGACAATGTTCAAAAGTCAAATTTGTCCAACAATAAGGAACTTGAAGGAAATTTGTGACCTCCCTCAAAACTTGTTGAGTAAACCTACATGAAACAAACATATGATCAACGGTTTCCTCATTTTGTTTACACAGGTAGTATATATTAGGGCCAACACCTCCCCTTTTAATAAAATAATCCCAAGTCATAATTTTATTTTCCAGCACTAACCATCATAAAAGTTTTAGTTTTAAAGGAACCTGGCACTTCAATCAAATTTGAACCACCATATGTCAATTGGTTCCACGACAGTCGAGATAATTGCCAAATAGGTTAATTTTGCAGTAACATGACTTATGGTTGTGTTTCGAGACCAAACCAACTGGTCCTCCTTATCAGTAAGTCTTACCCCACAGTGTATAAGTCTTTTAATATACAGATTCCACTCCATTGTATAATCAATAGAAAAACCCAAATCCTCATCCATATACCAATACTTTGAGTCATGTTGACTTGCCTATGGTCTCTTAGCATGAAGTAAAACACTAAAGCCAAAAAAGTTTAGATAAGTTTCTAAATCATTTGAAAACTTAAAAATAGCATCACTTACAATGAATGGATCTTCACCAAGCCTAATTTGTTGACCATTACCAACATTCCATGCCATCCATCTTTCAAGATGACAGATAGATTCATTCAAACATTTCCATCTATTTGATGCATTTGATGTCTTCTTAAGAGGATCTCTAAACCACTATGTAACATGTTTTTCTTAAGATACTTAGCTTGAATGACCTCACTCCATAGACCATTTCCCATAAGTCCTCTCCATAAGTTTTCTATGGCCAAATCTTTGCCAAAACTGAAAATGTTTTTTATTCCCCATACACCTCAATTTTTTGGTAATGAAGATACGTCCCACTTGACAAGGTGAATGCCTTCCTTACTTATTTTACTTGTCCATAAAAATCTAAACATTTTTTTGTTGAATCTTATTTAGAGTGTACTTTGGAATTTTGACTAATGATAACCATTAGACATGAATATTTTCTATAACTGGATTTACTAAAACCAACCTTCCCCCAAGGGAAAGTCACATGTAACACCAATTCTCTATCTTCTTTATACCTTTTTTAAAATCAAAATCCACTCCTTTTGATAACAATTTGGTTTGATAAAATATCCAAGATACTTAAACCCCGTATCAACAAGTTCTATCTTGAAAGGGAAAAAAATATTGATATGCTCCTAAACCTCCTCATTAGTTGCATTAATGAAAAAACTAGACTTTTGAATACTAGCCTCCATCCTAGATACCTGATAAAAAACCTTTATTAGATCTTGATAAGCATACCACTCCTCTGTAATTCCATTCTCAAAGAGGAGAACATCATCAACAAACAACAAATAAGTCATAAAATGCTTTGAGAAAATTTTGAATCCTTTTAGTCTCATCTATGTTCTAGCATTTTATGTGAGTCTGCTTGAACCTTCTACCACAAGTAGAAAAAGCATGGGAGATAAGGGACAACCCTGTCTTAGTCCTCTGTAACTCTTACAAAAATTGGTGGGGAAGTCTAATGGGAGAAGTAGATATAGGGTTTTTCCCAATTTCCAATTACATTGTCTATGTGGTATAAATAGCTATACCAATATGTTAAAATATTGGTCAATACTGAGAGGTGGGGGGGTGGGTGAATCAGTATTGTTAACTTTTTACTACTTTAAACACTTATTAAACTTCAATCAAAACATATAATCAACAATATACACAAAACACATAATTTTATGGTGGAACCCCAATTGGGTAAACCACCAATACTTCCTATTACTGCAAAATTGTTATTTACAAATAGTTTTGTTTTCTTCTACAGACAAGGATGGTATTATACCCTATTTAACAGAAACATTTGGAAGGAGGCTACGACCCCTTGGTTTATCATCTGCTACTGAAAGGATGCTACGACACCCTATTTACCAGCTACCACTGGAAGGAGACTACGACCCCCTGGTTTATCAGCTGCTACTGAAAGGATGCTATGACACCCTATTTACCAGCTACCACTGGAAGGAGGCTACAACCCCCTGGTTTTTTTAGCTACAACTGACAGGATGCTACTACACTCTATTTACCAGCTGTTGTTGGAAGGAGGCTACAACCCCCTGCAGGCCTGTTTCATGCCCTAGTGCCACCCTGCCACCTTGATATGTTTTCAGTAATCTTCCAGATTTCTTTACCCTTCAATCTCCGTCATTACTCACTGGTCACTTCTTCTTCTTCTATGATCTCGACCCAAGAGACAATTTCTCTCACTCATCCTTCACATTTCCTGCGAACACATCTCTTCACCATTGTGTCATTTCATTCTTCGATCGTGCCTCTTCATGAGAACTCCATTCCTAATTCTAGCACTGAGTTGTCGAGTCATCTACCTCCGTCATGATTCTTCAAAACAACTAGAACAATTCCATGTTAAACGATTTACTGTTTAATCCTCCAGTCGTGACCTTCTGCAATCTTTATTTTTGAAATTATCCTGAGCCGCTGATTTTATATCGGGCTTCTTCCCAACCGTAGATATAAGATAGGATGTGGTATGTGGATTGCTTAACTATGACATTTCTCAAACTATATTTCTGCACTTTAGCTTTCCGCCTCAATTGTTCTACACCGTTGATCTCCTTCAAGCTCTTCGTGATCGTTGATCTCCCAAACTGTGGAATGCCTACCTATGACATTTCTCAAAGTGTATTTCCGTACTTAACTTTTCCCCTTAGTCGTTCCGCACCGTTGATCTATGTCAAGCTCTTCATGACCATCGATCTAAGTTGGAAATCATATATCAGATATGTGACTTTTTTCAAATATCATTTCACAATTTTTGCTTTTCGAACCAATATTTTTGCACCGTTGATCTTTTACGAATGTCTCCTGACCATCGATCTTCCTGATCGCGGGTTGTGGAATGTGGGTTCTCAAAAAATTCAAACGTTGCTTTCGCGATTCTCCACCTTCCGCTTTCTGCACTAGTATTTTCACATCGTCGATCTTTTACGAATGTCTTTCTAACCGTCAATCTTTTACGAATGTCTTTCTAACCGTTGATCTTCTGGATCGCGGGATGCAGAATGCGAAACTCTAACATTTCCCAAAGTATTTTCGTGATTATCCGCCTTCCGCTTTCCTCCTTCCACATTCCACTAGCATACTTTGGGTTGCGGAAACCCATGTTATTCTAGACCTTGATTTCTTATCTTCTACATTCCGCTTTCCACCTTCTGAATTCCACTGGCGGACACCGGGTCGCGAAAACTCATATTATACAAGACCTTGATTTCTCATCTTCCGCATTCTCCCCTCCACTTTCCGCTTTGTTTTAACCCTTAGTCATTTTTAATCTCAACACGCAAACTAACATTTTTCTTGGTTTTGGCAGGTTGATAATTCACATGTGTGAGAGCCAAGTGATAATCTGACTTCATGGTTGGGTAGGCAGTTCACTAGGAAACATGCCTACTTATTCTGATGAAATTATCATCACTCAGATAAACCTTGGTGTACATTTCCAAATGCCTCTTTCAACCCTGTGAATTTGACACTTAGTCAAATTTCTATCTTTTGTATCTAAAGTATATTTTCTTCATTTTGGGAGACTGATATTTTCCTTATCTGGTCACCATAAGGAAAACCAAGAGCAAGGATAGAAATTTATTTCAATAGTAAACAAGACCATATCACCTTTAAATCTTACTGACAAACACACAGCCTATGGTAGGCATTTCCAAGTGGCTTCTCAATCTCCTTTTCTAAGACTTAACCAACACAACCTCTGGCAGGCATTTCCAAGTGGTTTCTCAATCTCCTTTTCTAAGACTTATCCAATTTTCTTAATTTGGTCCAATCTTCTTAAAACAATGTTTTGGCAGGTCCATAACTTTTCCTTCAGATTCTTACAAGACAATATGAAAACATGGTCAAGTAGACAAAACACCAGTCTAAAAGACCCATATGTGCTATGGGCATTTACTCTAACCCATGATTTGGGGTGGGCATTATTTTAGACCATTTTTTACTATTTTTTCCATACTAAGTCAATTTCCTGATTTTCACAAATTTGCCATATTTCTCCAGAATGATGTCATAATGCGACAATGATTTCAACTCTATGCCACATCATCATCTATGCCATGCCATGCCATCATATCTTCCATATCATCATCCATGCCATGTCATCACTACCTTTTACTTTCACTGAGTTTGTCCCACCATCGTATCCTTGGCTATTACTGAACTCCTTTGACATCACTGATGATCCATGTAATGGATCCTTTGTCTTTTATTGATTTCGTCCTGCTAACATGTCTATTGGTTATTATTTTTTCATTTTTGAACTCCTTTGACATCAATGACAACTATATTCTCAACGATCTCCCCCTTTGGCATTGATGGCAACATCTAAACATTCTCCCCCTTTGACAACAATGACAAAGGATAACCTGTTATACTAATGATGCACCCATTTTGATATAGGATTTCATATATTTCTTCTTTCTAAAAACTCCCCTTGTCATCATATCTCCCCTTTGTTAACTGAATTTGGTATTTAATCAATGTATTATCATTTATCTTAACATTTCCTTTCTTGCAATAGGTTCTTGAATGATAGATCCGTAAGCTTCCCCTGTCATTGTACTTCCTTTCCTTTGTCAACATTTATGTGACATAGTTTACACTCACCATTACATTGTTCTTTTGAAATTGTATTATGTAACTTGATCTTCTTAAGAAGTCTTCACATAATCCTTGGGTTGAGATAACAACAGGATTTGCTACAAGTTTGAGAGACAAATTTAGAAAGAACTTCCTTAAACTGATATATATATTTTTAAAATACCTATTGTTCCTTCACAATCTTCATTGTTATTTTACTTAACCTGGCATTTTTCAATAGACTGAATTTTTTTATATTTTTCAGATCATACTTGAGTTTTATCCACGTAGATCGACGGTGGAATCCAAATTTTATAGGTCAGACTATATTAAAATTTTGCTGCCATTCTGATCATTAACCCACTTGCTAGTTGGATCAGCGGAATGACCAACAACCATTGGATCTGACTTTCCTCAGATCAACGGTGGACTTCAAGCAAAGTGAAACAGATTTGATAGAAATTCCACATCTAGCTGTTGTTAACCACCTCACTATTTGAATCAGAAAAATTCTTGTTGATCGTTGGATTAAGATCGACAGTGGACTTCAAATAACATAAGCCGGATTTCATTAAAATTCTGTGCACACCAGGATTTTATTTCTTCGCGCTAGTTCTCCCAGCGGAATCCCTGACCACCGTTCGTTTGGTTCCACGATCAACCTTTGTCGTTGGCCATAAAGGTGATTTTCCACAATCACTTTTGATTTCATAAGCCCAAACCTTCTTTATCTATTGCGCTCTTTCTCCAGCGGAATCCACCGTAGTTGTTGATATTTGGCTACCTCTAATCTTCACCCTACGATCTTCAGTTGTATGGACGATTAGTTTATGGTTATGTCAGGAATAAATTTTATTTGCGGAATTGGATTACAGATGTGGATCTGTCCAAGATACATATCTTTAACTCTGATACTTCGCGATTGAATTGATCTATGGAACAATCAATTCCTTCCTCCGATGCTCCACGTAGAGATCTCGGATTCATAAACTTGCAACAAGGTTATTCTGAACAATTCCATTCAAGAATTCTCAATAATTGTAAACTTATTTCCTCCTTCGATTGATTAGTGAAACGATCAGTCTATTTAGTATTCTTCCACTCTCATAATCCTTGAATCCACATGTAGACTTATCAACTATTAACAGAGATTTAATCAAACATTCGTTCATATGCTTATGAAATCACACATTATGTTGTTCTCATGTTACTTCATAGGTCTTACACTTTATATAAGTCAACCATACACCAATATTATCATTTAACCTTGATCATCTATTGTCTTTGAGGAAGTTAGCTTTCAGCATACTTCAACATCAGACACCAATTGAATTTTTTGATACCAATTGGAATTTCTGACTTTAACTCCCCTTGAGTATGTGATCCCTCTTAATGTCATTTTCAAGGTTATCTTTAAATCATGAGAGATATTTTGAAAAGAATCACACAATCATCACTATGTCCTTCTTCATCACCTTCATTGTCATCTTCATCGATGTATTCTTTTACATATCCATCTTGATTTTCCTCATAATGGATGTCCTTTTTATCTATGGCACTATTATGCTCATCGTCATCTTTGGAGACCTCACTAATGTTTGAAATCTTTATTTCTTCTATATCTTTGGAGTCTTCCTTTATTCTCCACATCTTTCCATGAGGTACTCTGCTTACTGGTTTTTTATTTCTTTGTTTCTTGGTTTTCATCTTCCATACCTTTTTCTGAGTTTCCTTGGAAGGTCTGCATGTCCTATTCTTGTAATGTTTTGAAAAGTGTCCAATATTGTGACATATGAAACATATAATACGTATTTTTCCATTTGAGATGTTAGTGTCTTGTTTCTTTTTCAGACCTTGATTTTTTTCTTTGATTCTACAATCATCAACCTTGTGACCAAACTTGTGACAACAATGAAAATATCCATAGAATGTATGTTTGTAGAATCTCTGGTTTTTATGTTTGTAATGACTCCTTTCATTTGCATGTCTTTTGAAATTTTTCATCTTGGGAGGATGAGCATAATTATGATGACTTGACTTCATTTTTTCGTGATTCTTCTGCTACCTCGATATGTCTTTTGAAACATCATCCCAACTTTTAACCTTTTCAACATCTTCTTGAGTGATGAAGCTTGATCCTTTAATGACATCATATCCAAGACCTGTTTTATCCCTGGGGAATGTTTGTAAGCTGAGGACTTTATTAAGTGCTTCGATACTTTCCTTGAACTTCTCACTAATAGTTAGCTGATATTTTAGCTTCTTCACTTCTTCCTTGATTTCAACAACTTCTTGTTTTAATCTCTCGGCCTCTTTCATGCTATCCAACACTTGTCTTGAATTGTGCAACTCTTCTTGGAGGGTCTTGACTTCCTCTTCTTTTGACTTCTTCTCTTCTTGATACTTTGAGAATTTTTCTTTCAAAGAACTATTATTCATCCTTCTCTTTCTCAATTCTTCAAGGGCGCTTATGAGTTCTGCCTTTAGGTCCACTTCTCCTTCCATATTTGAATCATCTTCTGAAGCTACTGTCCCCATGAATTAATTTTCTTCATCTTCACTTATCTCTCTAAGAATAGCAACTCTTGCTTCTGCTCTTTGATCAACTGAGTAAAGTTTCTCTAATTTGACCCAGAGTTCCTTAGCTAAGATGCATTTTCCTATATTCTCTTTGATGGGTTGAGGTAATCCATCAAGTATGACCTTTATTGCCCTTGAGTTATTTTTCTTGGACTCTTTCTGAGATGTAGTCCTTACTCTTTTTGGTAGGATGTAATTAGAGATGACTGCTTTCCATACACCACATCCTAATGACTGTAAGTATATACTCATTCCTTTTCTCCATACTGCAAATTCTCCTTTATTAAGTGTTGGACCTCTGTTGTAATCCATCCCTTCTTATTGATCCATAGTGGTTTTTAATAGGATCTTCCTTCCAGTGGTTAAATTGTAGTGAAGGATCCCGCTCTGATACCAATTGTTAGAATATTGGTCAATACTAAGAAGTGGGGGGGGAGTGAATCAGTATTGTTAAATTTTTACCACTTTAACCACTTATTAAACTTTAATAAAAACATATAATAAAAAATATACACAAAACACATAATTTTATCATGGAACCCCAAATTGGGTAAACCACCAATACTTCCTATTACTGCAAAATTGTTATTTACAAATAGTTTTTCCTGCTTCTAAGAACAAGGATGGTATTATACCCTATTTACTAGCAACTACTGGAAGAAGGATACAACCCCATGGTTTATCAGCTTCTACTAAAAGGATGCGACAACACCCTATTTATCAGCTACCACTAGAAGGAGCCTTACAACCCCCTAGTTTATGAGCTACTGCTGAAAGGATGATACGACACCCTATTTACCATCTACCATTGGAAGGAGGCTACGACCCCCTATTTTTTTCAGCTACAACTGACAGGATACTACTACACCCTATTTACCAACTACTGCTAGAAGGAGGATACAACCCCTTGAAAGGGTGTTGCATGTCCTAGCGCCACCCTGCCACCCTAATATGTTTTCAGCAATCTTCCAGATTTCTTCAAACTCTGTCATTACTCATTGGTCCTTTCTTCTTCTTCTATGATCTCGACCCAAGAGACAATTTCTCTCACTCATCCTTCTATTTATAAATACCTTCATGTTTCCTGCAGACGCATCTCTTCACCATTGTGTCATTTCATTCTTCGATCGTGCCTCTTCATGAGAAATACATTCTTCATTATAACACTGAGTTGTTGAGTCATCTACCTCCATCGTGATTCTTCAAAACAACTAGAACAATTTCCTATTAAACAATTTATTGTTTGATGCAGGAGCATTAGCTCTCAATACCATCTACTAAACTTATGATCGGACCTTAAGCTCTAGACATTTTCCCAAGGAGGGGTCAATTATAGAGACATTGTAAACTTTCATGTAAAGTATTTTATTTTCCTAGCAAGTCTAGATAGGATAGAAGATCTAATCTGATAGGTGTCACTAAAAGAAGGAGTCATGTAACTAACATGATGCAGGAGCATCGTGACATGCCAACAATGTGAGTAGTTCTTCACATTATATGGAATATTTTTTGTTGTTTGATGAGTCATAGTTTGTTAGCGATGATAGGAATGATGGGGGATCATGACTCCATGTATGGAGATCAAGCCATAGGTTGTTTATTGTGATAGGGACGTTTTCATCATGCTTTGTAGTTGTTTACTTTCGGTTACATGACCACTCGGTGGGGGAAGTAATAGTTTAGCTTGAATAGGAAGATTAGAGAAGTAGATGGGGTTCTTCTCTTCAGCATTAGAATTTCGAATTTGCAGAGAAAAGGACAGACCTGCATCTGGTTCCACTTGTAAATATTTTGAATAGACCGAAGAAGAGAGTTGAGGTGTTTGTTTGTGTGTTTTCTTAATAGGAAGAGTAACTGTGTGTTTGCAGTGTTATTAGCCTCTATGCATTTACAGTTTGAACTGTGAATCCATGAAGAGCCAACTTTGGCAGTTTTCTGAACATCTGTGTATTTCTGTGCAATTATTGATTGAAGTATTAAATTGTTGCTTGAATAGATGAAATAGGTCATATATGCAAGCATAGAAGTATTAGGCTAATGAATCCATAATATTCCAAGCTGGATTGATTGATTCTCTGATCAATCAGCGCAGTACGTAGATTTTCTACCATTAACAATTTTTACAGAGAATGAACGATGGGGATTTAGTCCACAGACGAAGATCTGACGGTCCAGGAGAGATATGCAATGGAAGTTGCGAGGGTGATAATGTATCTACAAAGATATGTGAGATCCGTATCAAAGAGTAGATCGACAATCGCGGAGAAGGACGCAAAGATCAGATGGTTGGAAAAATTGCGAAGGAAAAGTTGTGAAAGGAAAGTTGTGGGGGACAAACTTTGGAAAGTTGGTCGGGAATCCCACATCCCGTAACCCGCATGCGGAAATCCTGGTGCGGAAACAGAGTTGCGGAAAATCCTGTTGTGGAAACAGAGTTGCAGAAAAGTTGTTGCGGAAGCAAAATTGTGGGGAGCTAATTTTAGAGCAGAATTTGTCCGAGGGCTAAATTTGGTAATCCTGCTAAGTGTAGGAGCCACCATATCTTAGAGGTGCTGGTTGGGTTGGTTGTGGTTGATCTGGCATGCACCAAATTTGGTATCATAGCAAGGAGAAGCTCGTGTGAGAGAGAAGTGTAGCAGTAGAAGCCTTGAAGGAGCAAAGAAAAGTGCTCAAGAGGTTCTAGATAGAGGACTCGTGTTACCAAAAGACCAAGTACATAGAAGGGGATTAGTGAGGTAAGTTGTAGTAGTGTGAAAGAGAACTATTATTGCAGAGGCTTAGTGCAAGAGGATGGTTGCACACATAGGCAAAGCAAGAGGTCGTGGCAGAGGTCAACCAGCTGTGAATGCAAAAGTTATGGAGGAAATGAGGGAGTTACGAGCACGTCTGGAATCCATGGAGATAGACATATGAAGAGACCCAGAAGCAGCAAGAAGAGAGTAATTTTACTCTGGTGAAGAGAGAAAGGACATGAGAACAAGAGATTGCTCTGTGAAGGTTAGAAGATAGACCAACAGCAGTCTAAAAGTAAGAAGAGTTTGCATGCAAGTGGAGAAGAGGCTTGTAGCCTTAGCAGTAAGTTATAGGCATAGATATTTACTTTGGGAGGAGTGTATGCATGTAAGGGATAGAAGAAGGAGTCAAGACATCTCAGCAAAGAAGTCATAGTCTTTGAAGACAGTGATGAAGGAAACTAGTGAGGGTTTTTGAGAGAAAGTGAAGTGTGGCCAAGGACCCAGTATTTCAAGTAAGGATTGAAGTACAATAAGACAGTTAAGTTCTCATGTAGATGAGTTGTGGGAGAAATCCTAGAAGGAGAATAGAGAAGAGCTCAGGAGGGTTCTAGAAAGAGGACTAGTACTTGCCGAAACACCAAGAACAAAGGAGGGTTGGTGAGGTGAGATGTAGTAGGGAGGATTGTTACTGTAGAGGATAGTGTATCCCATAAAGAGTGAAAGAAAACTCAAGAAGATGACTATTAAGAGTCATAGCAGAGGTTCAGGAGGTATACACAAAGGGAGGAAAGAAAATGCCAAGGAAAATGGCATATCGAGGCAGTTGAGTGATGAAGAGTATGAGAGAGAGAAGGCTGAGATAAAATTTCATTTGGAAGTAATGATGGAGCTATTACAGAAGGAGGAGGAAGACCATATATGTGGTTTTATTGTGAAAATAAAAATGAAGATAGTGAAGCTTATGGACAGCAGCAAACAGAACTTTGGGATCCAGGAAGATGTGGGCTAAAGATGCATAACCAGGAGATCGTGTCTTCTTTCTAGTTTGGGAGTCTGATGTAGGAGAATTATCTCTCAAGACCAACTACTAAATTTCTAATCAAACCTTAAGCTCTAAAAATTTTCCCAAGGAGGGGTCAATTGTAGAGACATTGTAAACTTTCATGTAAAGTATTTTATTTTCCTAGCAAGTCTAAATAGGATAAAAGATCTGATTTGATAGGGGTCAGTAAAGGATGACTCATTTAACTAACGTGATGTAGGAGAATTGTGGCATGCCAGCAAAGAGATGAGTTGGTCACATGCTATGGCATATTTTTTGTTGTTTTATGAGTCATAGTTTGTTAGCAGCGATAGGAATGATGACGAATCATGACTCCCTGTGTGGATATCAAGCCACATGTTGTTTATTGTGATAGGGAAGTTTTCATCATGCTTTGTAGTTGTTTTTTTTTAGTTACAGGACCACTCGGTGGGGGAAGTAATAGTTTAGCTTAAATAGGAAGATTAGAGAAGTAGAGGGGGTTCTTCTCTTCGGCATTAGAATTCCGAATTTGCAAAGAAAAGGACAGACTTGTGTATGGTTCCGCTTATAAATATTTTGAATAGACTGAAGAAGAGATGTGAGTTGTGTGTTTGTGTGTTTTCTTAATAGGAAGAGTAGCTTTGTGTTTGTAGTGTTATTAGCCTCTATGCATTTACTGTTGAAGTGTGAATCCATGAAGAGATGACTTCGGCAGTTTTCTGAACACCTGTGTATTTCTGTGAAATTATTGACTCAAGTGTTAAATTGTTGCTTTAATAGATGAAATAGGTCGTAGATGCAAGAATAGAAGTGTTAGGCTAATGAATCTTGAAGATTGTAGGTTGGATTGATCGATTCTCTGATAAATCAATGTAGTACGTGGATTTTCTGCCATTAACAAGTTTTGCAGAGAATGAACGGCGGGGATTGAGTCCGCAGATGAATATTTGACGATCCAGGAGAGATACGCAACGAAAGTTGCGAGGGTGATAACGGATCTACAAATATATGTGTGATCTGCATCAAAGAGTAGATTGACATTCGTGGAGAAGGCCGCAAATATCAGACAGTTAGAAAAAATGCAAAGGAAAAGTTGTAAAAGGAAAGTTGCAGGGGAGAAACTTTGGAAAGTTGGTCGGGCATCCCGCATCCCACATCCCGTAACCCGCATGTGGAAATCCTGTTGTGGAAACAGAGTTGCAGAAAATCCTGTTGCGGAATCAGATTTGCGGAAATGTTATTACGAAAGTAGAATTGCGGGGAGGTAATTTTAGAGCAGAATTTGGACGAGGGCTAAATTTGGTAATCCTGCTAAGTGTAGGAGCCACCAAATCCTGGAGGTGATGGTTGGGTTGGTTGTGGTTGATCTGAGCTACACCACAGTTTAATCCTCCAGTCGTGACCTTCCGCAATCTTTATTTCCAAAATTATCTTGAGCCCCTGATTTTATATCGGGCTTCTTCCTAACCGTATATCTAAGATAGGATGCAATATGTGGATTTACTAACTATGATATTTCTCAAACTGTCTTTCCACACTTTAGCTTTCCGCCTCAACCATTCCACACCGTTGATCTCCTTCAATCTCTTCATGATAGTTGATCTCCCAGACTGTGGATTTCCTACCTATGACATTTATCAAAGTGTATTTCCATACTTAACTTTCTGCCTCAACCGTTCTGCACTGTTGATCTCCCTCAAGCTCTTCGTTACCGTCAATTTGAGGTGGAAATCGGATATCGGATATGTGACTTTTTCCAAATATCATTTCACAATTTCTACTTTTCGAACCAATCTTTCTGCATCGTTGATATTTTACGGATGTCTCCTATCCATCGATCTTTCGGATTGCAGGTTGCAGAATGTGGGTTCTCAAAAACCTCAAACGTTGCTTTCACAATTCTATGCCTTCTGATTTTTGCACTAATATTTTCGCATTGTCGATCTTTTATGGATGTCTTTTTTACTGTCGATCTTTTGGATCGTGGGATACGAAATGTGGAACTATGACATTTACCAAATTATTTTGGTGATTCTCCACCTTCCGCTTTCCTCCTTCCGCATTCTGCTGGCAGACTTCAGGTTGCGGAAACCCATGTTATTCTAGACCTTGATTTCTTATCTTCCGCATTCCGCCTTTCACCTTCCGCATTCCACTGACAAACACCGGGTCGCAGAAACTCATATTAAACTAGACCTTGATTTATTATCTTCCACATTATGCCTTCCACTTTCCGCTTTGTTTTAACCCTTAGCCATTTTTAATCTCAATATGCAAACTAACATTTATCTTCGTTTTTGCAGGTTGATAAGTCGCACGTGTGAGAGCCAAGTGAGAATCTGACTTCATGGCTGGGTAGCCAGTTCATTAGGCCACATGCCTACTTCTTCTGATGAAATTATCATCACACAGATAAACCTTGGTGGAAATTTCCAAATGCCTCTTTCAACCCTATGAATTTGACACAGTCAAATTCTATCTTTAGTATCTAAAGTACATTTTCTTCATTTTGGTATACTGGTATTTCCCTTATCTTGCCACCATAAGGAAAACCAAGAGAAAGGACATAAATGTATTTCAACTGTGAACAAGACCATATCACCTTTAAATATTACTAACAAACACACAACCTCTGGTAGGAATTTCCAAGTGGCTTCTCAATATCCTTTTCTAAGACTTAATCAATTTTCTTAATTTGGTCCAATCTGCTTAAAATATTGTTTTAGCGGGTCCATAACTTTTCCTTCAGATTCTTACAAGACAATCTGAAAACATGGTTAGGTAGAAAAAACAACAGTCTAAAATACCCCTGTGTTGTGGGAATTTACTCTAACGCATGATTTGGGGCAAGCATTCTTTTAGACCCTCTTAGACCATTTTTGACTATTTATTCCATACTTAGTCAATTTCCTGATTTTCACCAATTTGCCATATTTGTCCAAAATGATGTCATAATGTGACAATGATTTCAACTCCATGCCACATCATCATCTATGCCATTCCATGCCATCATATCTTCCATATCATCATCCATTCCATGTCATCACTACCTTTGACTTTCACTGAGTTTGTACTACCATCGTATCCTTAGCTATTAATGAACTCCTTTGACATCACTGATGACCCATGTAATGGATCCTTTGTCTTTTACTAATTTCATCCTGCTATCATGTCTATTAGTTATTCTTTTGTCATTTGTGAACTCCTTTGACATCAATGACAACTATATTCTCAACAAAATGTTGATTTGGTGCTACATAGGTCAACNTGATATACATGGATCAAGCAAGTGTAATACAATTCACACACACACACACACATATATATATATATATATATATATATATATATATATATATAAATCAAGGGCATGTGGGGTTTCTACCTAAGAGCATAAACCAAGCTCAACATTATTTGACCATAATTGTTTGCTTTGTCTCAAATTTTGATGCACTCAAAACTATTTGATTGTATTGTAGCTATTTGTTGAAGCAAAGTGATGGTAGAGTACATGGTATGTTGAAAGCTATATTATTTTAAATAAATTCTTAATTACTTCATAGTCAAGCATAATACATTATGTTAATTCAAGTAGTAAGTGAGTGAGGAATTATGGTGTGCTCACCTGGTGCAATTCTTCCCAACAACATAAACTATAAGCACTATTGATAGCACTAGGTGAATTTAAGATTGTGTTGTAGGATTAATTTTGAAAAATCCAAATTGCAAGGGAAATAAAAATAGCAAAACCAATGACAAAAGCTAAGGACTATTGATACATGAAACAATAATAAACCTAAGCAATGAAGAGGGGATATAATGTGAACTAGGTTATTTCAAAGTAGATGAGCTAAGAACTAAGCTATAGTTGTGCCAATGAAACCAATTACATAATCTTGTTACCAAATTGTATAATAATACATCAAAATTGATGAGTGTGAATCATGAGGAGTAGTAACTGACAATGTTATCGCCATACTTCAATTAAGGTAAGGGAGGAGGATGTCATGCTTGGATGTGTTTGGAACACTAAATCAATCATTTGTAACAATACAATGATGAAGTGTCATGTGCTTCCTTCTAAATATTCTACATGGTGAAGGAGAGTGTTGTCAGAGTTTGAGTGATCTCACAAGGGTGTCACACATGACTATAGGTGGAAACATGTTCAATGTGAAAATCTTCCAATTGTTCTATATAATGCTCTTGAGTGGTCATATGGTGAGGAATAACAAGTTTCCACCAAGTTCCTTCAAAATCATTCGTCATGATTTATGCATGATTGTTGGTCCATGTTATCTCTTAGTTAATCAATATTAACCATACCATGTACAACCTTCAAGCTTAAGAATTCATCAAGAAGGTGGAAATCATTTGGAACATTATTTGTCATAATGTAAAGCTTGTTGATGCATGGTTGTCATTGATGTCAAAGGATCCATTAATGACAAAGGCTCAATAAGGAGAACAATACTGGTGACATGATTGGGTTGGCATGCGGTGATGTGGATAGGATTGTGTCTTGGTACCAAATATTTGTTCTGGTATTAGGTTCAGTTTCCAACACCATGCAAATAACAAGTATGAAGGATAAATGAACTCTTGAAGTAGAATGAAGGTAAAAGTGAATATGGCTATGCTTCACCAAGTATGAAATGGTTGGGTTTATGTTAGTCCAAATGACCCATACTGTGGTAATTTGTTGAATGATATCAATATATGTGATCATATAATGTATCTTGAAGTAGGGAATAAGAATCCTTGAAGAAGTGCATAAGAAGCCTTAAATAAATCCTAAAATAAGGTCTTACAATCTGCAAGAAGCCCCAAATCAAGTATAGAAGCCGAGAGTTATGGTCAATAAGCCCAAGATTTGATGGAAGAAAAAGAGTACAAAGGACATTGCAAATGGATGAAAAACCTCC
This sequence comes from Pseudotsuga menziesii, assembly GCA_001517045.1. Taxonomy (NCBI): domain Eukaryota; kingdom Viridiplantae; phylum Streptophyta; class Pinopsida; order Pinales; family Pinaceae; genus Pseudotsuga; species Pseudotsuga menziesii. The sequence continues at coordinate 284,314 of LPNX010873313.1, read as the reverse complement.
ATGGATTGATAGACCTCATCAATCCATTTCCAATGGTAGGTGGCACGCCACGTGGTTCCTCACAATTGAGGAGATATGCCCTCTTGAAGCAAACTATTGTCATAATATTTGGGAAGGTCGAGCCCAAATAAATGCAAATTTATATGTACATATCAGCTATCTAAAAATAAAAGAAAAAGTATTATGTGAAGTCGCCTCCACTTAATAAATACACATCAATGTGTATAAATACAAATGAGTGTGCCTCATTTACAAAAACACTTTTGCAAGATGGAGGGAGAGATTTTAGAGTAAGAAGACTATGACCAATGAAGGTATTAAGTCTTGTGATGATTATTTCCAGGGTTGTATTGAAGATCGTATTGGATACCTTTTTCATCCTAGTTTGAGGATGTGCTTGCTGATTTCAAGAGTATCTTGGTTCATAATTTCATCTAGCTTGAGGAGAATGAGTTTGCAAATTTGAAGACTGTGTGGACACATTTTAAGGCATAATCTAAAGAATTTGTTTGCATAGTTGAAGGTCATCTTCGCACATTTTTTAGAGCATAATAGTAGCATATTTTTGCAGATCTAAAGGCTGCTAATGAGGCATATTTGAAGTGGTTTTGGTAATTGATTCGAAGGCATATTGAAGTAGATAGTCACATGTTTTGTGGCAAACCTGAGCTGAGGTTTGAAGGAATATTCAAGGCCACAACTAGAGTGGATAGAAGGATTGTTTCAGGTCTACTTATGGAACACATCCTAAGGATATTGTTACAGATATGAAGAGCATATCTAGAACTCATTCGAAGAACATTGATTGCAAATTTAGAGGATTGTTCTAGCACTTATTGAAGGGTGATTTGGACCTTATCTTGAGGTTGTTTAAAGGTTAATTTGAAGTTGAACTTGGATAGATTTAAGGGTCATTTTGAGGACAATCTGGTACACATTCTTCAGCAAATATTTTCTCTTCTTTATGCAACATCAAAAGTGACTTGATTAAGGGCATCTTCCATGTTAGTTCAAGCAACCAATGAGGTTAAAATAGATCTTAACTGAGATAGAAATTTTTTATCAAAGAACATATTAGACATACTTGTTAGAGATTGCTATGGTTGAGGGAACATCTAAATTATTCCTAGGGAATGTGAGCAGTTGGTTGCATAGTTGATTGAGTTGCATTTGTGTAGATAGAGCACGAGCACGCCACATTAATAGAGTGGTTCATGATTGCAAGATGAGTCTTGCACTTGAGGATTTGATTCCTCACCTCTTCTTAGTTGGAGTTGAGAAAAGCAAGTTGGGTCTTTCCTTAAGAGTTGGATCTCTATACTTTAGTAGGAGATGAATAATCGAGAAGAGTGTAGTCTTCTACATCTATGGTTCTTTTATCAATATAATTCATATTGAGTTTTCCATATTAATCTGGTGTTCCTCTTATGATGTGCTTCTATGGTTGATGATCTAATAAATATGAATGTCATGTTAAGCATCTATTTGTGAATGTTAAAATCTATATGTAAGCAATTGTTAAGTAAAGGAATAAATTTTGTTAAAAAGATACACACACACATTGATTCACCCCTTCCCTTCTCAGTGTGTCAGGTGTGTTCAACAAAGCTTGTGTGGACAATATTTCAATTGGGACTTTGTTTCTTCAAGGAGTTGATGATGCACTTGAGGGATGTTTTTGTTTCCTCCATTTCCAAAAATCAATACATATTATCATGAAAACTATAGTAGTGGTTGTGAAGAGTATATTTAATTAGTGGTTTATAGAACCATGATTCATAAAATTGGCTTGTTGGGGTAGTCAAAAGATCAATTCCTCACTCTTGTAACTATGTTTCTATAGGCATGTGTATCTGCCTAAAGTTGTGCAACTTATACTAGTATCTCTTGAATGTATACAAACAATTTTACATGTTGGTTGGTGGACTTGGGTGTTTCTCTTACAATTTAGTTAGATAATCACTATTTGTGATCAATCTAGATCACCATTCATAGCTTGTTGAACGATAGGATGTTGTTGGGCTAGTTCCTTTCAAATATTTTCAATTGTGGACATGTGATCTACAATAAGGGTGTCTTGTTGTGTGATTTGTGAATGAATATTTGGATCTGTGATCTTTAAATCATAGAAATTTTGTAGTGGAGCTTATGGTTTTTGAAACCTGCACTTTAAAAACACTTTATATACAATGAGCAAAAATGGGAGAGAAATGTCCAAGATAGTGTATGTTCAACCAAAACAAGTTATTTCCACACATGTCTAAGGCCTTAAGAAACCACTCACACAAATAGATCACAGATCAACACACCAATGTTTTTACATGGTTAAAACCCTCAAAAAGGGAAACAATACATGACCTCAACCAAATAGCTACTTGAGGAAATATATGAATGCAAAAGGAAAAATTATTTACTTATAATTTTCTCAAAATTGATCATCAAGAAAATGGCCCTCCATGATTCTTAAATAGAGATCATAAACCAATCAGGTGCTAAGCCACAAATCAATATCCATTAAGATTGAGGTGAAGATGAATCGTTGAACTCTATGTCTAGAACATATCATAACCATCAGATTACATAAGTACAAATGCATACTAAAGAAATACACTTTACCTAAAGGCACATTAGACCAATTTGATCTTAACTAACTCTCAAGCATCTAAATATCCTAACATCCCCCCTTAAGAACAACTTTGGATAGGATTGAAGGATTTAAAAAGGTGACACAATAAGAGAAAGAAGGAGGCATTAGAGCTTACCTTCACTTAATGATAAATTCCCGAGCAACTAACATAGATCAAAGTTTAGAAAACTTGGATTCTATATGAGACCTTGAATATGCCTACAACTTGATCATCTATAGGGAAAAAGAGCACTTTAAGAATGCGATCCTTGATAAGATTTATGATGAACTACATATGTATCTCTATGTGTTTGTTGTGTTAATGCTGAATTTGATCTTTGGAGAGCTTGTTAGCATTCTAATTATCAAACGAGAGAGTAGTTAGATGTTGTTGCTAGGATCCAAACTATGAAAGGATCTGGAGAATACATAAGGCTCTTTGACTTGCATTAGCAGTGGCTTGATACTCTGCTTATTTTTAAGAAATAATAAGGGTTTGTTGTTTCTTACAGGTTTGGAAGCAACATTGAAAACATAACCTATAGTAAACTCCCCATCATTATAATTGTCGACCCAATTAGAATAGGTGAAGCCAACCAACAAGGGATTCTACCTTGAACTGTAATGTACCTCAAATATACCAAAGTATCACTTTTGTTTCTTTCCAATGATTGTCATGATGTGTTTGCATATACTGTCCTAAAATACCAACAACAAAGGAAATATCAGGATGGGTATGAGTACCGCTAACTAATTGATGATACAAGGTGACATCTACTTCAAGAGTAGAGAAAGTGGCATTAAATTTGTCTCCATACTAGAAGGGAGAAGGGCTTGGTTCACAATTTTCATATGAAAGAAACAAAGAAGGTCACAAGCATATTTAAAGTAAGAAAGAAAAAATTATTCTTTAGTTTGCAAGATGCGGAGACCAAGAAAATAATGCAAATCTCATAATTCGTTCATTTGAAATTTATTCTTAAGGTTGGGTTTCACATGGGTCAAGAGTTCAAGGTCCACTACCAGTAAGCCTATAAGGTCATCCATATAAATAACAAGGATTATGAGAAGGTTTTCTACTTTCTAGGTATAAACATTGAGGTCATAATGATATCTAAAATAATTGGTGTCAAGAATAAATCTATACATTTTGGCATAGAGATCCTATGGAGGTTGCTTAATTCCATAGAGATATTTATTAAGATGACAATTAAGGTTGGAGTAAGTTTGAACACAACCAATAGGTTGTTCCATGTAAAAGCTTTATTGTGAATTCCCATACAAGAAGGTAGATTTGACATCCATTTGATGGACCTTCCATTTGTGTGAAGTGGCAACGGCAAGAACATGCCAAATGGAGTTCATTTTGGCAACAAGGTCAAGGGTTTCATTGTAGTAAATTCCTTCAACTTGGGAAAATACTTTGGAAACTAGCCTTACCTTAAGTCTTTCAACACTCCCATGTAATGCACACTTAGTTCTACACACCCATTTACATATTGAAATTTTTGTATACCCAACCCAATTTCAAGTTTGGTTTTTCATGTGAAGTTTAATGCCCAAACCCCATCATTGCAAGATCACTTTTCACACATGGAAATTTTTCTACTTTTTAACTACTCGGAAATTTATGGCCACCATACACATTCACACTTAGAAACTTTTATGACAGCCACACACACAAAATTTACTCAGTGATTTTTTACCAAATTGGTATAGGATAAAACCCCGAAGGGAAAACCTGTTCAAAAAGAGAACTTTTAATTCTTCAGGCAAAAATTACAAAACTGAACAACATACTTATCTCCCATTTTCATCTTGAAAAATGTGCCATAAATTTACTGATAGTATGTTGTACAGACTGCACTAAATTCTGGTTTGTACAATCTCGCACATGTAACTGTATGACCTATTTTTTGTTGTTGTATGGTCTATACCTTTTCTCGAAAATCCTTCCAAAATATTGCCTCAAAATCTGAACCCTTCTCCTCGATTTTCGTGCTTGTATGGACTGTTGTATGACTGTGTTAATTGTTGTACATGTTGCCTCAATTTCTATGCCTATTTTTAGCCTAAAAAAAGTTCCAACCTCCTCGATTTTTGTGACTAGTAAGGTTTATGATAAATGCAAGTACAACATGCTTTAAAAATTGTACTCTTGCCTTGGAATTTGTGCCTTGCTCAGTCTTCTTGATATTTGTTTAATATTTTTCTGCTTCCTCTCCCAAAATCAGCTTCTCTTCTTGCTCTCCTTTTCTCCAAAAATCTCTTTTGAAAAAGTGAACAATGAATTAGTCTCCATGTATTTTCCCTATTTTTCTTTGAGTAACCACCTTATTTTCAATCAATGGCTATGATTAAAAGTTAACTAGATGAGATCTAGGGCCCACATTAATTTCTCCACTTTTCTCATTAAATGATTTAAATTCACCTCACTTAAATATTAATGAGCAATTAAATATTTTGTCCACCTTTTTAATTCTCATAAAGTCAAACTTAATTTTTATTACTCAAACCAATTTATAAAGTGAATTTATTAAAAATAAAGTACATCTTGCTTTATAAAGTACTAGGGACCACATCTAATGTCCCTTTCCACCCCAAGGAATCACTTGGTGAACAACATTTCCTTGGTACTTTTTCAACACTCCCTCTTACCACAGAAAGTGTTCTTCACCACCCCTTACTTATCTTTGAATTGAATATGCATCCCTCTCCTATGAAGTGAATATGCTTACCTCTCCCCAAAGACTTCATTAGGATATCCGCCACTTAGTCCTTAGTAGATATGTATTGTAGCTCCACAACACCCCTTTGATCATAATCTCTGATGAAGTGATATATGATCTTAATATGCTTTAACCTGTAATGGAATATTGGATTCTTAGAGAGCCTAATGAAACTCGAATTGTCGTAGTGAAACTCGAATTGCCGTAGTATATAACTGTAGGCCTCGACTACTGATCAAACAAGTCAACCACCAACTTGTGAAGCCACAATTCCTCACAACTAGCCTGAATGGATGCCATATACTCAAGCTTTGCAGAACTCAAAGCAATGAATCTTTACTTTCTATTGAACCATGACATAAATGTCGAGCCTAAAATGAAGCAACAACCGAAAGTGCTCTTCCGATCCAATGCAATGTCTACCCAGTTTGAATCTATGAATCCAATCAAACCCACTCCATCTAACCTCCTATAGTCTAGACCATAGTATAATATCCCAACAAGGTACCTCAGCAAATGTTTTTTAGTTATCCAGTGTAATCCCCTAGGATCCATCATGAATTGGCTGAGAGTGTTCACCACAAAACATATATATGGCCTAGTGTTAACCAGATACATCAATGACCCTATGAGTTGATGGTATATGGTAGGATCAACCAACTCTGCCTAAGACCCATGAAGATTCTTCCAATTGGTGATCATAGGTGTGGACACTAGTCTACAACCCTCCATCTGAAATCTCTTTAGAACATCAACTACATATTTTCCTTGCCCCAAGAAAACATGTCCATCCTCCTACCAAACCTCCATACCCAAATAATAATGCATCAACCCAATATCATTCATCTCAAACTCTGAAGAAATATATCTCTTGCAAGGTGTAATAATTTGCTCCTACCCTCCTACAGTAGAATAATGAGTGCATCACCTCCAACCACAATGAAATATAGGTTGGGACCAGCCTCACTCTTCTGAAACCCAATCAATACCAAGTATGAGTAAATCCTCAATTACTAAGCTCGAGGATCTTGCTTCAGTCCATACAAGGCCTTTTTCATCCTACACACATGAGAATCTCTCTCATGAGCCTCAAATCCCTCTAGTTTCCCTAGAAACACCTCCTCCTGTGGAATACCATTGAGAAATGTAGTCTTTACATCCATATGATTGATTTTCCAAGCCATCTCTATAACTATGGAAATCACCGATCTAATCGAGGAATATTGAGCAACTAGCATAAAGGTCTCGTCATAGTCAACTCCCTCTACCTATGAGAACCCATGTGCCACAAAATGAGCCTTGTACTTTTCAATGCTTCTATCTACAACATGCTTTATCTTGTACAACCACTTGTAAGTCACAACTTACTTCCCCATTGGTCTCGAAACAAACTCCCACACATCATTCTTCATGATGGAATTGTACTATTCCATCACGGCATCTCTCCAAATCTAATGTGTTGATGCCTCCTCAACGGTAGAAGGCTTTGACTCATGCAAGCTAGTTACTACCATCATGTAACTGGAAAACCTCTATGGTGCCTTTCTCTCTCTAACATCTCTCCTGGGTGGCCCAAAAAAATCCTCGGCTTCCTTCATAAGCTCCTTACACCAACTTGGATCTCTCTTCTCGGAAGTAGCTTCCTGTGAAAGATCCTCCTCCTGAAACTCCTCATCTAACAATTGTCTCCCTGAAGAAGTACCTTAGGTCTAAGATCTTGTGCCTGGTGAAACTGAACCTGAACCAAGTGAACTCGAATCACATGAAGATGTAACGTGTGAACCTGTAATACAAGAACCTGTTCCTGTACTAGAATTCCCTGTAGACTATTTCCTTGAATTTGATGTTCTTGATAACTATGGACTAGTCAACCCTGACACCCGTGACCTTGCACTCTGACTAACTCAACTTTGAGATGTTGTCACCTGTGGATTAGTAGCCTATTGCTCCTCTATCCCGAACTCCTAAGAATTTCTAAATTCCTTCTCTTCCTTAAATCTCACCTCCCTCCTCACTAAAACTTTCCTCGGTGTAGGAAGATATATGTGGAAGGCATTTGAAGTCTCATCATAACCAACAAAAATGCCTTTCTCTACAGTATCCTCCAACTTTGTCCTCTTCTCAGAAATGACATGTGAATATGTAAGCCATCCAAATATGTGGAAGTGGCCTATCTCAAGCTTCTTCCTAGTTAACATCTCCTCAGGAATTTTCCACCCTAATGCACGATATGGACTGTTGTTTCGAACATAAAAAATAGTGTTATAGGTCTTGACCCATAGAAATAAAGGAAGACTCTGATCATGCAGCATGGCTCTCGCTGCTCCCACTATTGGTCGGTTCTTGCTTTCAACAACTCCATTATGTTGTGGAGTGTAAGGAACTATCAACTACCTCTTTATCCTGTCCTGATGACAATACTCATCACAATCCTTGGAGACATACTCACCCCCATTATCCGAGATGAGTACTCTGATCATCCTCATTGTTTGGTTCTCCACAAGAGCTTTTAACTATTGGAACCTCTTCAAGATTTATTTTGGATTCTTTTCCCTTAAGAAGTAGATCTAGGTTTTTCTGGAATAGTCATAAATGAAAGTGACTTAGTACTCAAATCTCGTCAAAGAGGCAAATGACATAAGACCACACAAGTCCAAATGAATCAAATCAAGGACTCCCTCTGATCTATTATCACTGCTTGGAAAATCATTCTTGGTGAACTTTCTGAAAGAACACCCTCTACACACATCACTCTGCTTTATGTTGAACTATAGTAAATTTGTAGTCATGTCCCTCAGCATCCTCAAAGTTGAATAATGAACATGGTCCATCCTCCTGTTCCACAACCAACATAACTCAATATTTCTGCTAGTGTATGCCAATGCATGATGTGGCTGGAAGATAAGCTTGCACATTTTCCCACATCTAACTGTAAGAGATGATAATCCTACTACTTTGTGAAAGACATGCACTTTACGATCTAGGACATATACTCCAAATCCCCTGTCGTCAATAGTGGAAACTAAAACAAGGTTCTTCTTCATCCTGGGGACATATAATACATCCCTTAGATTCATGGGATCCATGAACTCCCTCTGAAAGATAACAGGACCATGCCCAACTGCTTTCATATATGCTTCATCACCTACCACCTCCAAATCCAAGCCTTTCTTAGTCATCTCAGTGAACATATCATGTGTGCCTGTCATATGGATCAAATCCCCATTATCAATATACCAAGTGGAAGGAGTGGTGGACGCACTTAGTGGATTCCCAATTATAATGGAATGCTCGTTTTGGTCCTCCATATTACTGTTGGTGATAGATGATGCTCTCTTTGTACAATAGAGAGAAAACTCTCTCTCAAATCTAGCATCATACTCATCGATCTCAATTGTTGCTGCTATCTATTGTTTCTTATTCTTCTTGTTTGGACAATGTCCAACATAGTGTCCAAACTTATGGCAAGCAAAGCATTTAACTTTGCTTATGTCATTTTTCTCACTAGACTGCTACTTGGTCCAACCCTTAGGACCCTTCTTGGACTTATTCTTTTTACCCTTTGCTGCTAAAGCCATGTTCTCCTCATCATATTTGTTGTGATATGTACTCCCTTGTACATACCCACTCTGTTGGGTGTGTTTTTCATTGATATCAATGTCAACATAAAGATAAAGTGGTAGCAGGCACAAAGCAGAGAGAGCAGAAACAGGTAGCATGCACAAAGAAGAGAGAGCGAAAACTATGACATCCTTGAATACCTAAGTGAAATAAAGTCTAAATGACTAAGCTATGAATAATAAATATTCTCTAATGTGATTTTTGTCTAAGATCAAATAATGGTGGGGAACTCACCTCAAATGAGTTCAGTGAGTTCTATGAAAAACATGGAATCAAGAGACAGTTCTCAACAGCAAAAACTCCTCAACAAAATGGAGTAGTTGAGAGAAGGAATAGGACAATCCAAGAAGCAGCTAGAATGATGCTTAATGAATCAAAAATTCATGATGGCTAGTGGAGAGAACCAATATATGCATTTGTCTATGTACAAAATAGAGGACAACTCATAGTGAATAGTGACAAAACTCCTTATGAAATATGGTTTGGAAGACCGGCTTTAGCTAAATATTTTAGAGCCTTTGGAAGTAAATGCTACATAAAAAGAGATGATGATAATCTAGGGAAGTTTGTCTCTAGAACCAATGAAGGCATATTTCTCGGATATTCTTCCACCAAAAATGCATACAGATGTTAAAATCTAAGGTCGCACATGATCATAAAAAGTGCAAAAGTAACTATTGATGGTACTAAACCAAGAAGAATACAAATTCAAGGAAGTATGGATGATGAAAAAATAGATGATAAAAGAAAGAAAGAAAGTACACAAAAGGAAGATAATTCTGGAGAAGAAGAAGAATAAGAAAGAGTAGAGGAAGAAGAATCACATGGAAATAAGAATGAAAATTCCCCGATATTAGACACACAGACGCCATCTAGGTGGGTCCAGAAAAATCATCCTGAAAATTAAATAATTGGTGACAAAGAATCAGGAGTTAAAACAAGAAAAAAATTAATTGATGAAGAACAAGCACTACTTTCTATAATAGAACCCAAAACATTTAAAGAATCTTGCAAAAGTGAGGATTGGGTTAGTGCTATGAATGAAGAAGTTGATCAAATAGAAAAGAACCAGACTTAGGAATTTGTCCCAAGAACAAAGGATATGAACTTTATTGGAACCAAATGCATATTTAAAAATAATTTCCAAATGAGCATGGTCATGTGACAAGAAACAAGGCTAGGTTAGTATTTAAAGTATATTCTCAAGTAGAAGGCATTGACTTTTAAGAAACGTTTGCACATGTGGCAACACTCGAAGCCATCGGGATGTTCTTAGCTTTTGCATGCTACAAACACTTTAAGGTATATCAAATGGATGTAAAATCTGCATTCCTTAATGGAGAACTTGAAGAAGAAGTCTATATTGAGCAGCCTAAAGGTTTTCACTTTTCATAAAACATAAATTATGTGTGAAAACTTAAGAAAATGCTCTATGGCCTTAAACAAGCTCCAAGGGCATGGTTCTCCAAACTTGACAATTATTTAAAACAACAAGGATGCAAAAGAGGGGCCACTGACAATAATTTGTACATATGAAAATATGATCATTGTGGTAGTCTATGTAGATGACATCATGTTTGGAAGTAATCTAAAAATTCTAAGTGTAAACTTTGCATCATAAATGAAGAAATAATTTGAAATGGCAATGTTAGGAGAACTAATATTCTTTCTAGGCTTACAAGTATCTCAATCAAAAAAAGGGATTTTCATTTCTCAAACTAAATATATCAAAGAAATATTGAAGAAGTTCAAAATGGAAGAATCCAAAAATGTTAGTACTCCCATGTTCACTGGTTGTAAATTAAGCAAGAATGATGAATCCTTAGAAGTGGATCATACTATGTATAGGTCAATGATTGGTAGTTTATTATATGTAACAACTACTAGACCAAATTTAATGCAGGTTATAGGTTTGGTTGCCAGATTCCAATCAACCCCAAAATAAACACACTTGGTTGCAATAAAAAGACTTCTTAGATATCTAAAAGGTACTATGGATTATGGATTATGGTATCCAAAAAGCAAGAACTTCACTCTAAAGGAATTCATTAATGAAGATTAGGCAGGCAGTGTTGATGACCAAAAGAGTACTAGTGGAGCAGCGTTATGTTTGGGAAATTGTTTTCTATCATGGTTAAGCAAGAAACAATCCTCCATATCACTATCTACAACAGAGGTTGAATATATTGATGTTGCATCATGTTGTACTCAAGTCATTTTTATGAAATAGACATTAGAAGACTTACTTGTAAAATATGAAGATCCAATAGTGATAAGTTGTGACAATACGAGTGCCATAAATATATCAAGGAACCCTGTCATGCACTCTAAGACAAAGCAAATACCAATAAAATATCACTTTCTAAGATATCAAGTATCACAAAAGGTCGTCAAACTAGACTATGTTGACACCAAAGAACATATAGCTGATATTTTCACAAAACCACTATACCGAGAATCATTTGAGCATCTTAGGGAAAAAATGGGAGTAATCTCCTTACAATGAATAAAAAGGAGAAGAAGGAATCATGTCAAGGGGAGATACATTGACAAGGGGAGCTATAAGGAAGAAGAAACCTGTGTCATTAATTTCAAAGGGGGGGGAAATTAAGGAGTTTCCAACAATTTCAAAGGGGGATATTGTTGAAAATAGTTTTCATTGATGTCAAAGAAGTTCAGTAATGACAAAGGAATAACAAAAGACAAGATGGATGACAAAGAAATTCCAAAGATCGGATTGTAGATTGATGAAAGGATCGACGACAAGGGGAAGATCCGCAAAGTAAGCAGTGGAAGATAACATTCCAAAGCATGGATGTTATTTGGACGGCCCGGATCATTCAAGAAACATAGATTAATGGTCTATAATAAAACCTGCAAAATAGATATGCGTGGAAAATAACATCCTCAAACACTAGAATGAAGTGAAGAATTGAATGGCCCAGATCAATTGAGAGAAATTGCGGAAGCCATGCTTGAGAAGATTGACAGTGGTAAATGATTTCCGCATAAGAAAAATGAAGATCCGCAATCTGAATTTGATCATAGATCAACGGTTGAGAGTGGACCCGCAAGGAAATCAATGGTGGTGAATGATTTCCGCACAAAGAAAAGTGAAGATCTGCAATCCCCATTAGATCGTAGATCGACGGTCAGGAGTGAACCCGCAAAGAAATCAACGGTCTAGAAAATTGTGGAAACAAAGTTGCAAAAGAAAATTGCGGAAGTCAAAAATGCGAAAGTGTGGTTCCACAATCCGCCATACGCGAGATCAACGGTCAGGATAGACTCCACAAGGGATCAACGACACGGAAGAAAAGTTCTGGAAATAAATTTGTGGAAGCCCATTTTGAATAAATTTGGGAAACTTGCAATCCACAATCTACAAGATCGATGGTCGGGAAAGGATTCTGCAAAGCAATTGACGGTTCACAGGAGTTACAAAAAGAGAATTACAGAATATGAATATGATTTAAGATCGACGATAAGGAGAGAGTCTACATGAAATCAACGATGCGAAATAAGTCTTGTGGAAAGAAAATTGTGGAATCATTTTGAATAAATTTGGAAAACTCGCAATCCGCAATCTACATATGATCTAAAGATTGACGGTCAAGGAATAGTCCACAAGAAATCAACGGTGCAAAAAGTACCTTACAGAAAGGAAAATGCGGAAGGACCTTTTGAGAAAAATCATAACGCGCATCCGAAATATGGAATCCACAATGCAATCTTAGATTGACAGATAGGAAAGAGTCTGTAATGAATCAATGACTCAGGATGGTAACAAAAATATCATTGCGGAAAAAGGAAAATTTGGAAGAATTTATGGTGAATAATTATCATTATGGAGAGTCAATTCTGGTAAGATTTTGTTGCAGAGAGGTAGAACTGATAAACCTAAATAGAGTTAAAGAATTTTTAAAATGAAGAATTGAGTTTTCATGAAGAGTCGCGATCTAAGAATGAAAAGGCGCAACAATGAAGAGATGCATTCACAGAAAATGTGCTAGAGGGTATTTATAGACAGAATGTTGAGTGAAAGAATTTTTCTCTCCACTTTCAATTGACAGATCAATTGAAGTACAGTTAGAGATAAATAAGGGTGTAATACCATCCTTATCTGTAGAAGCAGGAAAAAATATTTGTAAACACAATTTTGCAGTAATATAAAGTATTGTTGGTTTATGTAATGTCACCTTTTTATAAATTTTATCAAAATACCAATTCTTCAATTATTTCACAATGTACTCAAATTCAACTTCTTACAACTCTAGTTAAATGGATTCAATTGAGCTCGAAATTCCTCCAATTGCTTTCAAAATTGGTGAGGAAGGTCCTGAGGGGTGATGGTAAATATGAGAACATCTATCATACACATAATAACTTAATATACCCAATCATGGTCTGAAATTTTCAAGGGAATAAGTTTCGGGACAAGACTAGTCAATTCGGGAGGTGGAAATCCCCCTGGGTCCTGGAACAAATCTCTTCCAAGCACTGTACAACATTCATTATTGGTGGATATGATAATTGTATATGTTATCATACATTAATTAAATTATATTTTCAGCATCATATGTGGTTTTTGGGTCGAATTGGTATTGAAGATAACTCCATGAAGTTACTAGTAGTTTTGAGGTTCCAACCCCCAATGGTAGATGACTCCAAATAGCTCCAAATGATCTTGAATTGTACCAGAAGGTGTATGATTGATATAATAACTTAATTATAATGTTTATGGATGTAATATGGCCTTCCAATTACTTCTACAAGTCTATATCAAATTCTGAATAAGATAGATGCTTCAACTAGCAATTTTGGGGCTCAAATCCCCCCCATGTAATTGCCGGAATGGCCTCCCAAATGTACAGAAAACCACTAGAATTCTAAAATTGATGTAGGGGATATTTATATTACATAAACATGGACTCATATGCTGAACCAATCGAAATCCCATGGTTATTATCACTTCCTTCAATCCGATATATAAAGACTAGTTTTGAAACCTTGGAGAAATGAGATGCAATTTAATCCCATGGTTATGGAATTCGACCCAATGGCCAAAAAATATCAGTTAATGAATATGAAACCTAAAATATTCTCCATTTACAGTCCATTTATTCATTAATAATAAATATTTTACACAGCCATTCAAATCTACCAATATTATAAGAGTTTTCAACAAGGAAGTGGGAAATGGCATTGTTTCTTTATTACTGATCAATAATACATAAAATATCTTGGAATTTAGACCTGATAACATTATTAACAGAGATATGATAGTATTTACATCATAATACAAAATTCTGGAGTAATAGGAGCTCCCTCAAAAAGATAAATGGCTCACCAAGTGCGCCTCACTCCACCGGGCTGAAATATGGTGAAAGAATGTGAGATGGGAGGGGGAATGAGCTGAATCCTGAAGTGTCCATGAGCTGCTGTAGTTGCACCTGTATATTATAACTCCATTGAATCTCCTTGAAATACTTGAGTGGCCTCTCCAATCACCAATTAGTATGGGAATCTTTCACCCTTGAAATTGGCTCAAGCATGAACTAGTCATTCACTAGGTCTCTCTCTTCACAACAACAAATTTCACAACTGATCAAAAAGCTCCTTCTAAAGTCTGATCCCTAAATTTTATAAAAAATAATGGTATCCTCAAATTCCAAATACATCCATAAACCAAATACAAGTCGAATTGGTGTGGCTTCTCATGCTATTCCATGTGGCCTCTCTCTTCACCTTCCATCTTCTCCTAAATTGAGTAGGAACCCATTGGGATTCTCCAAATCACATGAGAGATCTATTGGATGCTCTATTTCAACCTGACATGTCATATATGTCATATTTCATCCTTCATATTTTATTTTTGTCATAACTTTCATAAAATATCGATCATTGGTGTCATAGATGTCATAAGTGTAAGGGGAATCTAGCCAAGTGTCCATGAAACTCCCCATTTGGCTCTTCCTTGCTCATGTAAGTTACACTTCATCCCAAATTAGACCTATGAAGTATATGGACAAGTATATTGACCTTATAATCCATGAAAAACATTATTATTTCCATATATTTGAGATTGCAAGAGGTGGATGCCATTTAACATAGGAATTCTAGCCAGTGTGGGGCCCACATCCTCCATGTGTCCTCATGATCACTTGCCACTTTGATTTTCCATTGTATTTATTTATTTATCTCCTTTATTAAATATTTATTCTAGTATAATTTTCAAACATCATTTATTGTCCCCCTTTATTCCAAATTTCAATGCTTCCACCCCCAACCTAGGAAACTAGTGATTTTCCTCCTCGGCAATTATTTGACCTCTAGTATAAATTTGACAACTTTAATGAATATGGAAAGTGGGATTTGTCCATTTTGACCCAATGAAAAATTTGGGACATTAAAAATCGTCCCTTCCCAATATTTCTTGTCCTCGAGCAATTTCAAACATGGTTTTTGAAGAACCTACTTTCTATATGATTCTTTGAAGTTGCCACTAATCTACCCACTTTGAGTCCTTGAGATTCCATGAATATTTTAGAGAGGAACCACCATGCTTGTTGTTGCACTACTCTGATTAACATCACCTTATTAACTAGTGAATACATCTCCCATAATGTTTGTTTCCCAAATAATTTGAAATCAATGGGACTGAAAACTATCCCAGGGTCCCATTGCTTGCATTGCACTCCAATAATTAAGAGTGCCCTCCAACCCATACCATTAGGAAAGAGAATTTATGGATCCCATTTTATTGTATGAGTTCTTCCAAACATCATGAGTACATAATATATATCATCAAATTACATAACAACATAATAAAAATGTACATTAAGGAGGTGCCTCACCAAAAAATCATGAAAGTGCTTATACCTCCAAGTGAGTAGACTACCATTTTCCAAGTGCATACATGCTTCAAGTGACCAATCAAATATGCTCCAATGACATAGGCGAGGATCCCATGTCCTATAATTATTCTTCAAAAGGTTGTGATATGCATTAAAATATTCATCCATGTATTCTTTCATCCAAGAAGTGGATGAAGAATCTCCACTCAAATCTGAACCAAATAATGAGCAAGAAAAACAAAGAGACTTCAAATGACTCAAAGAAGTCTCATCCATACATCCATGAATGAGTGAATCATAAAGATATAACAATGTATGTGGCTGGTAACAAAAATGTTCTCCCATCACAAATCTATTCACCCCAGTGTTGGATGAAGTTCCTCCAACATCAAATGAACCAAGTGTTGAGCAAGAAAAACCACGAGTCTTCAAGTGACGCAAATGCATATCATAGGTGCATCCATGTAGATGTGCATCATCAGAAAGTAACAAGGAATGCTGCTGAAAATTTGAATAATAATGTGCTCCAAATTATATGTAATGTGCATCAATACAATCATCTATGTGTTCTTTCATCCCATAAGTGAATGGAGAACCTCCATTAAAATCTGAACAAAATAAGGAGCAAGGAAAACATGAAGACTTCAAGTGGCTCAAAGAAGTCTCATCAATACACTCATGAATATGTATATCATCATGTAACATCAGAGGATTTTTTTCCAATAGTAATGTTCTTCAATCGTATAACTCTTCACCCAAGTGTGGGATGAAGTTCCTCCAACTTCAAGTAGACTAGGAAAGGAGCAAGGAAAGTCATGAGTCTCCAAGTGACTCAAGTGAACATCATAGGTGCACCCATGGAGATGTGTATATCATAATGTAAATAAGTAAGCTGCTGAAAATGTAAATAATATGGTGCTCTAATATTTCCATCATCGAAAGGAGAAATAGAATGTACATACTCTTCATGTGCCACCATAAAAAAAGAAACCTTTCACCCATACTTCATTAGGATGAATGCTGCAAAATATGGAATTGTAGGATGTATGAGAAAGAACTAACTCACCCAAATGATCAAAAAATGCATAATTTTCATCATGGTAAGGATCCATATGGGTATTATCATGCAGCTCTTTCAAAAGTGCGAAACCTTTGTCATAGATTGGTTCCAATGTAGAGGAATCATGCTCTTCTTTAAAATTTGCATAACCTTCATCAAGAGACAATTCAAGTTCCTCTTCCACCACATCAAGTGTTTGAATCTCTTCAATTTCAACTTAAAACCCATCAATAACATTTAAATTTCCACATCTCTCATGATCCTCCATGTCATGAGAATCCTCCAAACAATCTACCATTTGACAATCTTCGATGTTGCACATTGCTATTTGAATCTTCTCAATGTATTCAAGGAATGATGGCTCCTCCAAGGAAGTGGATCTCCAACAATAATTTGATACCAATGCTTGAGTTTCATGGAGTATTCTAAGGGATTCTTGGATATTCCTTTCACTCATCTTCAAGGATCCTTCAATGAAGGATGGTTCAAGGGAGTGAACGTCGTCTTCTTCTTCATTATGGATTTGATAAACTCCTTGAAGCTCAAGTGGTGATGAGGAAGTTGATCTTGGTTCTTCCTTTGATGCTACAAGGTCTTCATATTTATTCTCATGAGAAATTTGGATTGTAGCAACATTTTCAGATCTGATCTCTATGTCAACAACATAGAGTTGTGAGCACCCATCATTAGGTACTCCTTCATAGTTCAAACATCCATTAGTAGATGCCCTTTGGTCCATGTCCATAGTAGAATTTGTTTCAGAATGATATTCAATAGTTTCAAGGTACTCGTATTCCTTCTCATGTGATGTTTCATCATCTTTTTCAAAGTCATTTGGGAGTGAATTTCTATCCTCTTGATGTAATGCTTTTTCTTCTTCACCACCCACAGAAATTTGTAGCTCCTTGGTATCCTCCCTACTTGTGCATTTATGATTATTCCTTAATGATTTATTATTTGAATTATTTTTCATAACTTCCTTCAACCAATCATTAAGGTTTTAAAAATGGATTATCTTATGTTTCTCTTCATGATGGAAACTTCTACTACCCATAATTGGCTAGCCATCTATTCAAATGCTTGCTTAACCTGCCCGGTCATCTCCTCACCACTTGACTTAATGACTTTATTCGATTCATCTATACCATCCATAAATTCAATAGGTTCCAATACCATGCTTTGATACCGCTGTAATGTCCCATTTTTTGAAATTTTATCAAAATACCAATTCTTCAATTATTTCACAATGTACTCAAATTCAACTTCTTACAACTCTAGTTAAATGGATTCAATTGATCCCAAAATTCCTCCAATTTCTTTCAAACTTGGTGAGGAAGGTCCTAAGGGGTGATGGGACATATGATCACATCTATCAGACATATATTCAACTGATATACCCAACCATGGTCTGCAATTTGCAACGGAAGAATTGTCGGTATTGCATTGGTCGAATCCCAAATTCAAAGTGATTCCATGAAAATAGCCTCAACCACATCGTGCTTTCACGAACTTTGTAGGTCGAGTATCGAACAAATATCACAACATTTATTAAAACTATGGATAAGTAGTAAATTTCTTAAATCCAAGAGCACATGAGCATATTTAAGCTTTCCTTTATATATTTTCTTCACATCCTCGTGATCTCCTTCAAGTTCGATCCACTCCTCTTCCGTTGTGGTTGTCACCCAACCAAAAGAGGACACCAACGATGCCATATGTTGAAAGTTGCGCTTTCAAATCACATTCAAGCAGATACAGATAAGAAATACATACATAATAACCAACAAAGAATATGGGAAAATGTTTAACCACTTTATTCATGATCAGTTGGTGTATTTATACATTTTGTAGATGGTTTGATCGATTGCACCCATTCCAAATTATCATGCATTAAGGATTAACTAATATATTTGTATAATGATATATGCAAAGACTTATCAGACACCTCAATATTCTACACACAGCCTGCATATAGACTCATACATTGTGACTTAACTCAAACTTCAACCCAAAACAGTGTTAGATCAACTTGCACATCCATCTCTCTATATATGTCTAAAAGCCCAACCCATTACATATTTATAGGATCTAATGGCCCGATTTACATCCTACTCCCACTACTCGACTTATTACATAAGTGGACCAAAATCCTAACTAACTAACCAACCTTTGAGTTGGAATTCTTCAAACTAGGAACTCTTCCCTGATCACCACCTCAATTGTCAGAGTTGATTGTCCTTCTTACCATTTTGTCACATCCTTCGACCAAAATGTGAAAAATAGGTACCAAAATGCCCAAAAACAAACCTCGGGCCAACAGGCCCTTAACACTCACATGTGGCTCATCTCGAGCCACTTTAAACTGACAAGGCTTGTGTGTTTATCTTCGACCCAAAGTCCTGGAATACTTTATTTACCTTCTCAAAACATAGTTGGAATGCCTCCTTCAACTTGGACATATATTCATCAACTTTAACAGTAATATGTGTTGAAGTTATTATTTATGCAGATGTCAATGCCTACTTAACTTCAACCTATACTGGCCCAATGGTCACAACATCTCATTATGCATCCCCTAGTAACTCTTCCACCAGATTTGTATGCCTCTATTACTACGTCCAGAGCTTACTTACTTGCTGATGTAAGGACTTCATCGCAATGGCCTTACCTATGTGTTTAACAAGTGAGAGATTCTTCAACAACCCTCATAGCCTATCCATACTCGGTTATGTTGCATTCAAATTTTCTATGATTTCCTTGAGCTCTTCATCATCTACTAAGGCCCCCCATGCCTGGGAAACCTCGTCATACACTTTGGCGCAATATGCCTTAACTTCCTTGATGTATTGAACAGTCCCCTACACTTGTGTCTGCCATTGCTCCACCACTTTGGGTGGAGTACTTAGAACTAACTTTGTTTCCATATCCACAATTTTCTGTTGGAAGTTAGTAATGACTTCCCCCAACATGGTAACTTTAGCTTTTGCAATAATCTTCAGAACAGTACTAAATTTTGGTATGTCACGATAGGCGATGTCAGTATCATTTTCAAGTCGTTGTCGATCATGTCGTAGTTGTTCCTTTTTCTCAACAACAACAACTGATCCAATCTCTAGACATATGACCTTGGCATTTGATTGTTTTAGTTGATCATAAATCATATGCTCCCTATCCTTGAGTTGTTCCATCCCTTGATTTAAAACATTGTGGACAATGAACAATGGTAGGCTAGACATATCGAGGCCAACACAATCCATAGCTTGTACCGCACTGTTAATATCTGGAGTGCCCAAATCTAATTCCTTCAAAATAATGTGTACTTTGTGAGCCTTCTTTGATGTAGGAACCTCACTTGATCGTTCTTCAGATCAATTGAATTCTAATCATGTCAACTCTAATTTTCTCACTGTGGCATGAACCTCTTTCACTACCTTGAAAATTATCTATAGTAGGTCAGTGACTTCCTTGAATAACTCACTTCTCCTCTCATCAACTTCATGTCGAGTCTCCTCAACTACTTCAGCCATCTAGTCAACTAAGATATTATAGTCATCGGTTGTCAATCCTTCAGGGTCATTTTTCTTAACAAATTTCTACTTCTTGCAGACTTTCTTATGTTGCTCCATATCCTTTATTTTTTCTCTTATCTATTTGTCCATCAAGGTAGCGCTAGATTCCTAGTCGCTACCATGGTGTGAACTATGGGGGTTTTCTTCCTTAACGGGACCACCAGGTTGGGTCCCTAAAGTGTCTCCTTTACTTGGATCCACCTAAGTAGACAACTGCTCATCTGCTAGTGTCTCCTTCCACTCTTTAGGTCATTCCCTTACTATGTTGTCAATTTCTTCCTTGTTTATCCTGAATTCTGTCACCAACCATTGGTTCTGGGTGTCCCGTCGTGGTTGAATATTAATGTAATGGGGCCCTACATGAAATATGATTATATTATAATATGGATGCAATGTTGCAGTTTCCAACCTTGGTATATTTAACACATGATGTTTAATTTCCCTAGATTGCAGAAAGAACTGGACAATATTGTTGATTTGTTGTTGCTTAAGGTATATGAACCACAAGTTATGATATCTAGCTCCTTGAAAGGGGACATTAACTTCCATCCCTTGATAATGTGGTGGTTCTACTAATCCAAAGAAAAATATCAGCAACAATAACCATGAGTAGGAAAAGGGTTTACCTTTATCCTACACGTCATGACCCAGCGTTAAGAAATAATCCTAGAAAACCCTAGGGTTAAGGAGTAATCCCAATGATCATCTGGCGTATGGATGAAAGCATGTATCCATTTGTCCTTTAGCCTTGATACCCATGTAGTATGACATACAACTAGATGATCATATGGATTAATCCTTTCGTCATATTTTTCACCTGGATAGTGCTCAGTTTCTCCAAATCGGAGTTCCATTAATCTAGGATATATCAGCCACTCGCCGATTGATTTCTTATGGATCATCCACCATATTACATGAGAAGCTTTCAATGCTTCCTCCAATGCGAACAATCGTTGAGGCTCTGATACCTTATCTTCAAATTCATCAATGAACTTAGTCAAATTGGGTAACCCTTCATATGTTGGTAGCTCAATAACTTTCGCCACAACCCAACGTAGTGACTGAGTGACTAGACCACACTTGTGGATTGATACCTCATGCATCTAATTCTGCCAATTTTCAAGCGCATCATCAAAATATGAAGATGTAGAGCTCGTACATAACAATACCAGCTCATCATCCATACTGGGATTGACATAATATTATGATATGGTGTATGGATGATCCCATCCTCCTATTACCTCCTCCTTTACTGGTTTGACATATCCCCTTCCTTCACTCGGATCCAATGGAGCAATGATTCACATGTCGCGATTCTCAAAATTCATCACACGCTTCTTGAAGTTGATAACCACTAAAATGTCATTATACCAACCTATTCCTAGCAGTGCGGGATATGAGCTACCTCTGTCGACGATTTCAATAATGTCAAATTCTACTTAAGTCTTCATTCCTTCTACTTCAACCAACAAATGTGCTACTCGTCCGATTAGCGATACTCTTGCCTAATTTGCCAATCGTAGTTACACAAGGGACCAAACAACCTACTGTCTCCCCATATTTTTCGAGGTTTGCTTTGTCATAATGTTAACATCTGATCCTAAATCCAATATGATGGATTCCACTTCAAATTCACCAATATGGATATCCATTCGCATCTCTCATCTAGTTTTCTTCTTATGTAGCGATTTCACAACGTAATCTTGTCGCCCTTTCTCTTGTCGATATAGCAAACATGCCATTTCTGCTAGTGCATCTAGATCCTTTTCTAGTAATAGACAACTTTCAAAGAATATTTGCAATGTTCCATTCCTCCGCAAAGGTCTTGCTACCAATGTTAAATCAAAAGCAGGTGGCATTTCATAAATAGGAAACTTACTCGTATCCTTTCGCATGGTATCCCTTGCATTGAATAATGTATCGCTCTCAGCGTCAACATCAAACTACACTTTATTTCGCACGGTGAGTCGAATCTGTGGGATTGGACCATCATCTCCTTTTGGTGCACCTCCTCTAGTAATAACCCCAACATTCGTAGGCTAAGCCCTAGGTTCCACCGAAATTTTCCCAGTTGTTGGACATTTGTTCAGATTTTGCGGTTGATTTACTGGTTGGTCTGCGTTCTGGTTCATATTCTGATTCTGGTTCGGCGCTAGCAAATTCTCTGCTTGCCACTTTGCAATCAGTTGCGGACAATATTTGACAGTATGATCAGCAAGGGTACAATAGTTACATTGTGATTGAATAATTGGGAAATCACATTGATAGTATCCCAATACTTCGCAATTATAGCATTGTACCGGTCCTCGACCTCATCCTCCTCCTTGACCAAAACCTCCATTTCGGCCTCCTCAGAATGCTCTATTGAATCCTACTTGTAGCTGGTACTGCACTTGATTAAGCTATTGTTATAGTGGGTTCATTTGCGACATAGCATACTGTTGTTGAGCGTACTGCGGTTCCTGCTGCATTTGGTTATATTGCGGCTGCTTAGGAACAAACTGCGGTTGTTTCGAAACAAAATGCAGTTGTTTTGGAACAAATTACGGTTGTGGTTGTACAAACTAAGGTTGCGACAGCGGCGTCTCTGCTGATCATTGTTCTTCACCTTTCATAAAATATGTATCCATCATTCTTTCTTGGAGCAGATCATATGCTCTACAATATTTTTCCTCATGCCCAACAGAACGATAGAAACTACAAAAAAAGTTTGCAGGTTTTGATACTACCTTTTGGAGATATATGTATTCCTCATGGCGATCTCCTCCAGTTTAACATATGCGACACCATGGTAGTCCTCCTTGACTCAGTGGATTGAGAGTGCCATATGTTAACACCTTTATTTGACCAAGGAGAATGAGACCATGGTGGAGGAAA
>LPNX010873313.1:244163-254395 GCA_001517045.1 Pseudotsuga menziesii | reverse complement strand
CTGCAGCTGCTAAACTGCACTATGCTGGAGCTTTTGATAATGATTTTGCATTCTCCTTGCGGGAGAGGAAATCGGCAACTCTTGCTGCCATGTTTACTGATTCCCTAGAAGTGGAAGCTAACATGATGGCTAGTGGGAAGATAAAACACAGAGACATGGACAGGAGGAGAAAAGAAGACAATGGGCCTTCCGCTTCGTCTTCTTCCACTGATGTTAAATTTGAGACAATGTTGAAGACCACAGAAAAGTTGATGGATAGGCTGACCATGGATACTAGGCCTTTCAACAGGGAGCAGGGAGAACCCCAAATCAGGAATCCAAATTTCAGGAGACCCAATCCCCCTGTTCCTCCCCAGAACAGGCAGAGAAATCCAAGAAACCAAGAAGAGCAGCCTATTCGTCCGCCTTTCCCTGAAAATTATGTTGGGGATGAAGAAGGAGACCCACCCGAGAATGAGATTCATCTGTTTGGAGAGCAGGATTCTGAAATATATCTTACTGAAGAGGAGCATAATATGTTTGCGCAGCAAGATGTAAATGAAGAATTTGAAAATGAACTGTATCAGAGGGGTTATTTACATGCAATGGATGATGTTCAAAGGAAAATGAGACTGAGAAATAGAGATGTCCCTATAAATAAAGGGAAGGCAAACCCAAATCAGCCTTCCTCTAGTTCTTTGAACGGAGAAAAGGGGAAGGAAATACCAAAAGAGCCTTTTGTGAGTAGAGAGGTTGATAATGATGTACAAAGGGATAAAATAATAAAAAAGGCGACTCCGGTTGAGGTGGAAAAGATTAGTGCTGGTTTTAACCTACAAAATGAGTTGTCTAAACTAAAAATCTCTGTTCCATTTAATGAGTTGTTGAGAAACACTGAATACAGAGATACTATCTCAAAAATGGTCAAAGACCAAGGTGAAGGGCAGTCTGACATTTTAAATTTGAATGATGATAATCCTGCTATTTCATTTGGATCGAAAGCTGAAGATCTAGAAAGTGAAGAAGTCCCCCCTTTCTATTTGAGTCTGAATGTACATGACAAAGTGGTCCATAATGCTATGTTGGACTCTGGGGCATAACACAATCTAATGCCTAAAGGAGTTGTAGAAAGTCTGGGATTAGAAGTGACCAGACCTTATAAGGATTTATACTCATTTCATTCTAGGAGAGTAAAGTGCCTTGGTCTAATTAAAGACATGGTGGTGACCCTGAACAGACTGCCTTCTAAAACGATAGTCATGGATGTGGTGGTAGCAGATATCCCACCTAAGTTTGGGGTGTTGCTATCAAGATCTTGGACCTCCAAGCTGAAAGGTAGTTTACAGATGGACATGTCATATGCAACGATCCCTGTTCCAGATGGTAGCAGAAGGTTATATAGTGAAAAGAGAACTCCCTATGTGGTCAGCAGTCAAGATAAACCTGAAGTCCATCACATATATGCTGTTGATACTGATTTGGGATCTTCCATTTTCTTTAATGATGCTGTCCCACACGACTTAGAAGCCGCATTGCAAAAGAAATCTGAAGAACAGGAGAGGTCCGAGGAGAATAAAGAAAAAGAAGTTTTGGAACAGCAAGCTCTGGAAGCAAAACAGAAAAAGGAAGGCCAATGGATCATGTATTTCGATGGATCTATTGCAAAGGTTGGCGCTGGGGCTGGTGTCTACATCATTTCTCCTATTCATGATTTCAAAGCTTTGTCATACAAATTGCTGTTTGAATGCACTAATAATGTAGCAGAGTATGAGGCCCTGTTATTGGGGTTACACACTTTGAAAGACCTGGGGGCTCGGAGGGTCAAAATCTTGGGAGATTCCGAGTTGGTGATAAACCAGGTAAATGAGAGTTATCAGACCAAGCATCCTTGGATGAGGGCTTACAGAAATGAAGTATGGGATATGCTTGGCAATTTCTTTACAGAGCATACAATTTAGGTGGTCCCCAGGGTTGACAATATGGTGGCTGATTCCTTAGCAGTATCTGCTGGAAAATTTGAGACCCCAATGACCAGTCAAAAAGAGTACCAGGTGGAGATTTTGAACAGACCTTCTATCCCTGACAATTACAAATACTGGCAGGTGTTCAAAGATGATATGCAGATCCGAAGATTTCTAGAGTTGTCAGGATATTTTGTGAATACTCATGTTGAAAATCAAAATGGTAATGATAGGGCCCCTGAAGATGACGAAGCGGTTGAATTAGAAGAAGATGCAAAAAAGCTAAGGAAAACTTTGGGAGGTAAGGATATCATCCAGCTGAAAAATAATTTTTATACCAAGAGGCCTGATCCCTTTAGAAAGACTCTTTGATCAGAATGATGTTGCCAAGAATCCCAAAGTGAAGCCGGTTGGTGATGCAGTTGAAGATATAAATATTGGCACCAAGGAAGATCCTAAA
Organism: Pseudotsuga menziesii; assembly: GCA_001517045.1. Classification (NCBI taxonomy): domain Eukaryota; kingdom Viridiplantae; phylum Streptophyta; class Pinopsida; order Pinales; family Pinaceae; genus Pseudotsuga; species Pseudotsuga menziesii. The sequence goes on along the minus strand of LPNX010873313.1, from coordinate 251,995 downwards.
ATCATAAAACTGTCCAAGAAACTGCCTGAAAGGGAAAAAGGGGAATATGTGGAGTTAATGAAAAAGTACACAGATGTGTTTGCTTGGAGTTATGAAGACCTCAAAGAATATGATACGTCTATCATACATCACACTATTCCTATAAAGCCTGGAGAGAAGCCTTTTAAACAGAATCTCAGGAGGATCAACCCTAAATTGCTCCCTATCATTGAGAAGGAAATAAAGAAGTTATTTGACGCCAAGATCATTGTAACGCTCAGATTTTCTAAGTGGGTTTCTAATTTGGTCCCCGTCAGAAAGAAGAGTGGAGAGATAAGACTGTGTATAGATTTTCGCAATTTGAACAAGGTCTCCATGAAAGACAACTATCCTCTGCCCAAGATGGATCACATGCTGCAGCAAGTAGTGGGGGCTGAAAGGATTTCGATGCTAGATGGATTTTCCGGGTATAACCAGATCAAAGTGTTACCAGAAGATCAGGAGAAGACTGCCTTTACTACACCATGGGGCACTTTTATGTATGCAAAGATGCCTTTTGGTTTAATGAATGCGGGAGCCACTTTCCAGTGAGCTATGGACATCGCTTTTGCAGGGGAAATTGGAGTTTTTGTGGTGATCTACATGGACGATATCACAGTCTACTCTAAGTCCGACAAAGAACATTTGCACCATCTTGAGAAGGTTTTCATGAAGTGTAGGAAATATGGTATATCTCTAAATCCCAAGAAATCTAATTTTGCATTAGAGGAAGGAAAGCTGCTAGGCCATATAATATCCAAAGATGGCATAAAGATTGATCCTGAGAGAGTAAGTGCAATCCTGAAAGTGGGAGAGCCCAGAAGCAAAAAGGAGGTACAGTCATTTTTGGGACAGGTAAATTTCTTGAGAAGATTTGTACCTAGCTTCACTGAGATTCTGATGAATATTACTAATATGTTGAGAAAGGGTCATGAAATAAAGTGGAATGCAGAAGTTAAGGAGTCATTTTGGGAAATCAAGAAAGCAATTTCAGAAGCTCCTGTTTTGGTAAGTCCAAATTTTGCCAAAGAATTCTCAGTATTCTCATATGCTTCGGAACATACTATAGCAGCCGTATTATTACAGAAAAATGATGAGAACCAGGAACAACCTATAGCTTTTTTCAGTAAAATACTTCGAGATGGAGAATTGAAATATGACATCATGGAAAAGCAAGCATATGCTTTAGTTAAAGCACTAAAGGATTTCAGAGTATATGTCTTACATTCACATATAATTGCACATGTTCCGACCGCTGCAGTAAAAGCAATTTTGACTCAGCCTGATCCAGAAGGCAGGAGAGCGAAATGGATAGCTACATTATTAGAATATGACATAGAAATAAAACCCACGAAGCTGGTTAAAGGACAGGGGTTGGCAAAGATGATGAAAAACTCAAATTGTGAATCTTTACAGATCAATTTTTTGACTCACCAGTCTGACCAGCTGGATGTAGAAGTGATGGCTGACTTTCTGACCGCCCCATGGTACTCTGATATTGTGTATGTCCTCCGAAATTTGCAAGCACCAGAAGGGTTAAGAAAATCAAGAGCGAGGTCTGTAAAGCTGAAATCTGCTAAATTCTGTATCCTAAGTAAATATCTTTATTGGAAGGATCCTGGAGGAGTTCTACTAAATTTCCTGTTGGAAGATGAAGCCCAGCAAGTTACCAGAGAATTTCACAGAGGATACTGTGGGGGACATCATTCTTGGAAGGTGACTGCAAACAAAATCCTAAGAGCTGGTTACTATTGGCCTACGCTATTCTCTGATGTATATAAAGAAACCAGCAAATGCCATCAATGCCAAATTTTCGACGGTAAGAGAAAGGTACTGTCTCTCCCTCTGGATCCAATAACAGTTGAGGCCCCTTTCCAACAATGGGGTTTGGATTTTATTGGTGAAATAAACCCTAATTCATCAGGACAGCACAGGTGGATTTTGACAGCTACAGACTATTTTACCAAATGGATAGAAGCAATTCCTACCAGGAGGGCCACCGAAAATGTGATCATGGATTTTCTTGAAGAGAATATATTGGCTCGATTCGGGTGTCCAAAAAGGATAGTAACAGACAACGCCGCTACTTTCAAGTCCAGGAATGATAAATTTTTGTCATAAGTATCACATAAGTCTAAATCATTCGACAGCCTATTATCCTCAGGGGAATGGGTTGGCCGAATCATCAAACAAAAGTCTAGTAAGGATCATCAAAAAGCTGTTGGAGGACAACAAGAGATCCTAGCACACCAAACTCAAATATGCTCTATGGGCCGACAGGATTAGCACTAAAAGGGCAATCGGCATGTCTCCTTTCCAACTGGTATATGGAACTGAAGTGATTTTTCCGGCATCATTAGGGGTCCCAGTTATGAGATATTTCCAAGACCAGCAAGAAGAACCAAACCACATACAGCAGAGGATAAATCAGATCATTGAGCTAGAAGAATGGAGATATAAGGCCTATGATAAAGTACAGTCACATCAAGAGAAAATGAAAAGTACTTTTGACAGAAGAGTCAAAGAGGAACAGTTTCAGATCGATGACCTGGTTTTGAAGTGGGATGCTCCCAATGAATAAAAGCATGGAAAATTTGATCCTATGTGGGTTGGACCTTATGTTGTTGCTGGGTACAGAGGGCAGAATGCATTTTTGCTGGAATATACAAATGGGGTTCCTCTTGAGAGCAACCCTGTCAATGGGAGGTATCTGAAGCATTACCTATCCTAGGAAAGGAAGGTAAAACTTGTATTATAGACTGTACATATTTTTCTTTTACAAGCCAATAAGAAATGGTAAGCCGAAGGTCTTTGGAGCTTGCAGTGAAAGCCCCAAGTTTCAGGAGGCCTATCATCCCTTTTCTACAAATATATAAAAATAATATATGTACAAAAAACAAAAAATGGGTTTTTTGGGAATTATTGTGCAAAGTCGAAAAGCAGGCACCTGGTCTACGAGTTCTTTGATACCTCACAGGGAGGATATCATCCCCAGATGGAGCCAGCTGTTAACACCTTTATTTGACCAACGAGAATGAGACCATGGTGGAGGAAAGATAATGTTTTTTTTAGTACTTTGGACAAAAGGTATAATATATAAGTGTGATGATGGTCTAAATGTCGATCAGGTTGCCAAAGATCCTAGGTCGCGAGGGTGGAAAGAAGAAAATCAGTGGTTAATACTCCATCTGACCTTCATAACATGCGAGGAAGATAGGAGGAGTTCGAGCCTTTAAACAGCTGCACAGATCAAGGGTTGTGAAGTGGTCCCAAGCAGATCCACGGTCCACATCAGGTCCACCCTGTGAAAGCACGCGTTAGTTAAGGAAATAGAGGCTACTGGAATCATGTATACTCCTCTCGATCCAATGGTGGAAGGGCGAGATCGGATCACATCAATGGATGGGATCAATTCTGTAAACCAGAACCTGCATGCGGGATAATTCCGGATTGTCCAGTGGAATTCATTACACGAGGCTGGATCCGACAGTTGGAGATCAGAGGCGGAATAGATCGACGGCTATTATGATTTTCGGGGAGTGAAATCGCACGAGAGATAAGCCCGAATTGGCCAGCGGAATCAGGTAGATGACGGCAGATCGGACGGTTGTCGAAGGTCGGGTGATCACATCAATGGCTGAAAAGGATTCCGGAGGATGAACGTGCACGGTGGTTAATTCCGGATTGGCCAACGGAATCGGGTACGTGGTTGATGATCCGACGATGCGGGGTTAAAGGCGTATCGCATCAACGGCTGGGGATAATTCCACTGATCAAAGTTGCTCAATGGTTAGGGCAAAGGAGCCCAGCGGAATTTGATAGGCGCCACATGATCCAACGGCCCACCTGTAAAGATATATCAGATCGATAGCTGTGGATGATTCCGGGACTAAGAGTTGCACAATGGTTAAAGTCAGAGGGCTCAGCGGAATGTGGGACGTGGCGTTTGATCCAACGGTGAAAGATGGAGGTACGTCACATCTACGGTCATGAACGATTCCGGGACGGAGACTTGCACGGTGTTTATCGCCAAGACAGCCGACGGAAAAGGATACGTGGCATGCGATCCAAGGGCCAGAAGTTTGCAAAGGATCAGATCAACGGTTGATAATGAGTCCGGAAGAAAGAGACGCGCGGCTGATAGTAGATGGTAGTTGCGGAAAGTAAATGATCGTCCACGTGGCGAATTGTGATAGGCCCGAAAATAAAAAGGGCTTATAAAAGCGAAGGGTTGACCTCTATCATTGTTATTTTATTCGCTCGGGACCAGTGAAAGGGACCGGCCTGTCTGGAAGCTTCCGTTTGTCAGTTTTCGGCTTCCATTCGTCAAGTGCGGACACGCTCTTGGCACGCACCTCTACAGTAAACCACGTAACGCTGAAACCCAGTAATTCTGTAATTCCTCCTCCAAGTTACCAGTGTGAAATTCAGTAATGGACCAGAGGAAAGAGGTTCAGGTGTCGGGTCAAGTCATAGACGAAAGAGAAGAGTTCTTAGTTGATAGGGATAGGAATGTATGCGACCCCTTCCTCTCTGTGGAAAGCGTGTCTGTTAGCAAAGAGAGAATATGGCATTACCATTCGCGAGGGAACGATGTGTTGAACGTGTGCAAGTCCTTCTTGTACTATTTCGCCATTGAGCAAACCCTCCATTTCCCAGAGTTCGCAGAGTGGTGTGCTGTGAATTATTCTCCGTCTCAAAGAATTATTGTCAGTCGGTCTGCGTCCAAAGTATTGTGTAGAGTCGATGCTGCGGTCATTCGAGAAATCCTTAGTTTGCCGGAAATTTACCCAGATAGTCGTGAAGTAATAAACGAGTCAGTCCTGGTCGAATTGTACAAGAAGTGCGAAGCCGAAACCCGCTGTAAATTCCTGTCGAGTGTTTTAAAGGATGGTCAGTCTTTAGATGGTGTATTCATGCCCTACCCTATGCATATTTTTAATAATGAAGTTCAATTGGTCATTTCCTTGGTATGTCAAGTACTAGGCCTAGATGAGGACTATCGTGTGGGCGAGGTCGTTCTCGGATTTTTGTTGAGAATGAGTTCCCATGTTCCTGAGTCTCAGTCAACCCCAGTTTTTAATTTAGACGAATACCTGGCTGAAGCAATTCATTTCAGTTGAGCGAGTTCCCCAAGGTCTGGTTTTTCAAGTTCCAGACTTATCTGCTTAATATGCTAGTATGTTCCAATATCTCTGAGTTGAAGTTTCCGAGTACTCTGTGCTCTTCTGATCTACCAAAACAAATCAGCATGTTCGAATTTGCCAATTTGATCATGTCTGAGATGTACAAAATGTTGTTCAATGAAGAATTACCCCGTGTCCTAGATGAAATGAGGAGCTTAATGCAGTCTTCACCAGAGGATCGTGTTGGAGACTGGTTTTTGTACAGGGATTATACCGTGTTGAGAATATATGGCTTCACTGGGCAGCCTTATAGGCTACCTTCTTTCTTGACCCCGAGAATCTTCGCATTGGAATTCATGCAACAGAGATTGCTGTCAGAGGAGGAACATTTTTGCGCCTTCAAGAAGTCTTCGAACATCAAGTTTCCATTTAAAGTGGGCACCTTCATTTTTAAAAGCAAGGGTGCCTTGGTTTTTATAGAAAGGTTGCTGGAAAATATGGATTTTATTAAAGATTCAAGTGTGAATTATGACCCCCAACAAGTAGTTTCATTGAGAAAACAAGCTAATAGGAATAAACCATTTGAGCATCAAGTTGTTGAGGGATTAGTTGAAGTGGCTAATTTACTGCAGTTCACTGACGATTCAAGGTCCCATGAAGAGACACATCCTGCACCTGGTACTGAAATCCAAATCACAGAGGGTGTTAGCGTTGCGGTTAAAAGGAGTTTGTCCGATGCTGAGGATATGGAAGTGGACGAAGAGGCGTCCCATAAGAAGGCAAGGCTGCTCGGATGAGGTGAGACTGTAGATGAAGAAGTGTCTGATGTTTTCAAAAAATCTGCCTTAGTCCCCGTGAAGACCGTGCAAGTCAATCAATTCTCCTTTAAAGGTTTAGAAGGTGGTGTAGACGGCCCAGAACCCAACTCCTTATTTAAGTCAAGAGAAGAGCTCAAGGCGAGCTACATGGAAAAAAGGAGGCAGTCCCTGGAGGAAACGAGAAGTCTGCTCCCAAGGGTAAGAAACTTGTACAGTTCAAAAACATCCCTAGTTTTGGCTAGGGATGCTGAGAAAAATACTTTTAAGATGGCCATAGTGAATGACAAGAGGATGTCTGAGATAGAAGTCAGGCTGGACAAAATCAGCACCCCAGACAAGATCCAGCTGCATAAATAGACCAGCGACATCATCTACTCAGATTTACTGCAGGCCATGGTAAGGATAAACAAATTACAGGTGTTGGTAGACAAATTGGAAGTCCAGCTAAAGCATGAGAAAGTGGAAAATAAGGCAAATGTTATTTAGGTCAGAAAACTGCAAGCGACCTTGCTAGCTCAGACCACACCCAGGCTGTCAAAAAGTTGTTAGAAGAGAAAGATAATGCGGTCTAGGTTTTGAAGAAGAAGTTGAAGATACCAAGCTCAGAACATGTCCAATCAGCTGAATTGCTAGCTCTCCAGGAGGAGAAAGATAAAATCCATCAGGAGATGATGGAATACAAAGGAAAGGCTGGAGAGCTGCAAGAGGAAAAGGATAGGTGGGAGACCGAGAGGGAGGAGCTGCTATCCCAAATCTCCATGATGAAGAAAGATCAGACTAAAGAAAAGGAGATTATGGAAGAGCTAATGAGCCAAACCCCTACCGGTGATGACTTATCTATTGTAAACATCCAGAAGCCATTAGCTGATTTTTCTGCAGATGACCTGTTGGTGTCTATGTCCCAAGTGAGTCTGAAGGAGGAAGCTATTAAGGAGTTGAAAGCTGAAAATGAAAAGGTAAAGGCTGAATTAACCAAGATAAGTGAAAACAGAAAACAGATCTTGCATGACAGGAATCAATTACAGAAAAAGCTCGATGAGCTAAAAGAAAAATGCATTGGGAAAGGCCCTCTTCAGGGGGAGAAACATATTATCTGGGATACCCTGACTATAGAGATTATCAAGTTCCAACATTACTTGTGTTTTATTGATGATTTGAGTGGATTGATAGAGTTGGCCCAACAAAGACTGAAACTGGTGGATGAACACATGGCAAGAATACCCCTCACTACAGCTCAGAATACATTAAATTTTCTGAATTCATTGACACACCAAAAGCTGCACGACATGGGCATAAAGGATAGAATCTCAATAGCACTGTCGGCAAAGAAGATCATCAATAAACACCATTTAATGGAGATTTTCCAAGACAATTCAGAAGAACTGCTTATGCAAGTCACTAAGTTCAAACAAGATTTTAAAGAGTTCTTCGAAGATGGACTACCGTCCTTCTGGAACGAAGAAGGTAAGATGCTCCGGCCTAAACATTATCATCACCTACATGTCCGGGCTCGAATGGACCATTCGAAATTTGATAGCTTGGCGAAGAACCTGACAGGGAAAACCATTGTAGACATGTTAGCAGAAGATTTCGAAGTCCTGCAGAAGTTTTCCATTATCAGAGCCAGATTGCCCAGGAAATCTTATGAAGCATATATGGAGCTCGAGGTATCTATTCGGGAGATGATGGAATGTGACACCCCAAGTTCGGAGCAGTGGAAAGCTGTAGAGCGGTTTGGGAAAACAAAGTATATTCTTCCCCCCTAGGAACAGGTGTCATGGTGCTGAAGAGCTGTCGGTGCAAAGACGTGGAGCTGATGGGGCAAAGACGTGGAGCTGTCGGGACATGGAGCTGTTGGGAAAAGGACGTG
>LPNX010873313.1:199862-244099 GCA_001517045.1 Pseudotsuga menziesii | reverse complement strand
CCGAAAGTTTGTTATCCAGTTGATTAGTACTTTGTGATCTATTAGGAATGGAGTGTAACAACTTCCTAGTGGTGTAGGAATTCAGTTACAAACTCTAATTTACGCCGATCATTCTATTATTGATCTGCTGGGAGCAGACTTATTGTTTTATCTATATATTTGTATCTTTTTATGAGATGGGGGTTGGAACCCATTGAGTGAAGTGATTTGTGGAGAACATATCTGTCTTATTTTTACCAAAAATGAATGCATGAGAGTTTTTTCAGAGATTCATGTATCATTCATGTTGCAGTCCGTGCTTTCTTTCTTCGTGTGATCGTAATTTTTCCCGTGTAACGCTCCATTCTGTTTTTCCTTCGTATCTAAAACATAGTGTTCGATGATTAGAATTCATATGTTTATGCTCTATTCATCGTTTCAGGTATTATATGATTTTTCTACTAAAGTTGATATGGAATTCGTCTTAGATGCTCTGTATTGATGGGCTGTTCCCCCGCCTTTTCTATTTCACCTTGATAAATGGAATGACTGCAATTATGTGATTATCTTGCCTTTTATAAATCTTGTGTATGCATCTGTGGGATCTTTTATACGTATATGACTCCGTTTCCCAATGGATATGTGACTGTTTCAACCAAACAAACAAACCTTTAAATATTGATACCATTTGGTCTTATAAAGTTGTAAAGTTTGTATCGAGAGATCCCTCTGTGGAAGAGAATACCAATTTCTTCCTAAATTGGTTTTGTTGTTACCTCGGGGTGTACCTTTTACAACCTGGGTACATTCTGAGTGCTAACACCAGACTGCAAATAATCTTGGAAATCTAGACATTGATCCTTGTGGTGTTCTTCTGTACGACATCACGTACACCATACCTCTTCGTGACTCATATTTCCCTTATGGATATCTTGTAATTGAATCGTGAGGCTAGACAATTGTGATTGGATTTGATTCATACCAACCCAGGACTCACCAACTGGTGAGGCCTACAACTTCATTGCAATTTCCAAAGCTTCTACATGCGTCGTAATCTTCTGTTGCATCAGATGCATCCGAATATGTAGTACCAATGCCACGATAAACCACTCTTTGTGTTGTACATTGTTTATCCCAAAATTGACTTTGCACATCAACGTCTTGAATCCCTGATCGAATTCCCATATAGACTCATTCGGATACTGCTTGATTTCCTTCAATTCAGTGATGTACTGCGCTTCATATTTCGACTTATGGAATTCCTCAATCAACCCGGTCTGAATCTATGCCAAGGTCTTCTGTTGACTCCACGTCGGTAATTGTACGAACTTCATGTACAAATCTAATGCGCGACCTCATAAATTTGTCACAAGATGTCCTTTCTTCATGTCTTCATCTTGGACTTGTTTCATAGTCCATATTGTTTTGTAGAGAAAACAATATTGCTCGAGATATCCATTCCCATCCTCTTGGAACAATGGTAATTCTACATCGTCACCCGCCATCCTAGGCCTTCTTCATGGGGTTGTTGATCCGCTACAGCTACTTTGGTGATGACACACTGAGTAGTCTTGTGATGATTTGTTGTTTCTTCCTGAATGTGGCGTAGTACATGGAGTTGCAGGTATGTTGTTGCTCTCAGTTTTCGTTCCTTGGGCTCAGGCGTAGCTTGGTCATTTCCTTCGTCACTGTAGGGTCGCTTAGTCCCTTGTGATATTCTCTCTTAGTCTCTTGTTCTGGTCGCACAAGGAATCTCCTCAGTTCTCTTCCTCATCTCTTATTGGGACCTTAATCCACTTCGCAGAAGACCACACTCTTCCTTGACTTCCCTCACAGTCTTGTCATAACTCCCATCCATATACCTTGTAGCGTTCCATCCAACCCTCATCTCAACAGTACCTGTTATAACTAGATATTGTTCTTAGTTTATTTGTCTTATTTTTCAAACATTGATTTACTATGATTTTACATTTTACGTTGGTTTTGCGGAGTTTTGGTAATTAGTACTTTTTGTTTGAGTTAATGCTTTAAGGATTTGGTTATTTCATTTTATTAGTTTTATGGTTTTTCTTTGGGCTTATTAGTTAATATATATATCTTTAAAGTCTTAAAAACTTATAATAAAGTTTATTTCAAGTTTTATATTTATGAATAACCTTCATTTTTAAGACTTGGTTAAAAAATATGCAAAAGGGGGATTCCTGTAGCGCAAGGTTGGAAGTCAATGAACAAAGGCGCTATAAGAATCTCGGACCTATGAAATTATGGCAAATAATGGTGATGCTTTGTAATCGAAAATCGTAGGAGTCGTTTAACACCTGTGAGGAAAGAATGATACGTGTTTAGAGTCTAATGATAATTATGACAAGTGTATGAGAAGCTGGAAGGATTATTGGGGGATCGTGGTCATACTTGTCAGGTTTTCGTTTGGTAAAATTATTGAATGAAGCGGTTAGAAATCGTGGTTGTTGCACGGTAAAGTATTGAAATCCTCTAGACACCGTTGAAGACATAATAGCGCATATTCAGGAGTTCAGTTCATCATCACGACAGGTGTATGACCAGGTATAGAAATCATGGAAAGAATAGTAGTCTACATTAACATGTTGTCGATTTTGTAGGGTTTATTGAAAATTTTAAACCTGCTAGTCATGAATTTGTTCAGCTGCTAAGTTTATTGTTGCAGAGAAGAATTTTGAATATTTTGAACTGGTTCAAAGAAAGCACATGTTAGGGTTATACTACAGAAATGAAGAAAAGTGGTAAAACAAACAGAGTCTAACCCACTGATATAAGCTGGGCAGAAATTTTTCCTGATTGTGCAGCGATGTTTTAAAGAGCTAGATGGTTTGATTTCTTTCAAAGAAACAATGGCTTTAACCCAGAAGTGTCATATTGGTTTGCTCAGGGTTTTGATAAGGATACAGTTTTGTTGGACACACTTAAATTTGAACTGCCAAGAGAGTTAATAACAGAAGCCACAGGCATAGCAGGTGATGGAGAACTCTGGTTCAAGAAAATACCCTTCACTTTCAATCCAAAAGATTTCCTATTGCTTGAAGTCGAAACCCTAGATTGGGGGAGGTGTACAATTAGATAAGTTTAATCCTTAGTGGAGAGAGGCCATTAGAATTTTACAAAGCTACATCACATGTGAGGGAAGATTTTCTTTGTTTTTTAAATATCATGTTATATTCTTGCAACATTTGAATCAACATGCTAGGATGAATTTACCCTTTTTGTTCTTGAAAAGCCTACAAAAGATGTCAAATAGGATAAAAGGGCATAGGCATCATACTCATCAATCCATTTTTCATCATGGACTAACAAAGTTGATTGTTTGCACAGTCCTTCAGAAGAAGAAAAAAAATAAAAAATAAAAACTAGAACTTGGGATCATTTTTTGTTTTGGTTAGGTATACATAGTGAGCAAGAAGACGAACCCAAAAAGAGGCAGATGAACAATCATTATAGCCTTGTAAAAAGTTTAAAGAGAGAAATAATTGATGAGCTGGTAAAAGACAGTGTTTAGGAGGAATGTTCAACTCAAAAATTAGAAGAGCATGTATGTGAAGAGGTAAGAGAAGTGGTTCATGGTAATCAAGAACAGATTTCAGAGAATGCAGAAGAGAACCAGAGAGCTGTTACAGATCAGGAATATGGGAGGAGTTCATTAGGACAAAATCAAAGATTCACAGGTGTACAAGAAAACATAATAGAGGTTCCTGTTCCAGTTGAACTGAAGGCTAATAATCTGCAAATTTAAAATGAAAAGTTTAAGGGAAAGTCTGTTGTAACAGGATTGAAAGTTGATGGTGTACAATTCTCAGCTGTAAAGTTTTAGGGAAAATCATTTGTAATGTTAGGAGAAACAGAAACAAGGTGGAGACCAAAAACAAGAGCCAAAAACAAACTGATACTTAACATGAAAAATATTTTAAACCCTAGATTAATGAAGGAGAAAATCACTGTGATTTAAGATTCTTCATCTCAAGAAGACATGGAAGAAGAAGACAGCCTCAGTTCTCAGCAAGTTCATTTTGAGAAAGAGAATTCAATGATTTTAGAGTCATCTACATGTAGAGATAAGGTTGCAGAACAGTCAATAGATTTCAGCACTGAAAGAGTTAGGTCTCTAGAAGTTCCTGTTGAATAAGAAGCACTCAAAAATGAGGAATATGATGACCTAATTTTTAGGAAAATGAATATCCCGTGGCTGTCAGATAAAACTTCTACATTACAGGAAGGAATGTGCATAAATTCAGACACTGAAAACCTTCAGAAAACTGTGAAGAAATATAAATATCAAATGGATTTTATTACTGAGACCAATGAGGGATTGGTCATGACTAATAGGAGACTAAGGGAGGATATTAATGACATCAACACACACTACCAGGAATTAATTGTTGTTTCAAAATAATATTTAAAGAGAAAGAGACAGACTCAAAGCCAGTTTGAGGAATTGAACCAGAAAATCCAAAATTTGACCCAGCAAAATGAGAGACTATCAAAGAAGATTGAAGATTTGGAAACAGACCAGCAGAGAACTAAAAGGCAGTGATATGCCTTAGAAGGGATTGCATTGTTAGCTGAGGCAGCCAAGAATCTTTGAAGATTACTAGTGACAGGTGTCAAGCAGTTTGTTTTTGAAATAGTTAATAGTTTATTTTTGAAAAGACAAATATTTTTTTTAACTAATTCGAATCCTAACCTAAAAAGTTAGTTTAGTCATTTATGTAACCATTTTTTATGGAAAAAGAGATAAAGGTAGGAAATGCATTAGGAGGGTTCGAATTTTGACTCAAGGAGAGGCTTTTAAGTTGTGGTATCTCAAGCTAAGAGTGATAACTCTTATGTAAGTTGATGATTGTTATTGTTTATATACAAACTGATAATCCTTTTTACCTGTTATGTTGGTTTCATTTCTGATCTACTTGATTACTCAACATACAACTTCATTTCTTGTTTAAAGGTTTTATTCATGAAAATGCTTGTATCTTGTGGGTGGAATCAGTATTTCAAGTGTAATGTTTATAGTTTACTTAGATGTGTTTAATCCCCAGTTTATTAAACTTGTTCATGATTTAGTTCCGTGTTAGCTTGTTTATGTTTTACCTCCTTTTTGATAAATTTTTAAACCAAAACCATTAAAAACCCAATTTCATTCTGTTTGTGTTAGCTTGTTCTTGTGGTAGTATAGGAACAATTTCTAGCACAAACAGTACCCTCGACCTCTGCACACCAGGGATTTACTCGTCAGATTTCATCTTCAGTATACCCTTTTCACATATGATCATTTTAATCCATGATTGTAGAGACAATAGAAACCTACTTCTTGGTCCTTGGAAGAATTATCTTTCTGTGTGGCTATAGGAATTAGTTGTTTCAACAGCAAACTCAATGATGTATCCCTGCAAAATGTTGTCAAGCCAAACTTTGACTGCCCTTGACACTCTATTGTCTACTTCTTTTAGTCGTGGGATTAGTTCAAGGGACCAGTCAATAGGTTCACCTCCTTGGAAATGTTTTTTCTAGTGGGTCAACTGTGCTAACCACTCGTATAGAATAATGAGAAACTCATCTAAAAAATACTCGTGGATATCAGAATAAATGTGTTTTACCAACCACTCTTCAGTCGTTATTCTGGAACTCTGGTTCTCGTCTGCTACAAATTCTCGGGCCTGATCGAACCAATATTGGATCTCCGGTTTCGTCGGGTGCCACAACATGTCCTCATATTCCTTGAACTAAGGTCTTGGAAACATAACCATTTGTTGACAAACAGTCAGGTCGATAGGGTTTCACACTCTTTTGATACCCTCCTTTAGATGCGATATCCCTAATCACCGACCCAGACAGGTTTTATCCTGTCCAATGACACCTATGAAGCAGATGATGTCTCACTCGAGATGTTTGAGGGAGGGATATAGGAACCAAGTTTCTGCATATGGGAGGAGGACTTTGCACACTCAATTTCTCATTGTTTCCATAAAACGCAGAGATCCGAAATAGGGTTTTATCTTATCACTTGACTACTTATCGTCATATCGAACATCACATCCGTTTATTATTCATAAAATATATCGACAAGCAACAGTACATTCATTGTGCAAAGGCTTCTTATCATTCATAAAATCAAAACATAAAGAATTCTTATTGCAACATATCCATTATCCAAATCGCATCATTAAAAACATAGAACCATTGGTCCTACGATCAAAACATCATATCGCAAATAAAAAACATGAAATTTCCAGCAACAATCTCATTTCATTATCTCTGTAGGTCGAAAATACATTCGCAAGATCATATCAACAAGACAAAATACATATCGCTACTCATATCTTCAATTCATAGCCAGATTCACCGATTGCTTGATTCCTCTACTCATTCATGATCATAATTATCGCACAATACTACATTCCTATTTCTATTTATAGGCTTGTTCCTTCACAACATGGTCCACATGCGACCAACTACCTAACTAACTTGGACCAAAAAGTACAAAAATTCCACCAATTCGACCCTTGTCGGCTTCTTCACCTTGCGCAATCTTCCTTGGGCTTCGTCATTTCTGCACCATACGCATCAAAACCACCTGTCAACACCCGCTCCCATAAAATTCCTAGGAATAACTATTGTAGGGAAGATTGTTTGTACATTTGTATATAGAACTGATCCATGGGTTCTCCCTTCACAAGATGAACTTGATATTCCCTTATCAGTAGCAAAAATAGCCTAACAAGTTATATATGATGTTTCCCTCTCGACTACTTCTATCTCAGAGGATCCAGAGGAAGCTTACTTTCCTGCATGGACTGTGATATCGACTTATTCATATGATTGGTTGGACATGGTTTTAGCATCCACTTTTGGAGGCCATGGTAGGACCCGATAAAATATGTGAATATTTGCATCATAATTCCTATTTCTTGCCAGAGCTTAGCAGAATTGAAAACTCTGAGTTCCATGTGAGACTGAGTGAAGGTGTTGACCAAACTATAATATTTTTCCTTAGGAAGGAGTGTTTTTCAAAGGGAATATGGAAAACATTTACACAACCATACCAATAAACATCTCCACCAAACACGACATTGTGGAAAAAGTCTATATTGGAGCAAATTCTTCACCTGAAGAAATTGCCATTTACACAACCCTGTTTAAAAAAATTCGTGATGTATTTTCCTTGTCTTACAAGGAGATGCTACAAATTGACCCATCTATTTTGGAACATGAAATAAGAACGTACCCTAATGTTAAATGTGTTCAACAAAAGCTACGTCCCGTGAACCCGCAGAAAGAGGAAGCCGTCAAGGCTGAAGTTGAAAAACTATTGAAGGTTGGTTTCATATATCCCATTTCTTTAATGGAATAGGTATCTAAACCAGTTTCGGTGGTTAAAAAAAAGGAACTATACATGTTTATACTGACTTCAAATACCTAAATAAGTCATTTCCCAAGGATAACTACCCTACATTGTTCATAAATCAAATAATTGAAGCGTTTGCAGGTAGCGAAGTGTTTTCTTTTATAGATGGTTTCTTGGGATACAATCAGATTCAAATTAAACCTGACGACCGACATAAGAATTTCTTTATCTGCCCCAAGGTTACTTTTGCGTATAAAAATATGTAATTTAGATTAAATAATGGCAGGGCTACCTTCCAACGGGATATGAATTTCTCTTTTCACGACATAAAGCACATTATCAAACCTTACTTAGATGACCTTCCGGCTCATTCCCAAAAAAGAAAAGATCATCTGGATCATCTTCGTTTCGTATTTGAAAGATGTTAACACTAGAAGATTCTCTTAAATCCCCATAAGTGTGTCTTCTATGTCGATTTGGGGCAACTGCTAGGTTTCATTGTTTCCAAAAAGGTTATTAGGGTCGATCCTTTTAAAGTTGAGGCGATTGTTAATCTGCCTCCTCGTATGATTCGACAATTTCAGAGTCTACAAGGTAAGTCTAACTTTATTAGATGTTTTATAGTGAATTTTTCCAAGATAACCAAGGGTTTTGTGCGCTTTCTTAAGAAAGACACTCCATTTATATGGTATGAAGTCGCCCAACAGTCATTTGAGGAATTAAAGAAAGCATTATTATAAGCTCTTTTGTTGCGTCCACCAGATTACACAAAGGACTTTATATTGTATCTGGTCGCATCAGAATCTGTGGTCAGTGTAGTGTTGGTTTAGGAAGATGATAAACTTCAGGAGCATGTAATCTATTATCTCAACCATGTTTTGCTCAGACCTGAACTAAGATATTCACACGTCGAGAAGTTGGCTTTGGATGCAGTGTATGTCATTCAAAGGTTGTGTCATTATATCTTACTCAAGACAACTACTGTATTCAAAATCCATTTCAATATTTTTTATCACGACGATTAATCGAGGTAAGATTTAATAAATGGATTATCATAATCCAAGAGTTTGACTTATATTTTAAGTCTTCTAAATCGAAAAAGTCGGTATCCATGACACTTATCTCTGAGTTCCCAAGTGACGAAAGTATAATGATAGAAGATGAATCATTGCCTGATGAGAACATCTTCTTGATCTCAACCTATGATCCTTGGTTCAAATTTATTTTTGTATATCTTCATACTTTGAAGTGTCTAACAACCTTCTCATAAGAAGAGTGACGAAAGTTACGACTGAATGAAAAAAACTACATCATTATCAAGGATACATTGTTTAGAATAGGGGTAGATTATATGCTGCGTCGTTGCCTCACTCATGAGGAGGTGTATTTTTTCCTAAATGATTCTTATAGCAGAGCATGTGGGGGTCATTTATCTGGGTTAGGAATGGCCCAGAAAATCTTGAGTGATGGCTATTTTTGTCCCACCATCTTTAAAGATTGTGTGGAAGTTGTGAAATGTTGTCATCCTTGTCAACTTTACACCAGAAAGATGCGGTCACATCCTGCTCCATTGTACCCCATCATCGCGGTAGATACCTTCACTAAGTGGAGGGTATATTTCATGACCTGCAACCCTGTGTCTACTAGCGGGCATAAATACACCATTGTTGTTGTATACTACTTTACCAAGTGGGCAAAGGTGATGCCTACCTTCGAAGTTGATGGTGAGACCACAACATATTTCATATTCAATCAAATCAATGTTAGATTCGGTATCCCAAATCATATTTTCATAGACCATGGCAATCACTTCCAAAACAAGATGACGACTGAATTGACAACTTTGCTTGGGTTCAAACAAGATCACTCATCTTCTTTTTACCCGTGGTAGAATGGACAAGTAGAAGCCATAATTAAAACTTTGAAAACCATTCTAAAGAGAACCATTAATGCAAGTAGATCAAATTGGCACATCATGTTGTGTCCCTCATTTTTTTCATATCGAATGACAGTCAAGACTTCCACACAGTTCCCTCCTTTCCAACTCGTTCACAGGGTGGAAGCAGTTACACCAATAGAATGTGAAATAATGTCATTAAAAATTACAATACATTTGCTAATTGATAATTTTGACATAGAAGAACATGTTTTGAATATAGAACGCCTAGATGAACAACACCAAGATGTGATTACAACAAATGAGGCACATAAACAACGGGTCAAAAATCAGTATGACAAAGTTGTTAAACCTAGGGTTTTCTCTAAAGGAGAAATTGTCTTGGTGTATGACTAGGATAAGGAACCCTCGGGGGCAAGAAATTTAAATTCAATGTTGTTAGGTATGTATATCGTGTCCAAAGTCCTAAACAAGGGTGCTTATGAATTGGTAGACTACGATGGTAACAAGCTTCCTGATCCCCGAAAATGGCTCTACCATAAAAAGTATTACGCTTAGGCTATGTGATTTTTCTTGTATATATCTGTATAACTTTGTAAATATTTATCATTTGTTAGTGGTCCTTATGTAAATATGGTGTTGTTTCAGATGTCCATGGAGAGGTTCATAGGATTCTCTGATTGTGCAAGTCGTCACACTTACAACCTGGCTTTAGCCGCTTGGGTCATCTACGCACCCACAGGACAACTAGTTACCTCGAGAGGTGCTTTTTTAGGTCCTGCAACTAATAATATGGCTAGTACATCATTGTCACTAAGATGCTAATGGATGTGGGGATATGATAAACCCACTCAATACTTAGGTTAAAATAATTAATCATTATTTGATTAATTTCCTACCCACTAGCTAGATAATTGGCATCCACTTGCACTACAAAGTAAACACTTTCCATCTATACCCAAGGCATACTTTAATTATGATTCTGGGTTGATCTTAACCACTTTATTGACTCCAGAATTAGTAATTGTGCTTTCCTGCAGATTCTACCTTATTCTGTTTTTATCCAGCTTTTATGTGGATAAGGTAAAGCTAGTTAACTAGGAAATCGACAGCTTTTGTTGCCAACCCATCCTCCATTATTTTCTCTCCATATTCCAGGATTAGCAAGTATTTCATTAACTTATCATCACTCACTCTTTCTATTGCTAATTTGTGAGGTCCTTGATAGATTAGGAAATTGATTTAGCCACCTATGGGGGTTTACCATATTTGGTAAGTCTGATTTATGAGCTAGCAATGAGTTGTCTTCCATAAAATCAAATCTCCTTTATAAGGATGTATTACCATTATAATAATATCATTTACTGCATTGATCATTCATTCATGTGTGTTCATTATTCCTCTTCTTCTCTCCTTATGCTAATTCTCTGCAACTCCCAGTGAGGTTAATTGTGTGCTTAGATCGTTAGCTTGTTTATAGAATTCTTGCTACCATCAAGGATTCATAATTCTAACATGGTATCAGAGCTTTGGGACCTCATCAATTAATTCTCCTTTTCATATTTGCATGTCTATTTTCAATTGCAACAACTTTTATATGGATTCAAAAGTTCCTCCATTATTTCCTTTCAACTATGTTGATTAGAAGCCAAAGATGAGCGCATACTTGAAGAGGCGATGTCTCTTTGATGTCTCCATTGGTGCTTTGAGCGAACCTGAGTCTTATGAAGAGAATATTGAATGGCTGAATAATTGTGATAGAGCTTATGGAATTATGTGTTTGGGAATGTATCCAAATATGCATCATCTCATAGAATATGTTGAATATCCATTTGAGCTTTGGAACAATTTGGACAAAGCTTTTGGTATGCAAGAAGTAGAAGCTGGAGCATGGAGTGAACCCAGCATCTCTTCATGTTTTCTCTCTTAAGATGTCTTGGAATTTACATTCTTTGATGAAGTTCATCATGATGAAGAAGTCTCTCATATGGTTCATGTTGTTTCTAGTCTCTTTGATTCGAATGCTTCCTTCTTCAATCAAGAAGCACATATTGAAGAACAATATTTTTATGTGTCTCTTGAATATACTTATGATGGAAAAGAAGTGACAGATGGATTTTTTATTGTTATTGATGATGATTTACTCACACATTCATTATTCTCTATGTCTTCTATCTTAGATTCTGAGATCTATGTGTCAGATCCTTCACACTTTGTGCATAACTCTGTCATCAATGGTGCACACCCCAATGACTTATTGGATGTTTTCTTGGATAGATCAAGTCCTATTAGTCTCTTTCCACTTACCATACTTGATATCATGTGCTTCTGCATCCCCTCCTTTGTTCTTGGCATTAATACTCAGATCCTCCTTGAATATTTTGAACATTGCCTTCTTTCCTCCTTTCATACTTCTATTACAGACGATTCATTATAAGTGTATTCCTGTGAGTCTACTGATATTCTTATATGTGATATCTTGGATTATTTGGAATATATATCAATCCATGGATCCCATGCATTCACACTCTTTGATCGTATGGCTTCTCTTTGTTCCTGCATGGTCACTTGCACACATCCTCTCTATGTAAATGAAGTTGGAGACCTCATACATTCGCTTGGACACTTATTTCACATATATGGAGATGATTACATATTTGTTGGTTCGAATTTCAATTCATTAGATCATCTTGGAGCTGATTACAACTCTCAAGAGCTTTCACATCATTGGATCTCAGTTGTTCTACATGGTCCCAGTTTCCATCCTGCAATTGTTCTTGATCTAGGTGACAATATTTATCTTCTTCCCAAGAAGAATATTCCTCCAGAAATCAGCATTTAGTTTGGAGCATCATCAACAACAGTTTGGAAATTTTGGTTTGCCTCTCATGTCCTTTCTTGAGGGAGGATTTTTCCCATGTGGTTTTGCCTCTTTCCTCAGTCTTTTTGGACATAGTAATTGTTAAAGGGTGGCCATAGCCTTGTTGCTAGGCCCTATATGCATCTATATTTTTGACATACCATCATAAATGCATACTTGAAGGAGGGTGTGGGTATACAATAAATCCACTCAATACTTAGGATAAAATAATTAATCATTATTTGATTAATTTCCTACCCACTAGCTAGATAGTTGTTATCCACTTGCACTACAAATTAAACACCTGCCATCTATACCCCAAGAATGCTTCAATTTTGATTATGGGTTGATCTTGACCACTTTATTGACTCCCAAAATTAGTAACTGCACTTTCTTGCATATTCTGCTTTTATCCAACTTTTATGTGGATAAGGTAAATCTAGTTAACTAGGAAACTTGCAGCTTTTGTTGCCAACCCATCCTCCATTATTTTCTCTCCATATTCCCAGATCAACAAGTATTTCCTTTACTTATCATCACTTACTCATTCTATTGCTAATTCGTGAGGTCCTTGATAGATTAGGAAAGTGCTTTAGCCACCTATGGGGGGTTTATCATATTTGGTAAGTCTGATTTATGAGCTAGCAATGAGTTGTATTCCATAAACTCAAATATACTCTATAAGGATGTATTACCATTGTAATAATATCAATTATCATTCATTAATGCGTGTTCATTATTCCTCTTCTTCTCTCCTTATGTTAATTCTTTGCAATTCCCAGTGAGGTTAATTGTGTGTTTAGATTCTTAGCTTGTTTATAGAATTCTTGTTACCATCAAGGATTCAAAATTCTAACAAGGGACACTTCTTTCCATGGTATTACATTTATAGAGGTTATACTTGACTCCCAGTTAGTATTCTCTCATCTTAATGGGGATTATCAGGTGATACATCCTAATTTACTACGTTATTTCTTACGAATTAGATTACTTGAAAGACATTTTGATCATATTATATACAAACATATTCCAAGAAGTCAAAACGCAGTAACTGACTCATATGAAAATTATATCTTAGATTGGAATTTGTCACACACATTGTCAAATATACTCAAATGTACAGATAGAAACACATGTAAATAAGCCACCATATGTGTGTGTGTGTGTGTGTGTATGTGTGTGTAAAATAGGTCCATAAAGATCGATTCCTGATCCAAAAGACCCAGTCATGAGTACATCAAATTACAAAAATGGGATCACAATCCCTCTAGATGTTAGAAAACTATAGATACTATGTAGTTTCCTCCTCTATAGCCTCTTGGTAGCAAAGGAAAATCCTGGACACCTTCCGAAGAAAGCGTAACCACGGAGGAGGAACACCCACTACATGCTCCTGCATATCTATGGGAATCCTCTCCATCCTCATAGTAGGAATATAATGAGTAAGGTGGGCTAGTTTTCCCTCTACAACTCGTAGCATGGCATCAGCATCACCTCCCTCAACTGGTTGCACAGGTCCAATATCTGCATCACACAATCTTGACTTAGACTCATACAAAATACATATGTATATACACTTATTTACAAAAAAAATTCATCAAAATTAAATATTTGAAAAAATAAGAGACTTACCCATCTCTCCTGGTGCCTCACTAAGAGGTAGCACAAGATCAGGATCACCACGGAATTCTAGTCTAGAGTAAGGAAACTGCTCGAAGGCAGGTATCTATATACTCCACCATGCATAGAAATCATTATCGTAAGCTCCTCGGATCTCACCACCACCCTGGCGAACAAAGACATCTCCCCACCGTGTGATCCACATGGATGTGGATGGAGTGTCACCTTGGGGCTTAATGTGGGTACTCACTCAAAGAAGAAGGATGCTATGATGTTCGGGTATCCAAAATTGTTTTTCTTACCTAGATTGCAATCTGAAAGTTGCTTCTTTATGTTGATAACTAGCCCAAAACACCAATCAAATACTATATTCCTTAAGCATTCCATTCCCAGATGCATATGGTTGCGAGTGGATAAGTGCAATGATGATTCACCTGCCACCTGTGTAAAGGAGCTCACAATCACCTTGAGTGGGAAACTTGCTATCAGGACAATAGGAACTTCTGTACCATATTTCTGTGATACATGAAAGTACTACGTGTTCACATAATCGTGAACACTATGTGGGTCACCCCCACGACCGAAGCCACTCAAATTCCTCGACATCCCTCTATGTGATAAACCCATGATAAAATAAATGTCTTTAACAGTAATGTCTTGTGTTTCACCATGTAGGGCGAACAAGTCCTTATCATGATCCCAAAGTCGTACTAAGGTCTCTAGAAATCTGACTTGGGCATGCATGCTCCCCGTGCGGAAATTTTTTAACAAACCACGTCATCAGAGTGCATTTAATGTTAAAGGATCATGCAGTGCTTCTTGATCAAGATCCTAGTGCTCCCTTTCTTGCCATTCAAGAACCATCTTTCCTGTAAATAGAAAGTTTTTTTTATCATTTTTCATCAAAAACATACAACCTACAGCATACACGACAGAGTGTATCATACGCGAGTATCTTGATGTATACGTGTGTATTGCTCTCAAATATGTGAGTTTGTAATAGGATACCCACGTATCTCGCGTTGTACCCTTTTAAACTCACCACAACACCCAAAATGGCAGAAAAAACTTCAAATAAATGGCATAAAATGAAATATAAGAGAGAGATTACTTACCTGCAACTCGAGGAATCTGATTTGATCCACTGGATTGACCTTACAAGGCATTTGAAGATCACAGGTAAAACTTACACTATTCAAGGTAAAAGTCAAACTGGATTGTTTTTTAACCCAAATTCACTATTTATGGTAAAAATTTCAAATTTCTTACCCACTTTTCTATAGTTTTTTGTCATTTATAAATATTTTGACTAATATCTCATTGCTTTTTGCCTAGTTTTTCAGGACATGGATGAAAATTGAACATGTTTCCTCGGCATATAAGGTAGGATTTGGTCCAATTGCATTTTGCATGTATACATTATCCAATCCTGAACCGTAGGATTCCCTTTTATCCATGGACTACAATATGCAGCCTCGTATTATTCTTCAAACACCGTTGTTCTTCCATAGATTAGAGCCTACCTAACATGGGTTACCTTATTTAGAACATTTCTTGCCATTCTGATACCCATGTTGCATGTTTCTAGGTCACAGGAGCCTTCATAGTTGTATTACATGTGAAACCTAAACTCATACTTTATCTTTTGTTGTATATATTTTGTTATAAGGCTCCCGTAATATGGCTTTATATTCAATCCCTGGTTTGACTCCTTAAATATGACTAGATTGTCGAGTTTCTTGTTCTTTCAAACTCATTAAAGGAAACGAAAGATCATGCACATTGGTACAATTTTAACCCTTTTCCATACCATGTGGAATACTTACAAAAAAGGGATACTCTAGTTCATTGTGACTAGAAGAGTACTTCTACCTATAGATTTATCAAGATTTTCGATCATGGAGAACTAAATTTACGAAAAAGGAACCGATTTGAGCTCACTTTTTTGTTTTCGTGCTCTAGATTAAAGTATGAAAAATATTTTGAGCATTATTTATGTCATTTTCATGCTCGTTAAAACTTAGTACAAAGCATCGAGTTTACTATTGGTCGCCCCATAAATAAATGAAACATCTCGACTGACCTTGCCTTCCTTCACACTCATTAAACTAAGGTTATATGCTTGTTTTTGAAGGAGCGTCGGTTCAGTGATAGTTTACTCCTTTTTCGGACCTTGTTGACTAAATATGAAAAAGGTATACCTTAGTTCCTTGGAAGCTAAGAAAGTTCTCCTCTGGATTGTTTTATACCTTTTCGGACTCAGGAGACTAAATTTATGAAAAAGAACCCCCATAATGTCTTCTTTGGAGTTTTTAGACTCTCAAATTATGAAAACACCAGCGCACATCCACTAATTCAGGCTCGTAAAATCAACAAAATAGTGCTTTATCAAGTAATATTCTATCTCTTCTTTAAACTTTTTCAAAAATAAAGAAGATCTCGAGTTTAATTTCTTGGACTCGTTAAAACTTAACAAGAAAGGAAGGAAGGAAATACTCTCTTTACTGTAAGTTTGTTGGCAGCAATTTCCTTGAACAAAGCACTAGTTTAAGTCTCTCGATGCTCATGTTTCAGTTTTAATATTTTTAGTTTCAACTAGCACTTAGAGTTACTGCTCCTCCATTATTTACTTGTCCTATGAACATGGGGAATCTATCAATGTCTCCTACATTGCAAATGAGTCCATTTGTCTATCTTGAAGTTTCAAGTTGCCTTGGGTCATCTCTGTGTCATTCTCATTGTTCAAGGATCCCCAACCTCTATCTGTTTACCTTGATCCCTATCATGTTCATCTATGATTTTAATCTATGCCTATATAACCTAATACAGACTACTAGTTTACTCATGTGACCTGTTAAAGGATTCATTGCCTTCCTTCTCACAATTCGATTCCTATTAGCACCTGCTAATCATGAATACCTCAAGTACCTCAGAATCCACTTTTCACCTTAGTGCATTCATTTTCTTTGGTTGTCGATACAACTCTTTAACCGATATTTTGGGGCCATCCTCCATGTTTGACTTCAACTACTATATTCACATGGTAGGATTCATACTTCATACTATGGAGTTGGATGAAGACCTTGGGTTTACAGCCTATAAAACCTAAGTTCCGCAAGATCATGTCATGTTTTGTGGCACCACTCTAGCTATTGAATATTTTCTATTGTACTCATGGGGGTATGATCCACCTTGTAAACATGTGTGGCCTTGTAGCCCATATTATATGATGTATATGTATCGTGTAAAGGAGCTAGTGTTCCACATTATTGAACATGGCATCCTCAGTGATGATTTTGTAAAAATGACCTCTATTTGTTTCTTTTAGCTACTTCTTTGCGCCCTAGATTCTAAGTCCTCTGAGATCAATATTGTAATCTATTTTGGCCATTATTACCCTCTGACATCACACATTAGGGGGCATCTATTATACCTCAAAATGGAAATTCTTCGTTCAAGTAATGACACCAAATGTGTCGTCACACAAAAGGACATTATGGATAGAAGTAGCCCTAACTTTAAAAGAAGAATGAACCCTTGATACATATTGTCAACTACAGTATCAACATTTTTTGCATATGAACTCACCTTGAATATGTGAGTTTCCTTATAAAAACCTACATACCATACACGATTTTCCCACAAGCAACCTGTGTATTGATCTTAAACATTGAATACAAGGGTTTCCTTAAGGAAACCCACATATCATTCGCAAGTTTCCCTATTACAACCCGTGTATTTCATTATAATTCATTAAAAATAAAAATATTACTAATCATGGAGCAGATGGGGTCGGTTTGGAAACCTCCCTAACTCCCCTAACTATCCTAACCTTGCAATCCTTCCTCCCAAACAACTATAAAAAGAGGAGAAGGGATAGAGGAGAAGGGGACCAACTTTGGATGAAAAGTTATGCTAGAGAATTTCCATTGAGGAGAGAAGCAAGAGGGCTCAGATCTAGGTTTTTAGAGAACCTTGATCGGGCAGAGGATATGTAATGTTTCCAAAAACTCTATTAATAAAGAATGTATTTTCCTTCTATCAATGTCTAATGCATGTTTCAATTGTTTTTTAGTATTGATATAGTTTTTTTTTATTTAAATTCCAATCATTATATATGTTCGTGTCTCATATGTTATAATAGTTGAAGGTGATTTGAGGAAGGTTATTTCTTTGTTTCAGGTGTTGGAGATTGGGACTAAGGAGCATTTGGGAAAAGAGACCAAGTTGGGATCGACCTTAAGAACAAGGTTCACATCCTTTCTCTTGTCTTCTTTAATATATGCTTGTAAGGCCTTGATTGTTCGTGAGTAAACCCTTAGTATCTTGGTGGCCTCAAACCCTGGCCATAGGATAGATTCCCTAACAACACATACCACACATTTCTGGAAATGACTATGCTCATCGGATGTGGATTGTATTGACCAACCTTTACCAAATTTCCAATGAAAATCAAAAAATGGTGTTAAGGGAAAAAGTGAAGAGCATTAAGGTGAAAACGGGGGAGAACATGGTCTCCTACCTTACCAGGATTACACAGGTTTGAGACAATCTTGGAGCATTAGGAGAGAGGGTGTTGGATGTAGAGGTTTTTCGTACAGCATTGAATGGCGTGACGAAGCCATGATCTATTTTTGTTGAGTACATTGTTGCTCGTGAGCACATTCCTACATGGTATTAGTCTTTCAGATGATTTCATATAAGAGGAGACCTGTAGGGGATATGTACAGGGCATTACATCTCACGGTAAGGAAGATGAGGATAATGTGGCTATAGCAGCGAAGGAGAAGAAGAAGAAGTCCAAGAAGGGTTTCAAGGGTGGAACAAAGCAGCAGGATGGTGAGAAGAAGGACATGAGAAAAGTGAAATGATTTTCTTGTCAGAATTTTGGGAATTTTGCTAGACAATTCCCAAACAAGAAGAAGAGCATCATCTATCACCAGTAGGTATTTTTAGGAATAGATGGAGGATTCCATAATCATTAGGAATTCAGTGAGTGCTTATACTACTTCCTCCACATGGTACATTGATAGTGGAGCTTTGAGTCACACCATAGGTGTTCGGGATATGTTCACTGAGATTTCGGAGACTGGCTTGGAGTTGGAGGTTTTATTGGGTGATGATACAGTGGTGAGAGAAATTGTTCATGGGGTAGTCCGCTTTGACTGGGAGTCCATGGAGCCCATGTTTTTGAGGGATGTCTTGTACATCCCTCGGATGGAGAAGAATCATGTGTCAGTTTCGATGATTGAGGACAAAGGCCTTAGATTATATGTCCTATATTTTAAAGTTTACATATTTCCCAAATCAGAGGGTCCATCTATCTGCTTCATATGCAATTGGAGTTAGATCCCAGAAACTATACAAGCTTCTCTTATATCCACATCATGCACTGGCACACAGTTAAAGCAACAATGAGTTGTGTGAGTTATGGCATAGGAGGATGGCCCACCTTCATTATTCATCTTTGAGTATATTGAGAGACATGACCACATGGTTTATAGATTTCAGTATAGAGCAGAGTGGTGTATGCAGAGGGTGTTCTTTGGGAAAGTACATCCAGATTGTTTTTTCGAGCAGTGACACCAAATCTGGGGGAGTGATAGATTTTATTCATTCACACTTGTGTGGTCCCATGTCTTCTACCTCATTGACAGGTTTTGCGTATTATGTTACATTCATCAATGAATTTTCCATGAATACTTGGATCTACTTTCTTAGAAGCAAGAATTCATAGGAAGTCTTGCCCCGGTTCCAAGAGTTAAAATCTCTTGTAGAGAACCAAATAGGAAAGAATATCAAGGTGCTCAGATCAGAGAATGGGGTGAGTACACTTCCCATGCATTCAAATGTTTTTTGTAAACATGATGGTATTAGGAGGCAGTCAACAGTTCCCTACACTCCATAGCAGAATGGAGTGGCTGAAAGAAAGAACCGTTCGATAATGGGTGCAGCTAGAGCTATGTTGCATGATCACAACTGTCCTTTCTTCTTATGGGAAGACACATATAGTACAGTTGTTTTTCTACAGAAAAGGAGTCTGCACCGTACCTTGGGGTGAAAAAATACTAAGGAGATGTTCACCAGGAAGAATCCTGAGATAGGCCACTTATTCATTTTTGGATTTTTTACATATTCCCATGTCCCTTCTGAGAAGAGGAAAAAGTTGGACGCTACTGGAGAGAGAGGCATTTTTTTTTGGCTAGGATGAGACTTCGAAGGATTTCTGCATATACCTTCATGCACAAAGGAAAATTGTAGTGAGGAGGGAGGTTATATTTGAGGAGGAGAGAGCCTTTAGAAATTCTCGGGAGTTAGAGGAGGAGCAGAAATAGATGACTACTCCACATCTGACAGCATCTAAGAGTTCATCGAGTCAAGGCACATGGTCATGGATCTCAGGGGTGACTGGGTCACAGGTTAAAGGTTCATTAGTTTTCGGGACACAATCTACAAGGACTTTTGGTACTGGTATAGTTTCATGAATTACAGGTTCACAGGGTTCACCTTCGTGTGATTCAGGTACACATGGTTCTAGTTCAGCAAGTACAGGATCTAAGACCATAGGTACTTCTTTAGGGAGACATTTTTCTAATGAGGATGTAGAGGAGGGTTTTCCACAAGATGTTACTTCCAAGAACAGAAAGACAGGTTGGATTAAGGAGCTTGTGAAGGAAGCAAAGGAGTCTGTGGGGCCACCCAAGAAGGAGGTCAAAGAGAGCAGGGCTCGAGAGATCTTTTTCAATTACATGGCATAGGTGACCAGCTTGAGTGAGTCCGAGCCTACTACTTATAAGGAGGTATCTGCACATCGGGTTTGGAGAGATGCCATGATGGAAGAGCGTAATTCCATCATGAAGAATGGTGTGTGGGAGTTGGTTCTGAGACCAAAGGGGAAGTTTGTTGTGACTTCTAAGTGGATATATAAAATCAAACATGTTGTAGATGGAAACATTGAGAAGTACAAATCTCAGTTTGTAGCATGATGGTTCTCACAGATAGAGGGAGTTGATTATGATGAGACCTTTGCGTCGGTTTCTAAATTTTATTCCATCAGAGCATTGATCTCCATTGTGGCGTAAATGGGTTAGAGGATTCATCAGATGGATGTGAAGACCGCTTTCCTCAATGGTCTTCTACAGGAGGAGGTATATCTAGAGATTCCATTAGGATTTGATATTTATGAGAGAGATTCTCATGTATGCAGGCTGAAAAAGGCCTTGTATGGTCTTAAACAAGCCCCATTGGGATTGGTACTCGAGGATTGATTCTTATTTTCTTTTGATTGGTTTTTACAAGAGTGAAGTGGATCCCAACCTATACTAAATTGTGGTTGAAGGTGTTCCTCTCATTCTTCTGCTATATGTTAAGGACTTATTCATTACAAGAGGAGAGCACCTGATTGAGGCATGCAAGAAAGATCTTGCTTTAGAGTTTGATATGACCAACCTTGGGTTGATGCATTACTATTCAGGCATGGAGGTGCGACAGGAGGATGGACATGTTTTCCTGGGACAAGGAAAATATGTTGCAGATGTTTTGAAGATATTTCGGATGGAGGAGTGTAGGCCCATGTCCATACCCATGATCACCAACTAGTAGAAGCTTCATGCTTCCGAGGGAGATTTGGTGGATCCTAATTTGAATCGTCGGCTTATTGGTTCATTAATGTATTTGGTCAACACCAGACCAGATATGATTTTTGTGGTGAACACTCTCAGTCAGTTCATGGTGGAGCCCAGGAGAGTGTACTGGACAGCCGCAAAACACATTTTTAGATACCTTGTTGGGACTGTAGACTATGGTCTAGATTAAAGGGGGTTATGTGGAGTCGGATTGGTTGGTTTATCGGGTTCATATTGGGCAGGCGTTGCTTCGGACAGGAAGAGCACTTTCGGTTGTTTTTTCATTTTGGGCTCGACAATTTTGTCTTGGTTTAGTCGGAAGCAAAATTATGTTGCATTGATTTATGCAGAGAATGAGTACATGGCATCTAGTCGGGACAGTTGCGAGGCATTGTAGCTTCACAAGTTGATGGTAGAATTATTTGGTTAGGAGCTGAGGCCTACTATTATTCATTGTGATAATCAAAGTTGCATTAAGCTCTCAGAGAATCCAGTGTTTCATGACAGGTCAAAGAGCATTGAGATCAAATACCACTTCATTAGAGACTCTTTGCAAAGAGGATCTATAGAGTTGCAATACATTTCTACTGATGAGCAGGTAGAAAATATCTTCACAAAGTATTTGGGAAGAGGGAAGCATGTTCATTTCAGAGACAAGATGGGAGTGGTGAAAAACACTTTCCTCAGTAAGAGGGAGTGTTGAAATTTTACCTAGGAAGTTTTTGTCCATTCATGCTTTGGGGTGGACAAGGACACTTTAATAAGTGGTCCGTAGCTTATTTAAGAAGGTGTGAATGACTTTATTTTATAAAGTGACATTTTTAATGTGAGTTTGAGCTATTATGATTTTAAAGTGACTTTATGAGATTCAAATGTGGGTGTGTGTTAAATCCTCATTTATTATTTAACAAGTAAATTTTAATGAGGAAATGAGATGGGCCCTAGATCTCATTTAGTTGTATTTTAATCTAGGCCATTGATTTGGAGGTGGAAGTTACTCAAAAAAAAGGATTGGGAAGGAAAACCTAATTCATTGTTCACATTCCAAAGAGAGAAGAGAGAGAAAGATAGATTGAGAGAGAGAAGAAGAAACCCTTGAGAAAAATTTGAGAAGACTAAGTTACAGGTTGAAGATCAAATCAATGGGCACATTTCCCAAGGCAAGAAATATGTACAGCAGGAACACTTTTCAAGGAGAAGGTTGTATTGTACCTGTTTGTATAGCAGCACAAAAATCGAGGCAGCAGTGCACATTTTTCGAGGTAAAAGTATAGAATTTAATGTTGTTTGTACATCACATATTTTAAGGATCTGGCACATTTTTCGAGGTAGGAAAAACAGTACCATACATCACATAAATAGAGGTCATACCGTTGTTCTGTACAGTCGCATGTGTGAGATCGTACAACGCATTTTTCAAGGGAATTTTGCATCAGTTTGTCAGTGGAATATTAGCACAAATTTCGAGAAGGGAGATAAGTATTGTTGTGATTAAATTTGTACTTTCCCTAAAGAAATAAAATTCTGTCATACAAGTTTTCCCTTTGGGGTTTTGCCTGGAACAATTTGGTCAAAAATATGAGTCTTTTAATTTTCATGTGTGTTTCCTGAATTAATTTTCTGAGTAAGAAAGTAGGGTTGTCATAAATTTTCGAAATTGAAAATTTTGAAAATATATCTCATGTGTTCCAAGTTGAAATTTTAATTTTTTAAATGTACATGGATGATGGGGTTTGGGAAACAAACCATATTAAATGATGAAACTTAAACCGGGTTGGGGTTACCAAAATATTTCATTGGGGACTTTATAGAGTTTACAAAAATATTAACTCAGAGAGTAGAACTTAACTATGATGATCCTTATGATTTTCAACTCATGCACTTA
The DNA here is from genome assembly GCA_001517045.1 of Pseudotsuga menziesii. NCBI lineage: Eukaryota > Viridiplantae > Streptophyta > Pinopsida > Pinales > Pinaceae > Pseudotsuga > Pseudotsuga menziesii. The sequence goes on along the minus strand of LPNX010873313.1, from coordinate 220,861 downwards.
TTTTAAAAGGACTTGACTTTTAAAGAGCCCACCAAAAATTTATAAATCCTCAAGTACAAGACCAAACTACGTGCATTTTCGGTGTAGGACATGTATGTTTAAAATCAATGGACATGAATTTTAAAAAAAGGTAGATATATCTGAACATGGTTGTTTTGAAAAACCCTTTATTATAGCTATAAGAGGATAAAATCATGGTTTAATATATTTGGATAAAAGCCTGTTTTATATTTTTATTATTATTTTAAATAATTCCTCGTCATCGGATATCCAACTTTCCCCAACATAGATGTAAATAAGCATAACTACGATGGCGATGTTAAACCTCCGACGACAGATGTTGTTAGATATCGGACTCATCCAAGCGAAACTTGAAGTCAGTTTGGGCATCCAAGATGTCAAATTTTCAAGAAACGTAGTCCAATATTCTACGCAGATCGGTTGGATATCCAACATTATCAAGCGAACTTGATGTAGGTTTGGGCGTCCAACATGTCGAATTTGCATCACAAGGTGGTCAAATATATGAAGTTTCCAAGAGAAACTCTATGCAGGTTTAGGCGTCCAACATGTCAAATTTGGAAGCCGCAATTGTCTAATATTCTACGTGGTTGATGTCGGATAATCAACGAAAAAACAAATGGATTGGTGAAAAAATGGTGCATGTTTTTTCTACGTCCCTCGGCTGCCTGCCCTGGATCATGTGCTAGAGATCTGCACCAAACCACTAAATTGAGAGTTCAACTCATTCTCCTACTCATCCTCAAGATTCATCTCATACCAGCTCAATCTCCTTACTAAGATGGAAGAATCCTCTCCATCGGTTGCCAGTACTACTGCCACTAAGTCCGAACTCCGACCAAACTCACCATCAACAAGATGACCCAATACTCAGTAAGTACTATTGTCTCTGATTCCTAGCACTCTTGTATCAACCATGACCTCCCCTATTGGATATATAATAACATGTCCACAGTAGTGAAGGACCGCATATCCATCATCCTTTAGAGCTGAAATAGAGAGCAAGTTCTTTCTTAGCTCTAGAACAAACATCACTCCTCCCACCTACTCCAAATAACCACCAAACTCGAGCTATAATATGACACATCCAACTCCTCCTACTTCATGGGTAGCATCAAACTCATCCACCGCAAACATAACTCTGTCAATGTATATCAACTCCACAAAAATGGCTCGTATTCTTGTCATGTGACGTGCTGCCCCACTACCCACATACCATGCTCCAATGTACACATTCTCAGCAACAATGCTACTCAATACAGTACTCACCAAGGAGAATTCCTTCTCGGAATTCCTAGTGTACTCTTAACCTTTCATTTATGCTAGAACTTCCTCCTCTATCTCGTCCTTCTTCTTACCCTACTTCTTATTGGGACATTGAACTCCATAGTTTCCATTACCCTGACAAGCAAAGAATCTCACTTTGTTCATGTCCTTCTCGGACTTGGCTCCACTACTCAAGCCCTTATTCTTGATTCCCTTTACTGAAAGAGCCACGTTCTTCTCATCGTCCTCATTCTACTGACCTATGTGAGTGGAGCTCAATATCAGGTCCTCCTATAGGAAGTCATCCCAAAGTCTATTCCATGTGAGCATGTTCTCTTTGGAAACAATTGCTTGTGCAAAATCCTGCCAAGGTTGTGAGAAGTCATTCAAGGTAGTTCTAACCAACTTTGTTTCTTCCACTTTCTTTTCAAAAACCCCCAACTCATCACGCACATCTGAAATACAAGTCAGGTATGATGTGACATTCTCGGTCTTGGTCATCTTAGTGTTCTGTACCTTCTCCCTCAAAACCATTTTCTGGTTTTTATTAGTGCTTTGAAACAACTTTATCAAAGCAACCCACAATTCACATGCATTCTTCTTACCGGTCACATGAGGTATTAGGCGTTCTTTGACTGCATCAAGAAGAAGACACCTGGCCTTCAAATTCTTCTTGTTCTACTCACCAAGTCATCAGCAGAAGTGGGAATAGTGACAACTTCCTTTGTTATGTCCCACAAATCAAGTTCCTCTAAAAGTAAAGAGACACTCTCCTTCCATGGAGCGAAATTGGACTCTCCCACAAGCCTATCCTCAAACCATAAGCTAGATGTTACAAACATCTTCACCATCCAACCGAAGACAACTCAGCAAATCACTCATTTCCCACTGTGTCAAAAATTGTTTTCAACTAAACTAACGAGCAATACTCTTTCACACACAATTGCTACAAAACAGTCCCAATGAATCACTCAGAGCCCCAAATTTGATACTAATCCAGGGTGTTCCCAGGTGCACACTGGGGACAACAGTCGACTGAATGAGTCGAGCTCTGATATGGCGGAAGCATATAAAAATAACCATCAAAGCAAGAAACATACTAGGTCGACAAGAAATATACACACAAACAATATGCAAGAATTCAAAGAAATTTATTACTTCTGCTCCATGAAAGATGGAGGAATCAGATGATTTCTATATTACATTAATGTACATGCGTATATAGGATACAGAGACGCTTGGGTGACTACCCATTACGTTCAATTACAAAATAATTTGTAACGGTTCATAATTTCAACCATCGCAGAGCATGTTGGTATGTTGTATGTCTAGGCGAACATGTCGAGGCGGACCTGTTGAGGCGAACCTGTAGAATGAACATGTCAAGGTGGACCTGTCGAAGGAGAATCTATCGAATGAACATGTCGAGCCACACATATAAAAGGAAAACCTGTCAGTGGTTGGTTGGATCATTCCTCCTTCCTTAAGAAACAATGGTCTCCATTGTGTATTCGTTCAGGTGAGCAAACATGTTGGCTATTTCAGTAGCAGAGTACCATTTTCCTTACTCGGGGAGTTGTCCAGCTTTAGGCAGTTGAAACAAGGGAATGGAGTTCGTCCTTGTATGCAATATGTGTCATACCACAATGGTGTCGCGAAGAAGAAATTCCTCAAAATCTGGATAGATGTCTTCAGGTGTTGTTGTCTACAAGTCGTTATGTTCCAACAATGGTGCATGGTATTGTTGAAGTAGATATACATTGAAAACTGGATGTAGGCCAAGGCACGTAGGAATGTCAAGCTGAAAATTGTTTTCTCCAATCTGTTTAAGGATACAGTATGGACCATATCGTAAATTTTTCATCTTCCTGTATGGACTAGTGAAGCGCTCCTTCTTTAGAAATAATCAGACCCGATCCCCAGTTTGGAATGAATGAGGAATATGATGCTTGTCATGTCGAGCCTTAGCTTGTGCATTAGCTCGTTGCAACATCTCATGTGATTTCTTCTAAATGTTGTAGATTTGATCCCTAAACTTCAATGCTTTCTTCACTTCTCGTCCTTCGAAGTCGATGTCGTTCGACTATGTCGAGGAACTGATTAAGTCGATAGGCGTTGAGGGTTGAAATCCGCAATAGATCTCAAATGGACTCTTTCCTGTACAAGTTTCTTGAGAACGATTGTAGCTATGTTGTATGTATGGAAGGTTGTCATCCCATGTTCGACGATGCTTGTGTTTGTACATGTGAAGCAATTGTACGGCTAATTGATTTACAACTTTCATCTGTTTGTTTGTCTGTGGATGGAAGGCTGCCGACAAAGAAAGTCTCGTGTCGAGTTATTGCCGGAGAGTTTCCAAAAGGTGCTGACAAATCTAGCATCTATGTCAGAAATAATGATCGTTGGGAGGCCATAATGTTTCCCCACATGTTCAAAGAACAGTTGAGAAGTTTGTTGTGTTGTCGTAGTCTTCTTGCATGGTATGAGTATATCCATCTTGGAAAATCTGTCGACTACTATTAGTATCACGTCATGCTAATGTTTGGTAGTAGGATATCTCATCAAGTAATCCATAGAAATATATTCCCATGGTCGACTAGGAACTCGAAGGGGTGTGTACAGTCCTTTTTGTCGATTCGGGGGTTTAGCAATGGCACAAACCACACACGATCGAATGTACTTGTTGACGTCATATTTAAGTGAAGGCCAATATAAATACTTTTGGAGGATAACAAGTGTTCTTGCGACTCCAAAATGTCCTGCAGTCTTGTTCTAGTGTGCGTCCCAACTGAGCTTCTGTCGGTGCTCATCGGTCGGTACACAAAGCTATCCAAGCTTGTATAGAAAGGTGTCCTTCGGGAAGTAGTCGGTAGTCAAAACCTTATCGGTCTGAAGCTGTCGATAGATTGTAGAAAAATCGTAGTCTATTGAATACAATTGTGGCCAAGTAGTGGTGTCATAACCCTGCATACTCATCACTATAGATAGTAGAGTGATGGGTGGTCTGCTGAGACAATCGGTTGCAGCATTGGCTTTTCCTTTCTGATACTAATTACCAACTGAAATTGTTGCAAATAACTAATCCACTTGAGTTGTCGAGTTGTCTGTAGTTTCAACTGGGACGAAGCGAACTACAAATATTTATGGTCAGTGAGGATGACCATTTCCTTGCCAAGAATGTAGCGTCTCCATTGCTTTAGATATTTCATAATGGCGTACAGTTCTTTTTCATACGTCGAGTACCTTCTAATTGTGTCATTGAAAGTATCGAAACGAAACACGACTGGGTGACCTGACTGAGTGATCATTGTGCCGAGGGCATAGTCCGATGCATGTGTATCAATATCAAAGGGTTGATGCAGATCAGGTAACACAAGTACTAGCATAGTACAAATCCTGTTTTTTATTTGTTCAAAATCTTGTTGTTGTTACAATGTCCATTTGAAGACAGTTTCCGATTTCATTTCATCAACTGATTCCAAGGCCATGTGATGTGACTAAATCCAAGTATGAATCATCGATAGAAATTTTCCAAACTAAGAAGACTTCTTAGTTCATGAATGTTTTGAGGTATCGGCCAATATTTGAGGATCTGTACTTTTTTTGGGTCGACATGAATGCCTACAGAGTCAGTTACATACCCCAAATATTTGATGTTGGTCATCGCAAATGAGCATTTTTCCATATTCAGATATATTCGATGTTGTTGGAGAGTGTTGAAAACTTGTCGAAGTTGTTAGACATGTTCTTCCCATGATCGAATGCAAATCAAGCTATCGTCGAGATAGACAATGACACATTTACCGATGAAAGGTCGTAGAAGGTCATCCACATATCTCATGAAGGTTGCAGGTGCATTGGTTAAGCCGAAAGGCGTGACTAACCATTCAAATAATCTTTCCTTGGTTTTGAAATTCATTTTCCATACATCGATGGACTCGACTGGAATCTGGTGGTATCCCGACTTGAGGTCAAGTTTCGTAAAGAACTTAGCACCTTTCATATTTTTTATGAGTTCATCAATCCGTGGAAGAGGGTATATGTTCTCCAATGAAATTTTATTCATATCTTCGTAGTCGATGCACATGCGCCAAGTCCCATCTTTCTTTGGAACTAAGACAACTGGACTTCCACAAGGATAGGAGCTAGGCGGATATGACCCTTGTCAATCAAATACTGCATTTTCCTACGAATCTCTTCATTTTCGAGAATGGATCTACTGTAAATAGATGTGTTAGGTAATGAAGAACTAGGAACAAGTTCAATGGAGTGTTTTACCTGACAATGCAGAGGTACTCCATCGGGTGCTTGAAATATGTTTCGGTATTCTTCAAGAATGTTGTCGATCTGTTGTTGTTGTCGGAAGCTGCGCTGGTCGGTGAGTCGAATCCTTGTTGCAGTCTTCTTGGAATGTTGAGGATTTATCATGATTAATGCGAACTTTTGAGCATGATTGATAAGCTTCTTTGTTTGTTTGGAAGATATCATAGCAATCGTTGATGTGGGTTATCGCTCTGGTATTCCATACCATTGATTCTGTATTTTGACAATCACCTTCTGAGGTCGTGACTGATATGTACCGTGTCAATCCCATAGGTAGGGTTTAACAAATAGGTATTTGGCTATGGAAAGTGATGCCATGTCACAGAGTACTTAATCTTCAAAAGGCTTAATGAAGTAGGTGAGTCAGCATTGTCGTGTGATCCTTAGTTCCTGCCCATCCTTCATCCAACTAATATTGTAAGCCTAAGGATGTGGAGTGGTGACAAGACCTAATTTCTTCACAAGATCTTTAGAAATGAAGTTATTATGGCTACCATTATCCACAATCAGATGTAATGGATTGTTCTGAACCCATATCCATGTATGGAATAGGCACTTTCATTCCTCCTCATCGACGATGGTCGAGGCTATCGGAGTGGTCGAGGTCGAAGCCAAGAGGGTCAATGCATCTGGATCATATTCTACCAGGGTTCTGTCGGACAAGTCGAATGTCGACAATTTTTTCAAAATTTTTTCTTGAGCCTTGTATTCTGACATATCATGCCATGTTGAACTATGATAATCACACCATTACCTGGTAGGGGCTTGTTTTTTGTGATCCCTCTCGTCTTTCTGAAACTTCTTCTTTTGATGATCGGGCTTTGGCGGAGTGGGCTAAGAAGGGTTATTGAACTTGTCGGAGTCGATTGGTGACTTCTTGTTGGATGTTCGACATGTTGGCTTGTTCATGAAACATGTTTTTCCTTTCTGTTTAGCTTCAAGCTTAATGGTGTAATGAAATTCATCCGCAAGCGTACTGACTGTCAGAAACTCCATCTCTTGTTGAATGTACAGGGATAAACCATTGATGTACTTTTTATCACCAACCTTTTAGTTGCCTATGTGAGATGGATCTAGAATGAACAGTAAATGGAAAAGCAACTAAGGAGGTGGAACCAAGATTTCCTTGACTCCCAAATGGATGGTTGTCACACCAATCGACGCAGTCTTCACTTCATGTGATCTTATCCCAAGACAACAATGGGGGAGACCCAAATCTACTCCTGACGGGAGAAATTATACCTAGACACCATATCAGATCAAATGGACTTGAGGTACGTAAGGTGTAGGGTAATGGAAACCCTAGATCTATGGAAGATTCACTAGATGAGCCAAGGCTTTGGATCAGGGATTAGGAGATATGAGATTTGATCCAAGTTGGGACACAAATGACCTATGAGGTAAATACTAGATCTAGGGATAAGGTACTAGCAAGAGGTGAAGATATCCATTTCATTGGGAATGTGACCAATGCAGAACAGGTGAGAATAGGATTGGGGATATCTAGTACCAAGGGATAGACTCGAAGGAAATTATGACAGTGTCAAGGCACCCGAGTCAACAGGAGAAGGTCAAAACGCAAGGGAAAAAGGAAAAAGAGGGGGTAGTGCTAGGGTTGGATATCAGTGCCTTTTAGATCTAGGGAAATGGAGTCATTTTCTTCCTAGCGTTGAAGAATACCCACCTGGGTTTACACCCGATCTACAAACCCAAAAAGTGGTTTTGCCGAAAAAGAACAAATTTCAAGAAAAGAGGGCAAAATGGAAGGTAGCTCTAGCGTTTGAAGATCAATGTTTTTTAGATCTAGGGAAACTGAGTCACTTCTAGCTCAGCATTGACGAAGACCCACTTAGGGCATGACCTAATCTACAAAACCCAGAAATGGTTTTCAGAGAACTCAAGCGGGTTGAGCAATAATATTTTTTGGTTTTTTAATGTTTCGGGATTTAATATGAAAATGGAAATAAAGGCGCCAATGAATTGAGATCTGGAAGAGAAGTACTAACCTATAGATCTTACCTAGAAAACTTTGTAGATGCCTTGATTATGATGATCCCTGTTATCCCGATCAATTTGAGAAAATTTGAGTGAGTTCTATGCCCAACGTTTTTCCCCAAGAAGCCAATGCTCCCTCTCTCCTGTACAATAAACGTCAACCATATCAGATTTGTTGCATCATGAGAAAAAATAAAATGCTACAGAAAAATAGCAAGATGGAATCATAGATTGCATTGATGCTAATGAAAACCCCCTGATATAAAACACATCCAAGCCAAGGGAGTTGAAGAAGCCCTACAAAAACGCCCAAGTTGAAGACACCCTCCTGTAGACAAGACAATGTTTCCCGAAAAATATATAGATCTCACAAAAAATACCCAAATGCTAGGAAGCAAAAGATTTTCCAATCACCATCTAAGAACACCAAATGCAAAGGATATCCAAGAATTTACACAACAAAAGTTTTTTTATTATCTAGATCCAAGAGCCAAAGACCTCTTACAAATGAGATGCTCTCTCCTTTAAATAGGAATGAGAGAACCAAAATCCTAACCACTTTTCAAATGGGTGGCTAAGATTAAAAGATCCAAAAGTTCTAATCAACAGTTGAGATGAGCTCAACATAAAATACATGAATCAATACAATAATACAATTTAAAAATGGACTAAATCATCCTAGGAGAGGGGATCCCACTAAATAAAAATAAATGAAGCACATGTTGGGTCCAGGGAGTGTTAACTAACTCCCCTAGGGTGTCCCCATGGCACAATAAAAATAATATAATTTGTTAAACTACAAAATGGTGCCTCTCTGAGGAAATCATGAGCCTCCAAAAGCTCCAAAAAATAATATAATATGCCCGAAAATTAGATGTGGGCCCATCCAAGTGTTGCAACTGCTGGAGAAGAAGTGGAAGACATCACTAAATGCTAATACATGTCACATGAATGAGTATAATATCAAATGATAACCATAACACAAGATAATATAAGTCAAGTCATAAACATGTAAATAATCCATATGAACCAACATTGGTCCAATAAGAAAACTCGAATACAACCTTGAGCACCAATAAATGCTCTGTAAATAGATAAAATGACTACATCAGTATCCAAATATGATTGTCCTAAGACTCAGTCATGGCATGGGATAGTACTATAGTCCATCAATCAAATCATGATCCATCATAGATGTTAATCTCAACATCTCATATGTAGGGGAACTGGCTGAAAAATGTCCTGAAATCTGAAAAATAGAATATGGTAGCCTGGCTACTATATATGTAATAACAGTACTTCAGGACAAGAAATTTCTCTTCTTCTTGGATGCCAAGTCTAGCCATGAGTCGATAAAACTCGTCGGTGAAACTCTGTATGGACTAGTATTTCCATTGCCTTAGCTGCTACCACTTCTTATACTGCTATTCAAGGTACTTGGGCGAGTAGAATTCCTTTTGAACATATTCGACAAATTTTTCCCATGTGTCTATGGGGTCTTCTTCTTTTTCCATCTGTGTCGATAGATTCTCCCACCATCAATGTACAGAAGTTGACATCTTTAAGGATTCAATGATGATCTTTTTCACTTCGGAGAGTTGATTCACTGCATAGTAAGATTCTAGTTGTTGGACCCAATTGTCGATGGATTCTGCGACAATATTTCCTTCAAGGTTCGGTGTGTCCAAATCCATTTGCACTTTGAAAGGGATGATTTTATCGGAGTGAGGTCGCGTCGAGGATTCCCCAGAGTTTGTTGCGACTCTTGGGAGAATCTCGCTAAACTGGGAGAACATTCTGGTTCGCTGGCAAGCCAGTGCTTTTTCTATGAGTTGTTATGTCTCGTCAGTTACATGTCTATTGTCTGCTTGTTCGGCCATATTTTCTAAAGTCGAAGGAAGTGTTTGCTTGTGTTTTTGAGTCTGTGAGCGTGTTTGAACAGCAATAAGTTAAATAACTTTGATGGAAGTGCTTATGTAACTCAAGCTCTGAACAAGATCTTGCTCTGATACCAATGATCCAGGTCATGCCCAGGTGCACGCTAGGGACAATAGTCGACTGAATGAGTCAATATATTTTATGGCGGAAGCATATAAGAAGAACCAGCAAAGCATGAAACACACTAGATCTACAAGAAATATACACACAGACAATATGCAAGAATTTGAACCAATTTATTACTTATGCTCCAAGAAATATGGAGGAATCAGATGATGTCTATATTACATTAATGTACATGCTTATATAAAATGTTGAGATGCATGGGTGACTACCCGTTACGTTTATTTACAAAAGAATTTTTAACAGTTCAAAAGTTCAACCGTCGTGGAGCACGTTGGTATGTTGTATGTTGAGGCAAACATGTCGAGACGGACCTGTCAAGGCAAACCTATCGAATGAACATGTCGAGGCGGACCTGTTAAATGAGAACTTGTCGAATGAACATGTCGAGGCAAACCTGTCAGTTGCTAGTGTTGTTCAAGACAGTGCACCCTTGTAACCTAGGGTCTCTGGGGTTACCAACTTACTAAGACACTTGCAGACAATCAGCTTATCTATAAAATGAAATAGGAATAGGAAGGAGGCTTGGCTTACCTGGTTTATGATGGTTGATCCAAGCTCGATCTTCTCCTGTTTCAATCTTCTTCAAAGCTTCTAGGGCTTATCCAATTCTCCTACAAAAGATAAATTCTTCAAGCAATATCTCATATATATATATATATTACTCGTTAGTGAAATGCATATTCATAAGAACATAATTGAAATCATTGATAATCCATCATACATGAGAAAGAAACAATACAAATATTGGAAGAACTTTCTTTATTCATAAACAGAGAATGGTGAGATTACAACCCCGCTTCTAAAACAAGGGTTCCTCTGCAAACTGAGGACACTGAGTTATGTTGCTCCAAGAGGTCTGAAGGCATACAACCAGCATAACTTTGCTCTTCTAATAATTATTGATTAGCCCCATCCCATTCCCTTTATTTACACATGGGGAAATAGAGAGGTTTCGAAGGTTAGGATGGTTGAGACAGTTGAGATAGTTATTGATTAAGGCTCAACTGACCTCGACTAATCATGATTTATATTTTTTAACATTGAATTAAGGTACATGTGAGTATGTATATAGGAAAGGTGCATGTGACACGCTCCTTTCTCAAAGAAAACGCGCGTGTTCAATGTACATGTGGGTTGCAATGCAAATAGTCATGTATGACACGCGGGTTGCAATGCAAATAGTCGTGTGTTCATCCCTAATCTCCAAATGAAAATGTCTTAAGCTTGTAAGGAGATTATGTATCTGAATGGTCATGTACATCTATAGTGTTTGGGAAACTTCAATCATGCTATCCTTTTGTGTCCCGACATATTGGATGTCGGTACTCGGACGGAGAAGTGCCATTTTGGTTGATAACAGATGCCCCCTAATGTGTGAGGTCAGAGGGAAGCGATGGCCGAAATACATTACAATCTTTTAATATTGGAGAACTGAAGTGTCCAAGGAAGCAAAGAAAGTACCTGAAACAAATACATATCAATGTCATATACAAAATCATATCTGAGGATGCCATGTTCAATATAATGGAACACTAGATCCTTTACCATATTTGATTACATCATATGATATGGGTACAAGACCACGTATATTACAAAGGTGGATCGAAGCCACAATATACAATGATGAGTCTTCAAAATATTGAAGTTGTGTAACTGATAATAACATAATCTTGCGCAACTTAGGTTAGTGTGAACCTAAGGTCTTCATCGAAATCCAAAGGAACCAGTACAATCCTTACCATGTGAATAGATGTGTTGAAGTCCAACATGGAAAGAACTCAACAGAATGTCAGATAATGAGTGAAACTGACAACTAAAACAAAGGAATCCACCAATGATGATAGTGAATCCTAAGGTACCATCGTCAAAAGCTCTAGGTCTTTGTCTTCAGGAAGTACTAATGAGAAACCATACTATGATGAGGAAGGCAATGGATCATCTGACAGATCACAAGAGTGACTAGGAACTCGATACGGGAAGGTAGACACAAGTAATACTCAAATAGGATAATGATGGAATTAAGATAATAGTCAAATGAAGGGATATATCCTTGAACAGTGAGAATGACACAGAGATGACCCAAGGCAACTTTTAACTTGCAGATAGGACAACTAGACTTATCTGTCATGTAGGAGACATGATCAGTTTCTCCATGTATAAAGGACAAGTGGAGGAGTAAAGCCTCGAAGTAATAGCTGAGCTGAAAGTGTACACTGAAACATAAGTATCGAAAGGTTCAGAGAGTGCTATATTCAAGGATGACATGCTGCCACTATTTATAACCCAAAGAGAGTACTTCTTCCTTATCTTTCCTGTTAAATTTTAACAAGTCCAGTAAAGTCAAATCAGGTCTCTCTTTATTTTTTACAAGCTTGAAGAGGGGAGAGAATAATGTTTGATAAAGTCACTAATTCGTGGATTTTACAAGCCCGAACTATTGCATGCTTGTTGGTGTTTTCATATTTTGAGAGTCTAGAAACTCCAAAGAAGACTCCACGGGGGTGCTTTTTCATTCAATTTAGTCTCCTGAGGCCGAAAAAGTATAAAACAAACCATAGAAGAACTCTCTTAGCTTCTAAATAAGTAAGGTGCACCTTTTTCGTACTTAGTCAGGAAGGTCCGAAAAAGGTTAAATTACCACCTACCCAACGGCCCTTCAAAAGCAGCATATAGTCTGTGTTTTACGAGTGTGAAGGAAGGTAAGATCACTCGGAAAGATCCATTTGATTACGAGAAATGGGGCTTACAACAGTAAACTTGATGCTTTGTTATTTAGGGTTTAATAAGCATGACAAAGACATAAAGTACGCTCAGAATATTTTTTCGTGGTTAGGTTCGGAGCACGAAAAAGAGAAAACTAAGCTCATACCAGGCGCTCCTTTTCTGTAAATTTAGTCCCTCGGGTCCGGAAAAGCGATAAACCTATACCTGAGAATACTCTTCTCAATTCCGAAGAAAAGAGAGTGTTCATTTTTCGTATTATTCCACATGGTTTGAAAAAGCGATAACCTACCACCAATGTGGATGCCTATTCACATATTCTTAACGACCCTAAACGGACATGTTTACTCGGCAGTCAAGTCTATTTTGAGGAGTTAGACATGGGCCTAAAGAAACTCCATAAGGGCAGGGAACCTTATAAAACAGGGATAGCTTGTAAAAAGAGACCAAAATGAGGCTCAATTTGGCATGAAAAATAGCTAAGAAGGTTCCCCTAAACCTATGACAAATGCGGCATGAGTACCAAAAGAAGACAAAGTGTTCTAAACTAGGGTAATCATGGAAAGAAGGTCCTATACACGGAAGAACAATGATGTAGACGAGGTAAAAATGGTTAAACACCATAGTCTGTGGTCAAAGAAGTAATCCTAGGGTTAAGAGTGGATAAGGTATAGATGTGTAATGACATATGAAAGACCCAAATCCTACCCTATATGAGCAGATCACAACTTTTAAAAGACTTCGAACCTATTGCATTAGGAAAAAGGACATGGTATTAGTTCAATTATAAAAATAATTTTCAAACTATAGGCAAGAAACTCAAAAATTGAAATTATTTTCTATATATAGTTCAAAAATACAATTAAAACATACCATTTCAGGTTTTTACCCAATTTAGCAATATTTTGCTTCTGACTTGGATTGCTCAACACGGACAAACTGGTGGACGATTTCAAATTCCGCAAGTGTCATTTAGCTAGCTTTCTCCTCTCTTGCATTCCAACCATTTTAATTTTCATTTTCATGCAATTTTTCATGTTTTGGGCCTGCCCTAGGGAGGTTGAGCAATACACGCGGGTAGGCGACTTATATAGTTGCGTACACGCGTTGTACACGCGACCTTCCCAAAGGCAACTTGCGTGTACTACGTAACATATGAATTTTTAAATTAAGGCCAAAACTAAAAGAATTTAATGGATTCTAATGTTTAATAATGGTCATATGGACAGGTTCAAACACGGTTTTAAAATGGAGGGAGCAAGAACATGAGGATATGGACCGTGATGCCCCCACTATGCATGCATTACGGAAATGCGGGTTACTAAAGGTATTTTGCACTTCTCCAATGCGAGCTAATGTCTACTTGCTTGAATATTTAATTATCTATTGGGATCATGACCTCGGAACTTTTGATCTTCAAGGTGAGATCTTGGAGATAGCTTTAGAAGACATATATTTCATCACGGGTTTGTCTCCCAGGAGTATGCCTATGAACCTCAAATGTACTAGCAGGGGTGGTGACCCCATGAGTGTCCAAGATTATGTGGACACCTACTGCATGCCAGTGAGTCAGAAAAAGGGATCATGTGTCCCAATTGTTCATATCTCCAACTTCCCACTACATGTAGTGGTAAGTACTATAGTACGGGTTGCAGGATCTTCGTCATTACATCTCACCACTCGGAAACAAATGAGAGTGGTAGTGGAGTGCTTATAGGGAACTGTGTTCAATTTGTGCTTGGGTATAATCCCGATCATAAAAAAACAACTCTCTGACTGTAAGAGAGGACGCTGCAAATATTTTGGGTATTTGAATATATTAGTGGCATTCTTCTTTGAGAGAGTTCTTGCTATCAGCTCTGCGGTACCACTTCCAGCTTTCTCTCCTTGCCAACCTAGGTTGACCAGGTGGGGAGAAGTCTTCCTTTGCCAAGGTGGTGGAGGGTCAGTCCAGGGTGTATACGATGATGAATTCTATATGTGGTGGGGATGGTAGTTACCAGCACTTGAGCAGATTCCTTATGCAGGTTAATACTTTCGAGGACACAATGATCTCGTCCTCCCGCCTGGAGGCATATGGGGAGAGTTAGGTATTTTGCTTTTTATGTTTTTAATTTTTTATGAATTTTGTCATAAAATTATATACATATGTATAAGAGTTTTTAATCCATTTTAATGTTTAAAATGCAGATATTGGACCTATCTGCCCTAATGGGCATCCCAGGATGTATGTACGGCATGTAGCAGGTGAAGACTAGGGTTTGATGAGGGTACTCGAGGGAAAGCTGGCCAGGATGACCCAAAAAGTGTCGACTATACGGATTGAGCAGATTCCTGCTATCATGCAAGAATTTGTTGTAGGGATTCCACCTACCTACATACGCCTCATGAGGAGGGTAGCAAGGGTCGTTCTAGTGTATATAGAAGCCGAAGAGGCTACTGCAACTGAAGAAGCTGATGATGCTGGTGATGCTAGTGATGCAGGTGATAAGGCCTAGATCTATACTANTATTTCCTGGTTATTTACATGTGTTCCAAATGTATATGTTGTATATATTTTACAAAATGTGTGTTAAGTGCCAATCAATAATATAGTTCGCATATGCATCAATTAATGTATCTTCATTACATGGAATGTGATTAAATCAAATATAATCGAAATTTCTTTCAAGTAATCTAACCTGCAAAAACTGACGTAACAAGGTAGGGTTTCGCACCTGATAAGCTCCATTGAGCTGGGAAACTACCAGTTGAGAGTCAATTCTGAATTCCAACTGAGTGATACCACATGACAAGACATCCCATAATAACTCAATAACAACCCTATATTTTGCCACATTATTGGTAGCAGAACCTAGACAAGTACCTCCAGAGGCAACTAGCTGTCTTGAGGGTGAATAGATGACCCATGCGGCTGAAGCCAGGTTACAAGTATGACGACTAACTCCATCCGAAAAACCTACGAACCACTCAACTGACATCTGTAACAATCGCCAGATGATAAAAGAAACACTAACCAACTAACTATTGTACATAAAACTACATACAAGAAAATACAAGAAAAAACATTGAGCCTAAGCATAGTACTTCTTCAGTCTTCGTCAAACAGGTTTAGAATCGAGATAGGTTTGGATTCCATGTTCAATTATATATGGATCTATTCCTACTATAGATGACCAGTCACATGCGTCGCGAAATTCCTTTAACAGGGAAGTATATATGGAAACCTCTTCCAAGGAAGAATTTGCATCAATATGTGCATTTTTTATGACGTCGGGGTTTGTAGAGATGTTGATAGGAATGGTTACCGAAATATTTGCCATATTCCCCTCAGAAAAAACTCCCTCCTTTGGCAAGGGATTGATTGGTAGATCAACATCATCTGCCAGTCTCACATGGAATTCCTGGATTTCAATTCTACTCAAGTCTCGAAGAAAGTAGGATCTATGGTGAAGATCTTCGCAGATCTTGTCTCGCCCACTCATCGCTTCCAAAATGTCTTCATCCAAATGCAAAACCATGTCTAAGCAATCATCTAAATATAAAGAGTTCTCTGCCCAAGTAGGAAGATAAGCTTCTTCCGACTCCTCAGAGACTATAGAAGGAGTCGAAACCGGATCAACAGTGGTGTTAACGATAGCTTGGTAAGCCACTTCCACTACCGATAAAGGAACCTAAGGTTCGTAACGGTTAGGAAGGACCCAAGGATCGGTTCTATTGGAAACCGTTGCGATAGACTTACCCACACTCGTGGAACCTAGATAATTTATCGGGGTTGGGATATCAAATGTGCCCATTAACGATGAATACATACCAGCCCCAAGCTCTCCGTAGCAGACTTGACCTGATCAACCAATGGTATCGTGGACTTATTCATTTCCAAACGGCCCCTTCGAGCGAAATTGAGTTGGTCAACAGTAACCAACTTTCCTTCATGTGGAAAAACCACGACTCGAAGGACAGTCGAGGCAATCGCACACATAGCGTAAGTCCATCTTCTCCCTGCCAACTTAATCTCAAAAGCTAGTAGGATACCATGCAGGTGGAAATACCTCCTGTTGAAAGCAATAAGCAAGGTGTTTGACGGATCAAGTTTTGGCGAACCCAAAGCCTTCCAGCAAGAAAGAAACATAACATGTGGAAGCACCCTCATCAAAAACTGTGCATCCAATGGTTTTACCAACATGGATTACATCTACTGATAAGGCCACATGATATGGTAGGAGCATCTTAACATATGATAGATTGAACTTTTCCATCAGACTCGAAGAATCCATGTTGACTAAAGCTGTTGAAAGGGCATCCCACTGAGCGGGACAACTCTGAAGCACTTCCATTGCGGACATCGCACAAGGGGTTTGGGCCAAATCTTCCACCACGGATTAGTTATAAGAAGCCCTAGAGTTTGGGTTGTGAAATGCCTTTTTAAATATATCTTTCGGTATTTAGGGCATTGGATCATCAGGTTTCTCGATTGTGAGAGGGTTAGAGGTTTCACCAACAGATTTACCCTTCTCAGGAGCCTTTGTCTCATAATTTTTATTTCTTGTCTAGAGAAAGGTATTATATCGTACCATGTTCATATAATTTTGGTCAGGAGGGGCACCCAAAGTGCCCCCAGCTACATTAGAAATAGAAGCTACATTCTGTCCTTGGGGAAATGGACCCTTCAGAACTGTCGATTGTTGGGTTTTGAGAAGCTTCTGAGCTTGATCAATGAGATGGAATTGATGAGTTAAGTGATCTCCCTAGAAAAACTTACAGGGAAATTTCACCTTCTTCTTATCCTTCTTTCCCCCATCAGCATTGTTCATGGATTTAGGCTTGTTTTGATTTCCCTCGCCTTTCTTATGTTTCTTCTTTTTCCCACTGGGTTGTTGATTTCCCTTTTGGGAGGATTGAGCAAAAACATTTGCATTTTGGGGTGAGGGGGCAGCCTTTGCTGCCTCCGTTGTAGACGGCTTGACAGACAACTCATGGAGTTATTTGGCCAATGACTCTACAGTGGGAGGATTCATTGAACCAACCATGCCATCGGCATGGGGTCCAAGCTTGGGTTTCTCGACACTATGGGTAGACCGCAGTGCCTCAGGTATGATTTCATATAATATCTCAAACTAAGCATATATCAAATCCATCTGTTGGGCCCTGAGGATGGCCTCTTCTTCAGTGGTCACCCCTGAAGTGGATACATCCTTAGATATATAAGGAAACAAATATTTAAGTAACCACTCTAATAGAAACTCAGGGGGGTGGTGGCTTTTATGAGCCTCTTCCGTCTTTGCCACTCTTAGATATGATCCTAAATGTGAGTAGCTTTTTCTTACCTAAAAGTAGACAAGAGGTATGTTCCGGAATCATACCGGACAAGAAGTTGGAAGTGGTTCAAGAACACATCAGCTAAGTCCCAAAAATTGTTAAACGGGGCAGAAGGAAATTCAATATACCACTTTATTGCAACACCAGTCAAAGTTCTTTGGAACAGCCTCAACCAAATGGTGTCGTCGTTCAGTGAGTTGGAAGAGCACCATAAATGGAAAGTGGTGATATGGGCACCTGGATCTTCACCAGTTTTGCCCTCAAAACTAGGAATGTCTGAGGGTAACTTGGTTGGAACATGTGGCCATGTGGAACTATGTTTCACCAGGTCATTCATCAACTTATTCAAATCTAGCAAGTTTAAATTTATCAGGAATGAAAGTTTAGTCCTAACCGAAGCCTGAAAAATAGGAGTTTGGGAGGTAGAGGGACCTGCACTCTAGTTCCCAAAAGTAAAGGTGGGGTTTCACCCAGCTTCTAGTTGTGAAGTAGTTGGACTACTTTGAAACATATTCCAACCATGAGCCAGTGGATTATTTGTGTGTGGTGCAGTATAAGTAGTTTGAGCCCCTCCAAACGAAACTGGAGTATGAAATACTGGAGTGGGTATCCCTCCACTAAAAAGCGAGAAATGAGAGCTCGTAAACGGAGCTGAAACCAGAGCTTGGAAACCTTGATCATAAGTGTTTGTATTTCCAAAATGCATCCCCACATATGCAAGTGTAGGCCCTACATAAGGATTGGATGGGGGAATGTGCCCCACATTCTACAGGAATCCCTAAACAAATGAAGAGGATCCAATAGGACCACTCTGAGCAGTATGCATAAAAGAGGGTGAAGAAAAAGGCGCATTGGGAATCCCAGTGACAACTCCACTAGAAGGACCTACTACATTCGAGGAAGTCAGTGGTTGAACCACTCGACTACTTGGAGATAAAGGTGCAGTAGATGCACTTGGTCTAGGAGTACCAACCGGGGGAGGTGGCACACCTCTAGCCAACATAGCTGAAGTGGGGGTAGACATACCCTCCGGAGAGATTGCCATAATGTTGCTCATGGGAACACCAATCACAGGTAAAGTGAATGGAAGAACTTGGATGATCACATGATCGTTTAAGTCAGTAAGAGGGGGGTTAAAGTTCCTTGCAAACTCATCATCCTGCAAGTCTTCAATCTCTATTGAGGTTGTACTAACCTTATTGATCCTAAGTTCTGGTTCACCTAGAACTTCGCTTACTCCTACCAGTTCGAAAGAATCGTCGATATCTAATCTTCGCCTTTGAGGGGGCGGTGGAGGCTCCACTGTAAAAGCTAGAGGAAGGTTTTGCAACCTTCTTGACCTTCTGAGAGGTTGGTCCTCCACGGCTAAAAATTGACTCTTCACACACCTAAAGGCCGACTAAATACAAACAAACCACACAGCACTCACTAAAAAATATCCTAAATCCAAACAAACAAACAGGTATAATATGTGCTTTCCAGAATAAACCTGATAGATCGTTACTTGGTGTCCCTGTAGATGTTCTTAGGCACAAGCGGAGGAATCACCCAATCGCCCTCCCACACCTTCTATCAGCATTACTTTCCAAGCCCGTCCAAGGTAGACCGAAAATAGCCTTCCAGTATACATGTGTATGAACCCTAGATGTCAAAGAGATTAAAGGCTACCGCAACTATACTGAAAGTCTGGGGGGACAGTCGCAAGCCTTATTCGTACGCATGGGCAAGGTATAAAAGTCTGAAACACCGTCAACATCGGCACCGCACTGGGCCCAAGAGGTGGTATTGGCAGAAGTCCTCCAATGCGTAAAAAACTTGGTCTACGCTCAAACAAGGAATCAAAGGGTTATCTCCTCAATCCAGGTCCTTACGCAGCCTCGTGCTTAACTCCCGTTTGAGAGGAGCTTCCCAGATACAATCAACATAGGGGAGGATTTACCTAGTGATTGGCCAACTACGTCTGAAATCAAATACTTGTGGAGAGTTAAACCTCCCTAATCCACAAGTCTAGCCTAAGCTAGTTAGTGTAGGAGCCTAAAAAAGAAAACTTACTAATAATTGTTTACTTATATCATTCTTTTTAATAGGTTGTTTTTTGTCAGAGGAAAATGGCGTGAAACTTATGTGATGTTATAGACTCGATAAAAGAAAGCAAAAAATGATGCATAAAAGTAAATTGTCAAAGCAAATTGCAACTACTAAGCCAACTTTTTCTTTTATTTTTGTAAATGCAAGTTAATGAGCTTAAAACTAAGTATGAGAAACTACAAGACTTTTTAAGAATTTTTTGAGTTTTTATTTGAAAAATAACGAAAAGCAATACTGAATGCAACCTAATGCAAAAGTATAAAATATTTTTGTCTTTTCTTTTCAAACAACTTCAAAAATTACCATGCAAACAAATGCAAACTTGAGCAAATTTGACTAATCTAAGCATACAGCAGTGAAATGAGGCAAAAGGATCCCAAAGTGACCTACTTCAACCAAGAGGAAGAAGACTGGAACAAACCCTGACTTGGAGAAACTTACAAACTTAAAGGTTTACTAGATCCACAAAGAGAAGAGTGACAAACTGAGACTATAGGAAGCAACACAGAGTATAAAGCATTCAAGGGCTTGATCACTGACCTAGAACACAAGCACCCTAACTTATAAACCAAGCAGGAGGGCCACCTACACTCACCAATGAAAGAAAATAAAACACAAGGGCTCAAGAACTTGACGAAATCAAGTATACGATGTGACGTACAGACCTCAGACTCACAGAGTCATGTCATAAACAAAACCTCACAAGAAATCAAAAAGCCAAAAAGTGGGGACAAGAAAACCCTAACAGACCAAAAGACTACTAGAGGAAACACGCGACTGTCTATACAGACAACCCGCGTATGACACGCGACTGTCCAAGAGAAAACCCGCGTGTACATAGTGAAACACATGACTGTCTAAGCAGACAACCCACGTGCGCTGCTAATTTTTTTCAAAGAAAAAAGACTAGCAACAAAGCTCTGAACAAGCTAAACTATAAATCAAAGGCCAAAAACAAACTGAACACATCCATAATCAAGAAGAAGCAAAGGCTAGTAAGGGAACCTGAAGAACAGACCCACAGCAGGCTGGACTCCCCAGCGGAGTCACCAGTTCTGTTGTTCAGGACAATGCAGCCTTGTAACCTAGGGTCTCTGGGGTTACCAACTTACTAAGACACTTGTAGACAATCAACTTATCTAGAAAATGAAATAGGAATAGGAAGGAGGCTTGGCTTACCCGGTTTATGACGGTTGATCCAA
>LPNX010873313.1:161358-190871 GCA_001517045.1 Pseudotsuga menziesii | reverse complement strand
CCTTATAACTCAGCTATTTGCATTTCATGGTGTCTCAGTGTCTACAGAATCTGAAGTGCAGGAGCTAAAGCAGCATCTGGAACCCCAAGCTTTGCTATAGCATCTGGAACCCCTGTAGATTCAAACATAAAGTCGTTAATTTTATCTACTCAAATCCTCTGTAACTATTGAGTTCTTATTGTCGGTGACACCTTGCATGCCTATCTGTCACTTTATTACACATTCAACTCCGTTAACCCTTAGCCCTCTCAACCCCCCTTATAACTCAGCTATTTGCATTTCATGGTGTCTCAGTGTCTACAGAATCTGAAGTGCAGGAGCTAAAGCAGCATCTGGAACCCCAAGCTTTGCTATAGCATCTGGAACCAACAAATCCGGAGCATCCCTTGGTAGATAAGAGAAAAAAGGAGCCTCAGTGGCCTCCGGATAGTCTCAACTGGAACACCTACAAAACAAGTACGAAGTGTGATAAAAAACTGAGAAATAGGAGATGAGCCATCGACCACCGAGAAGAGAAGCTGAGATGCTTGAACCAAAAATAACTTAAATAAGCTTACCCTGAGCCTTGAGGAGGTGGCCCACCTTCTACTACCATCTCAATCTCACCCTGTGGCTGATCATCCTGTTGTTGCAAATGTAACTTCAGAAGATATTCTTTGTATTATTATTATTATTATTATATTTTATTGTACTTTTGTTATTCCTCCTTTCGGGGATGTTTTCCCTCCAATCGGAGATGTCATTATTGTAATTGATCATGTAAAGAGACGAGGTAAAACCTCTGTTGTAAATCGGGGCAATAGTCCCCAAGGAAATAATGTAAAATGTATTTTTTGGTCTCCCACAAGGACAAGTCAGCCTAGTCAGTTAGAGAAGCCGGCCTTGTTGAGGAAAAAGATCACACACATGATCAGTGTAAATAGGGAGGCGCCTTCCCTCATTTGGACATACGGCAACACAAGCAAGTTCGCTCAAAGAAAGGGAGAAATACAAGTTCGTTGGGAAGAACAAGAAGCTACAGAAGACATCTTATCTTTGGTTTTTCTTTGTCTAACATTGTACTAAGTGACTATACAGAAAAAGTTGTTGGGTTTTCTCCCTTGTGGTTTCCCAGGATAAAAATCTTTGTCTTCTTTATGTTGTGCTTGTCTATCTTTCAGTGATCCTACTACATTAGATTAAAAATCTAACAAGTTTGAATTATAAAGTGCAAACTCTAACATGGTATCAGAACCACCCTAAAAGAAGGCATTGTGCAGCTGCAGAAACTAGGGCTTCCAAGATCTGGCACCTTTCTCCACAACTTTTCCAGAAAAGAGGGCTAGGCTAACTCACCTCAAGGAGACGCATCTTTTGGTGGAGAAAGATTTCAGTTTGAAGAACTTTCAATTTTTTACTGCGGGAAGGAACTAGGGCATCAAGTTTTTGAAGCTTCCCTCCACAAATTTTGGAAAAGGACCTCACTAGGCAACTCGCCTCAAGGAGGGGCATCTTTATATCTATGCAGAATTTCAAGATTCCAAGTTTGAAAAATTAGGGTTTCTCTATGGAACCCTAGGTCAGCGAGATCAAAGAATTGTTTGGGCATCTCAAATTGGTAAGCTCTATTTCCTCGTTATTTCCATTTGAGGTTCTCATATCAAGGTGTCGAATCATACCAAGCTTGAGGACAAGCTTGAAGGACGTAACAACTTTTGAGCATGGAAGTACAGAATTTCTCTTATCCTAAAAGAGAATGACTTGGACAAGTATGTCACTGCGGAGGTTCCAGAACTAGAGGGAGATGATGCCAAAGCTACTCACAAGAAGAACATGATAAGAGCTTAGAGGATCATTGCAAACTCCATCAAAGATCATCTCATACCTCATGTCTCGTCACTAAAGACCCCCAAGCAAATGTTTGATGCCTTGATCAAACTATTTGAAGGGAAGAACATCAACCGAAAGATGACATTGAGAAACCAACTAAAGAATGTGAAGATCCAACACTTGAAAACCATCCAGTCTTTCTTCATAAGGGTTTCTCAAATCAAGGAGCAACTAGAGGCCATTGAAGAAAATGTTGAAGAAGGAGAGATCGTGATGACTACCTTAAATGGTCTCCCAAGATCATGGGACTCATTCATTCAAGGGATATGCGCCAGGAAGAAGTTAATCAAGTTCAGGGGATTATGGGAGAAATGCACTCAAGAAGAAGCTCGACTAGTGTTCAGAGAAGAAAAGATGGGAGTTGATGATGACCAAGCCTTGGTTGCTCATGCTAAGAAGGATCGAAGCAAGAAAGAGGATCAACCTCAAAGAAAGTCTAAAAGATTCCAAAAGAATCGTAGATCTAAACGTGACTTCTCTAGTGTCAGATGTTATACATGCGATGAGAAAGGTCACTTTGCGAGAGACTGCCCCAGAAACAAGGGATCCTCAAGAGAAAACAAGAGAAAACAAGAGGAAGCATCAACCTCATACTGTTGAAGATGATGAACCATCAAGGAAGAGAACCAGAGAAGAAAGGGAGGATTCCTCAAGTGATGAGGAATATGTACTTTGATCCAAAAGGGACTCAATGCCGAAAATGCCGAAAAGACTTCGAGTTGCAAGTACTCATGTAAAACAATGCAACAATAATTAGGGAGTAAGAGGGAGGTTTATACAAGTTGAAGGGACAACCAAAACAAGCATTGGTTCATGACTACATGGAACCAAGTAAACCATGGACCTGATTTGAAGAAGAACCTCTTATTCATATCAGCGTTTGCTCAATATTGTCAGTCATGAGCAAGGCAAACACAAATCCTCAAAATCAATAAAGCACATTGTCAAAGACTCCAGCAATTCCTGCAAGAAGACAAAGATCAAGAGGTAGTCCACTCACCAAACAAACAAAGATAAGTATTTAAATTGTCATTTCCTATATATCTAGTTACTTATATAATATTGTTCAATTGTATAGATATTTATGTTCCTAGATTTAGGAAATGTATTATGCATGTCAGAATGTTTGCACTCATGAACAGTATACTACTAATATGCATGTGATGGGTAAGTGGCCTATGGTGTTGTACAACATTCCATTACTACTTATCTAGAATGAAACCTCTTTACTGACATAGTGGGAGTAGTGCACGCTCTCAATAATGTTCTGGTAGAGATGGAAGGCATCTAGAAGGTTACCGTACTTATACGAGACATGATAAATGTTGTAGAATTGGCTAAGACAATGGCATGAATGTGTGACATATGTCTTTATACATAAGAATTTGTCATTATTAATATGTTTTGGAAATTATGAATGTCTCTAATCATGCAACAGAATTTGACTTGTAGGAAAAATCAAAAGGAGAATGATGAGACTTGAACAAGTGACGACCATTCAACCATAACACTCAAAAAAGAATTACACAGATGAAGCACATGAAGAGGAACCTGAAGTTCCCATGATCGAGGACACCGAGATGTAAGAGAGAGCTTTAAAGAACATGAAGACCGTGACATGACAAAACCACAGATACCTGTACATCCATCTTGTGATAAGAACTCCTATAAGAGCCGACCAGCATGGGCACATGAAGCTATCCAAGATGCAGAGAGATATGGTGCTCCAGATGGGACTTCCGGAGAGAGAACGAGACCGAGACCATACTCCAACTATGTGGCGCTACTTTGTGACATCAATGATGAAGAACCTTCCAACTATGAGGAAGGAGCAGAAAAGAAGGAATGGAAGGATGCCATCATTGAGTATCAGTCAATCATGAAGAATGATGTCTGGTAGGTGGTCCCGAGACTAGAAGGGAAGCCTGTAGTGTCTTCCAAGTGGATCTACAAAATCAAACATACAGCAGATAGAAGCATAGAAAAATACAAGGCAAGATTTGTAGCTCGTGGCTTCTCCCAGAAAGAAGGCATAGATTATGAGGATACATTTGCACTTGTTGCAAGGTACACTTCCATCAAATCTGTACTTGCCTTAGTTGTAGTAATGAAATGGAAGATACACCAGATGGACATCAAGACAACCTTCTTGAATGGTGTAATTGAGGAGGAAATGTACGTGGAGCAACCACTAGGATTCGAGACACATGATAGGCAGACTCGTGTGCAAGCTAGAGAAGGCCTTGTACGATTTGAAGCAAGCACCTAGGACGTGGCACGACAGGATGGACATCTTTTTGATGAGCTTGGGATTTACCAAGAGTAAAGCAGATTCCAACTTTTACTTCAAGGTTGAGGATGGAAAACCAGTGATACTCCTACTATGCGTAGATGACCTATTTCTAACAGGTGAGAATGAGCTCATTGCAGATACAAAGAGGAAACTTGTCGCAAAATTCGAGATGAACGACCTGGGAATGATCCACTACTTCTTAGGTCTGGAGGTGTGGCATAGATCAGATGGGATATTCCTTGTTCCTTGGTCAAGGAAAGTATGTGGTAGAGATTCTGAAGAGATTCGAAATGATGGACTGCAAGGCAATTACCACACCCATGGCATCGAACTTGAAGCTACTATGTGATGCTACTTCAGAGACAATTGATGCCACAATGTATAGGCAGATGATTGGTTTGTTAATGTACTTGACAAACACGAGGCCAAACATAAGCTTTGTTGTGAACACATTGAGACAATTTCTGACAGATCCGAGACGTGCTCACCTAATTGCTGCAAAGCATGTACTAAGGTACCTGAAGGGTACAGTTGAGTATGGGCTCAAGTATGCGACGGATCAGAAGATTAACCTGCATGGTTATGTTGTTTCAAATTGGGTAGACAATGCCACAAATAGGAATAGCACTTCAAGATGTTGCTTCAGTTTGGGATTCGATATGATCTCCTGGTTTAGCAGAAAGCAATCGAGTGTGGCACTAAGTACAGCCGAGGCAGAGTATATTGCAGCATGTTCGGCTAGTTGTGAGGCAGTATGGCTCAGAAAGCTACTATCAGAAATGTTTGATCTTGAGTTAGAGGTTACTTTCACGAGAGTTGTGTGAAGTTGTCTGAGAACCTGGTGTTCCATAACAAATCGAAGCACATTGAGATCAAGTATCACTATATCCAAGATATGGTGCAAAGAGGAGCAATGAAGCTCCAATATGTGGCTACAGACAAGCAGACAGCCGATGTGTTGACCAATCTGTTAGCAAGAGTGAAGTTCGATTACTTCAGAGAGAAGCTTGGTGTTATCCAAATTGATGTTCCTCGAAAGAGGGAGTGATGTGACATGTCCGAAAGACGCAGGTGCACCAAGGCTATATCTACATGGTGGGAGACGCAAGTGGTCAAAAAGGATGTAATGCATCTGGGATGCTCCTGGGATGTACCCACATGTCTGAAGACGTTGATGGTCCACAAGTAATAAAGCATCTAGGATGCGCCTGGGATGTACCTACATGGAGGGAGACGCAGGTAGTCCGAAAGGACGTAATGTATCTAGGATATTCCTGGGCTGTACCCACATGTTTGAGACGCAGGTTGACTGAGAGAGAGTTGGAATACATTTGGGTTGTACCCACTGGGTGGGAGGCGCAGATGTTCGTGGGCTGCACCCACTTGGTGGGAGACGCAAGTTGACTGAGAGAGAGACGTAATACATCTGGGTTGCACCCACGGGGTGGGAGACACAGATGGTTCCTGAGTTGTACCCACTAGGTGGTAGACGCAGGTTGTTTGGTGGACATGATATGCACCTGGGTTGCTCTCCATATGGACGATGTTGTTTATGCTCCTGGGCTGATCTCCACGGGGTGGAAGACGCAGGTTGTCCTAGGGACGTAATGTAGGCATACGAGATGATGAGATGATTTGGATATGACGGGATGATAGTAGGAGACACAGGTTGTTGCTTGGGCAATGTAAAATGAGGACCTGGGTTGTACTTACTTGATGGCTTGCTGACAAAGATGATGATGAAGTCCTAGATGGGATCTAGGCCTACATCCAACATGAAAAAAGGTTGGCTCTGTAGAACTTTTGAGAACGTATAGATTCGAGAAATGTCACTAGTCAATGGTCGACGAGATGAGAATGGTTGCAGCAGTGATGATGAACCAACGATGACGATGATCCAGCTATGACGATGATCCAGCTATGACGATGATCCAACGATGATGACAATGCTCAGAGATTGTGTCCAATTGTGGTGATGACCATGTCAAAAGAATACCTTATTAAGAGGGAGTGTTGTTGCAAATGTAACTTCGGAAGATATTCTTTGTATTATTATTATTATTATTATTATTATTTATTGTACTTTTGTTATTCCTCCTTTCGGGGATGTTTTCCCTCCGATCGAAGATGTCATTATTGTAATTAGTTGTGTAAAGAGTCGAGGTAAAACCTTTGTTGTAAGTCGGGGCAATAGTTCCCAAGGAAATAATGTAAAATGTATTTTTTGGTATCCCACAAGGACAAGTCCGCCCAGTTAGAGAAGTCGGCCCTATTGAGGAAAGGTCACACACATGATCAATATAAATAGGGAGGTGCCCTCCCTCATTTGTACATACAGCAACACAAGCAAGTTTGCTCCAAGAGAGAGAGAAAGACAAGTTCACTGGGAAGAAGAAGAAGAAGAAGTTTCAGAAGACATCTTATCTTTGGGTTTTCTATCTTTGTCTGACATTGTACTAAGTTACGAATCTATACAGAAGAAGTTGCTGGGTTTTCTCCCTTGTGGTTTCCCAGGATAAATAACTGTGTCTTTCTTTATTCTGTGCTTGTCTATCTTTCAGTAATCCTACTACATTAGATTAAAGATCTAACAAGTTTGAATTAAAGTGCAAACTCTAACACATCCAAGGGTTGATCCAGATGCCACTGACCCTCATAAACCCCCTCTCTACCATCGCCTTCTGTAGCAGCAAGAATGAACAAAATCCCAAGAGAAATTCCGGGGGACATACAGGTGTGAGAACTGAAGATGAGGCAGAAGCCAAACAAGCATGCTAATAAAGCATAAATACATAATCAGAGGCAGCCCAAGAGGATAGAGACGACTCATGCCCAGAAATAACTAAATATTTATTAACAGAAAAAATAGGAATGCGTAATAGCATCTCTAATGATAGATGTGGACTAAGAAGTCTGTGCAGATATCAGGGCGACACACTCTGGCATGATGTTCTAATCTGTGCTCTATTATTAACTGAGATCAGCCTGTTAAAGATTTATAGGCATCACAATCATATGGAGAAAGTCCTTCCAAAACTCTAAGAGATTCTCTATCAGCATGGCATCGATCTTATGTTTGAGAATGGTCCATGTTAGATGGCATACGTTGAAGTTTGTTTTATGCATGGAAATGTGTGTTGATCACACGGTACACAATGGTCTGCACATGCCCCGTGTTACTGAGGTGTCTGGTACTGCATCAAAGATGATCTTGCTTTGGCACATAGTCAATGCAATCTGGCATTTGTTAAATTATAGAATAAGCAAACAAGAGACAGAGCAGCGGAAAAGGCTTTAGCCATTCCCAACATTGAACTTCATACCAATGATGGTATTACATTGATCTTCATACCAATGACAGTATTATATAGTACAACAATCATAGTCACCTCTAGATCTAATCTCACTGACAACTCATCAGTGGGTAAATATGACAACTCATAAAGTAATAAGAATAACAACTCATATGAGAGGTAATCTAGGACTTTGTGACTGTGTAGGACCCACAGTCTAACAGCCTTGTCATGGCAATTGTTTCTCTAGCACTAAGACGAACATTGGCATTGGAACTGGGATTTGAGCTGGCACTTGATTCAAGAATGAACCATTTGTGCATTGTAAAATCATGAGGGATTCTACCTCGGGAGCTGCTTCACCTCCATGATGAGGCGATCTTGGTTGCCAAAGCTTCTTTAAGAACTGTTGATCCGATCCTAAATAAGGTGACTTCTATTGTGTGGACTTCTATTGTGAGAGGGTTTTCTGGTGAGATCAGGAACTCTTGGAGTATTCAGTTGTCCAAGCACCTTTGTGGCCTCTCTTGGATCTGAAGTTCTTGCCAAATTTTTAAAATTTGGCAAATAATAGGAGCTGATTTGGGAAATTTTGACCCAAAATCCTTGATTTTTGAGGCCAAAGTTCAAACAATACAATTTTTGTGAATACAAAGATAAAGCTGAACAATCATTTGTCACCAAAACAACTGCTGAATCAGTGGGCAGTGAATGGCCTCGTCCAACCCCTTTTTGGAGTCCCAATGCATACTTACATATGGCTCTCTAATCAACTGCGCCTTGACTACATTATCATAAGTGTAGGCATTCCCACAACACACATCTGCAGCTGGTACCCAAGGCCTCCTAACAGTTCGTAGTTGATCTTTGCCAATAACTATTAACTGTCGTGCTGGAACAAGCAAAAGAAAATGCTCATAGGCCCAAGTCAACAAAAGAGAAGAGGGACAAGGGATGGAGGATCCCACTACCCTGCT
The DNA here is from genome assembly GCA_001517045.1 of Pseudotsuga menziesii. Lineage (NCBI taxonomy): Eukaryota > Viridiplantae > Streptophyta > Pinopsida > Pinales > Pinaceae > Pseudotsuga > Pseudotsuga menziesii. Next base: position 182,439 of record LPNX010873313.1, on the reverse strand, counting down.
CCTTGATCATTTCTATCTAGGAATAAAGGCTAGATAGAATCAATGATCTGAAATCATAACAATGTCCCTCACAACACCTACAAACAGTGATGAACAAGTTTAAAAGAAACCTGAAGGTGTTTTGGATATGCAAGATCTTAAATGCCAATGTACCAATGATGAGTTCCATCAATAGAGGAATTTCCATCCTATCCAACTCTTGGATCCCATCGCTCCTACCTCATAGTACATTACGGCTCTTAAAGTCGCAGACCAAATCCAGATCAGCAGGTCTACATGGACTTACCTCACGCAACAAGCATCTTCTGAGGTCAGAATCAATTCCTCAAAGGGGAATCTGAATATGTGGGCATTACAATCCCAATACTAGATTGTCTCACAAACTAGGTATGAGTCTAAGCATTGTACACAAATTCAGGAAGAACAAAGCAATGCAAAGCTGCTAAGAATAGCCACATCAATGAGGCCACGCTCTACTGATAGTCAAGTCAGCCATGGATCTTCCCTCCTGTTATATTTACATTCATTTTGAATTTATAAAGGGTAAGGAAAACAACCACATTTTGTAGTTTCATTAGCACACTTAGGTCATAATGTTTTCTTGCTGCAAGGCCACTCTCTTTGATGTAGCAATAGCACTCCCTTTGTTAATTTACAGTCTCCATCTGCGTTTGTAAGTTTGCTGAAATGGCTTTCTTTTTCTACATCTGACTAATTTTCTAGGGATTATAGTGCATAAATCCATTTAACTTATTATTTCAAAACAGAATTAGAAAGAATATATTTTGCTTTCATCGTGAATCCATTAAGTTAGGGATCTTCCTTCATAACTTTATTAGAAGTAATTATATTTAGTAAATTCCAACAGTTTTTACTTGCAACTTGTTTCAAAATTGGTTTATATCTAAGTTGCCAGGAAACTTGGGGACGGGAAGGGATACAGGGACGGGGACGCCACTTTTTGAAACAGGGAACTTGGGTACGTCAGGGGTACTATATATATATGAAATCAAAAATCAAATCATTTTCACTAGTATTCAATTTCAATAAGTAACATGCACATTGTTTCAATTTTATGAATCATTGATATAAAGTGGAAATCACATATGAACCTTAAGTATACAGTTATAAACCAAGTGGAAATTCAAATTGTAAGACATAAACCAAGTAAAAATTCAAATTACTGTTTGCATATTCATATGAATCATGATATATGTCCAATGCCACACAGCATAGAGTATACTACAAGTCTACATCCAAAATTCAAAATGCAAAAACATTGAACAATAAACAATGAACATCAACAACATAGCTAAGTTGGCTTCGTCAAGCCATGTCATCTAGGCCAACTGCATCTATAACAACACTATCATCATCGAGGTCCTCAGCCAACAAGCTCTCTTGGTAGTCATCGCTCTCAAGTGGAGGCTCCTCTGCATCCATAACAACTGGAGGTATCTCCTCTCCCCTCTGCACAGCCTCTCGTCTGCTGTATCCTCTGCATGCTGCCTTCCTTTCCCGTTGCCGCCTCTCTCAAGTGACAAGTCAAATGTCAAATGGAAATAAAAAATGCGTTGTGAGGACAAGGCATGGTGTTAAGAGGGTAGGGGGACCCACGCCCACCCTTCCCCTCTTCAAAATGGTAAAAAAAATTATAAAAAAACACAATTATTTTTTTAATTTTCAGTCAACGAAGTCACCTTGGCATCCCCAAAATCAGGAGACGGGGTCCCCAAACCAAGCGAAGTTTCCAAATTTTTTGCCAAAGGTTTATGGTACTTGGGTACTTCGACAGGGACTTCAAAAAACATTTGAGAGGTACCTGACCTGGTTTTCGAGACGTAGGGACAGTACCCAGGATGGGGACACGAACCAGCCCCCGAGGACAAGTAAGCCTGCAACACAAGTTTATATGATCCTTTACATTCATTGCAATCCTTTGAAAGATATCAACCTCCTCAAATTTCTGAAAATCATATCCTAAAATCCCTCTTAACAAGTTCTTCCTGTCACAAATTGCCAGGGAAAATAGTATAACAAACCGAAATCTTTAAAATTTAAATGCATGCTCAACAAACCACACCTCTGAGGCATCGTGCAAATTGAATGTGCCCCTGTTCATGGATTCGTTCGCTGGAGGGGGCTCGCCCCCCACTCCACACCTCGAGGCTATGGCCTTCAGATCCATTATTGACACCTTCGGCAAGGTTATAGCTAAACAGCCCTAGACTTCTCAGTTAATGAAAAAACTAGGTGGGATTCATTGAGATATGGCCCTCACCCAAATCTATGGTAAATTGGCTTCAAATGGATTGGTAATCTCTCATTCAAGGAACACCATCTCATTCCTTTTGAGGTTGAGGGTTCTATGCTTTTTTGTTAGAAACCAAAGAAGACAGGGAACTGATCTTCCGAAGTAGGCGTTCTTTCTTCTCATCCAAAGGATTGTATTTGAACAAATGGACCACAGATTTCAATCCTGAGCTTTATGTCCCCTCTGCTATTATGGTAATGGGTTTGTCTTCCCCATCTTCCCTTACACGGCTAGGGGGAGGATGCACTCCAAAGCAATGGTAATACTCTTGGTAAATACACTAACAAGTCCGATCCAAAGGATAGTACATCCGCATGCACCTGGATTTGTGTGGAGGTTGATCTAGATAAAGGGTTACCAAAAGCAATAATTCTTTAGATAAAGGGTTACCAAAAGCAATAATTATTTCCCTAGACCATTGGAAGCATCTTCAGAAGTTGGATTACAAACAATTGCCATTCAAGTGCAAAGCATGCCATGAATATGGCCATTTTGCCAAAGACTGCAAAAGAAACAACTAGTTGTTCTAGCGCCCTAGAGGAAAGAAGATCAATGACAGTTGGTCAAGAAAAGAGCGACCCCCAAGCAATCATCCGCCACGCATTTCATCAAGCCCTTCGACCTCTAATCCTACTCCTCTTCAATCCAACCCAAGGCTCCCGATGTATCCTTCTTCTCATCAATCCACTCCCTCCTCGCTTAATCGACGTGAACTCTTGTTCCAGTCAAATCCGTGCTCTTCTCTAGAGGTAGTCGACCCTTGTATTAAAGAACCCAACTCCTACTACCCTCCTCAAATCCCTTCATTCCTTATCAAATAAAATTTTTGAATATCCCATTCCAAGGATTCTATTTTCGAATGACTGGAAGAAAATGACCCTCTTCCAAAAACTACCCCAAATTCCTAAGTGGTTACAAGAAAAAAATCATAGATGCAGCTTGAAGAGGAGAAACCTAACGATGAAAAGGAAGGCAGGCTGCAAAAGAAAATGGAAAGAAATCACACAAGAGAACATCGTGAAGAAGCAACAAGTAAAAGCAACAAGGGACTTTGTCAACCATCAAAATATCTCTAGGGATCACTCCAAAACCAAAAGCCAAGTTATGCAAACCTCCTCCCTAGGGGGTGGACACAAACCACCAAATGTTAAGTAATGAAAATTGTCTCCTAGAACAGTAGAAGTATGGGGAACAACGACAAAGACGAAGCTCTACGAGATCTCATAAGCCATTCTTCTACTCTTGGATACCAAGCTCGAGGCCATTGAGATAGAGAAAGTCAACAAAAATTTGTGGCCAAGATGTGATGGAAAAGCAATAAGATCCCAAGGTGCGTCAGGCGATATTTGCATGCTATGGAATAGAGACTTATTCCATATAGATCACCTCCTCACCTCCTCCAATCCCCACATTCGAGCTTTGCATACATGCATCATCTTCCTTTCAAGTAACAAATACCATGTTTTTAATATTTATTATTTTATATGCTAGTTGATTATAAGGAAAAAAATCTATGTTGGAACTAAATTTAGAAGAAATAGAGGCAACCAAAAATTGTATCATTGCAAGTGAATTCAACCTAGTCTTGTGCAATGAAGAAAAGAGGGGAGGGAATATTGTTCGAGATCCATTTCTAGAAAGAATGGAGGACATTTCAACAGATTGGGATCTTGTGGACATCAAACCAATCAAGGGAAAGTACACCTAGACCAATTGAAAAACAAGACCAGGACACATAGCAACTCAGCTGGACCAATTTCTAGTGCACAGCGATCTTTTACTTCACATCATGTCCCTAACCTCCAAAATCACCCCCTCTGTCACATCTAATCTGTTAGATACCTAATCCTTAGGGATTATGGTTCTTTGTACATAATTAGATTATTTCAATTACTTACAAATAATATGAACACGCATAGAGGATAGGAACAAACCTCTTGGATGTGGAGACCAAAGGTCATATTCTCCTGTATATATATGAGGTTCACGACTAATAAAATGAATCCCAACTTGGACTTACCTAAGCCTATTAGTGGTATCAAAACCTTGGCCATTTTTAATTACATGCTAATTTCAGGTATGCATCTGTCCTTTGTTGCCAACAAACCTACACATTAAGGAGATACCTCTCTGCCAATTGCGTACTGCCTCCTCTGCAAACCATAAGTTGTGGCCTTGACAAGCATTACCTCCTTACATGAGGATTGCAGACTATCTCTGCGTGCCAAGTCCATGAAGACATTGCTCCATCTCTACGTGCCAAGTCCATGGATACACCATCTACATGCCAAGTCCATGAAGACAGGCCCTTCTACGTGGAATTTGGATACACCATTCCATGAAGCAATCTCTAATTTGTGTGAATATTTCTGTGTTGATATCTATGCCTGGATACATACATATTGTTGAAAAGCTACGCAGTGGTTCTGTCTATCCCTGTTTGCAAACCCTAATACACATCTAGTATATCTGCAAAGTGAAAAAAGTGTGATCTTTGATTTGAGTTTATATATTTTAATCGTGGTGAGCAATATGGGACCATTTGTTGAAATAAAAGTGTGTTGTTTCTGTGCAGCGAGTGTTAAAATTACAGCATCACGAGTCATTCTCCAAGCCAATCTTGTGCACTAGGATTGGGCCTCATGTGTTGACTAATTGGGAGCCTGATGTGGACTCAGGAACTTGGAGTAAATTTTTGGGTTGGACTCCAGAATGACTAAGCCATCTGTGTAAAAGGTTAATCCTCATGTGTTGAGGTGAATACTTTGATATGTCAAAGTGATGATGTTGTACAGTCTTGTCGGACAAGGCTAAGGACTTGTATACCAAGTCGGATCTTATGTATTGAGGTTGGCCTCATGTGTAGAGGCAATGCTTTGCTAGTTGAAGCATGTTGATGTATTAAGTCTATTATGTCTCCTCTAGAGTGAATTACTTTAGCATAAGGTCACTTGGCACAAATTGTAGAATAATATGACCACATCAATTGACAAATCTCCCTAGTGTAATTGTTATATAGATAATTAATGTGATAGATAAAAGTGGGCACATATGGATCATGCAGATAAGATAGAGAGATAAGAGATAGCATGCATAGAGAAATAGAGAATTCAAATTGCTCATGGTAATTAACTTTAGTTAAATAGAGAACTTGAATTGCACATATTATTGATTCCAGTTAAAAGAGAATTTGAAATTGCACATGTAGTTGACTTCAGTGGGTAAAGAACTTGAATTATTGAACTCCACTGATTTAAACAAAGCAAGCTTCAGTTAAAGTAAAGAGAACTCAATTTGATCACTTCAGGGATGCAATTAAGAAGGAGCTCAGTTAAAAAAGTTAACTAAGTGATAATAAACTAGTTAACTAAAGTGTTTTGCGTGACGACACTTTAGTTAAACTAAAATACGACACTTAAGTTAGCTATCTAACTGATTGATTTAGCCTCCAGTTAATGTTTGAGTTCAATCCAAAGACAATCAATAAAGAGATGCACCTTGGTTGAGTCATGATATTATTGCGGTGATCCAGTTTACTAGCATCCAAAACAAAAGGGTGAATCAGTGTGTAGGGTTTGCCTACCAATGCAAAAAGTGTGAATTGGTGTGCAAGGTTTGCTCTTCAATGTTGAAAGCGTGAATGGTTGAGAGGACAGAGTTCACTAGTGCAAATAGAATGAATTGACTTGTATGTTGGGAATACCACTGAAAATTTCCTTCCATCTCTATTCTCTCTTGCTCTGTGATAACACCTGGGGTGTTGATTCTCTCTTATCTTGCACCTAGGGAACCAAAAGAAATCTGCTACTGTAAAAGACATTATTTGCTATCTATCAGTATTATACTTTGGATATTTGTTGGGGTTTTTCTCCCTCGTTGTTTTGAGGTTTTTTCTCCCTCATTGTTTTGAGGGTTTTCCCCGGGGTTCATACTATGTTGTGTGAATGCTCATGTGTATGAATGTTCAAATTGTTTTTAAGTACTCAGTAATTTCATATTTAAAGATTAAAGATCAAATCTCAACCAAAAATTCAACAGTGAGTGCTTTGTAATCAGTGAAATGTGAGAAGCTTTGAAGGACCAGTTTGCAAGTACAACTCTTCAACAAGTCTTCTATCAGTTAGAATAATTTTCCATCCTTATTGTATCGAAACCCATTGCATTGCAATCATTGTATTGTTATTGTAAGACTCTTGTAGAGATCATATTGTAAGACTCTTGCAAACTATCGCACATATTGTATTGTAAGTTTGTAGTAGAACTTGTTGCAAAAATTGTGTTGCAGAGTTTGTTGTCTTTGAAGAAGCATTCACTCATCTCTAGTGTCTAAGTGGTGCTCAATGGCAAGGACAACTATCGGAAATGGTCAAGGAATATCAAGCATGCCCTCATCTTCAACGACATGTGGGATGACATTTGTGAAGGGGAGGGTGGCCCTGCACCTAAAGAACCTACAAGAAACAAAGAGCTTACAATATGGAAGAACAGAGATAAGAAGGCACATGCACTGATCACTACAACAGTAAGGGAATAGGTGAGTTGGCATATCTTATCTGCTAAGAATTCTTATGATGCCTTGAAGAAGTTGAAAGATTTGTATGACTCGCACTCTAAAATGGAGCTAATTCGGTTGTTGTTGAAGCTCTTTAACCTAGAGTTGAAAGATAATGATCCCATCGCTATAGCATCTAAGATTAAAGCTATCATGCATAGCATTGATGCTACTGGTATAAAGGTATATCTTGCTCTTACAGCCTTCATCAAGGTCGTCGACCCCAACTACGCTCACTATCTTGAATCACTTCCAACTAGTGGCAAACTGAAGGATCTTAAATTTGACACTGGTGAAGAAAATTGCAGAACGAGAGAAAGCCTTTGGAAAGAAGATAGTTCACTGGAGAGACTATGTGCCTTGCTTGGCAAGGAAAGAATAAATCACATGATTCTTCTAGAGGAGATGGCAACAGAGGAAGCCATGAAAGAAAGAACTTCAGAGGTAGGGGGTAGACAAATCACGACAAGAGACCCGATCTTCACTATGTCTGGTGTGGCAAGAATGGACATGATGCAAAGCATTGTTGGGATCCATGGGAGAAGATTAAAGAAATGCATGAACCGAAAGAAGCAAAAGATAAAACTATTTAATCGGGCAAAGCTCTTGGATCTACTCATTTTACTGTCGCACACTGCAAAATGTTGAAAAATTCAAAAATTTTCATATTTGATAATTATTTCCTAATGATATTTTTCATGCCACTGTTATCACTGAATAATTACACACTGAAAATATCAACTGTGAGTGCAACGGAAACAATAGAATCATAGAAAGATTGCCATGCACAATAGACACGATATTTTTATCTTGGGAAACCCAAACTCGAGCGAAAACCCAACAACTTTTCTTCTAAGAAAAAAAAATTCTTTCAACAATGTTTACAAGATCATCATGAAAAAACCTTAATCATCAAGTGTGTCCTCTTTCATGAGGAAACCCTAGCATGTGGAAGAGAGAAGATCAAAAGAATTGTGCCTTGTACTTTCCTTGTCCTCCTCTTGGACTTGCATACTTGTCTTCTTGAGCTCTCCTCTTACTTTGATGATGAAAATGAAGAGTCAACTCTTATTTATACTTGTCAAGTCACCTTTTAATTCATTTGCAGGGTCGCCTTGTACTTTTATCTTCTTGACCACTTTATTGTTGAAATTTCTTCTTTTCTAGAAAAGTCGATGATGAGCCATGTTGATGATCATCTCCTCACATTCACGTCTATTCATATAAAGCTCTCATGTTGAGTAGACACACCGAAAAGCCCCTTGTCACAAGAGGTCTCTTGAGCCTACATCTTCAACAATAGACTAGACTTGTAAACAAGTCAAACCTGCTCATATATAAAATAAATCACTCCATCTTTGAGCAGGCAATGTGAGAACATCTTGAGCCTTTTCACTCCTAGCCAAATCAAAATGGCTACTTGAGGAAAGACTACGCCTAGGCCATTCACCACTAGCCAAATCAGCATAGCCCCGTGAGTGAATGTATCATTCCCCCTTGGTCAAATTAGCATGACCAATCTACGAGAATGTCATCCCGATGCTGCTAACTAGAGAAACATCAACACAAAACTGGTATTCAAAACTTCATTTGCATCTTTGAGAGATACTTGGTTGCTTGACACAAGTGCAACCTACCACATGACATTTAGAAGAAACTTTTTTGAAGATTTGAATGACAATGTAGATACTATAGTGTACTCTGCAGATAAGTCCAGACTCAAACCTAAAAAAATTCGCATCATCAAGCTTAAATTGCCTGGATTTTTTTATTTCATGTTGCAAAATGTTTTCTATCTTCCAGAGTTGCAAAGAAACTTGTTGTCTCTTGTGCACATTAAACAGCAAGGCCATTCCATCCACATATGTGATAGGGAAAGTTGAGAAAAGGAGATCCTCTGACAACCAAGTCACCATGACTAGATGGAGAGATGAGAGAGTGTTGAAGCTAGAAGGGACATCTACAAGAGCCCAGAATTTTGCATACCACTCTCAGCATGAAGAAGGTACTTTGCCATCTAGTCTCTTGTGGCATGCTAGATATGGACATATCAATTATGATAATCTTAGAATGTTGGAGAAGAATGGTGTTTCTGTAATTCCCACCATTCCAAAGAAGTTGAAGCAATGTAATGCTCGCATCCTTGGCAAACATCGTAAGTGGGCTATCCATGATTCATATCCTAGAGCATGTAAAAAATTAGAGTTGATACACTTTGATTTGTGTGGCCACATGCATGTTGCTTTTGTTAATGGTAATAAATATCTTGTTTTTTATTAATGATTACACCAAGATGTGTTGGGTTTATTTATTGAAGCATAAATCTAAGGCATTTGAGACAATTAAAAATTATCATGTATGGATTGAAAATAAAGCACAATGTCATTTTGGCACTCTTCGTAGTGATAATTGAAAAGAATATACTTCTAATAAATTCAAAAACCATCTTCATCAACATGGGATTATGCATCAAACCATTGTTCCATATAATCCTCAGCAAAATGGTGTAGCAGAAAGAATGAACAAGACCCTTGAATATCGTAATCTCCATGTTATTTTTCAAGAATGTGAAATTGATGTTTTGGGGTGATGCAATACTGTGTGCATTCTATTTAAGAAACAGAGGTCCATCTCATGCTCTTGCCAATAAAACTCCATATGAAACGTGGTATTGTCTCATTCCTTCGATGAGGCATCTCAAGGTTTTTGGTTCCATCTATTATGCCTTAATTCCAAAGGAAAACAAAGAAACAAACTTGGTGCAAGGAGTTGAAAGTGCATCTTCTTGGGGTACTCAAAAACCACCAAGGCATATCGTCTTTACGATGAGGTAAATAAAAAGTTTATTCTTTCTAGAGATATGGTTTTTCTAGAAAGGAATAAAATTAGCAAGACTTTGTTGAGGCATCTTGATCATCTGTATAATTTACCCATGTAAAGACATTTCATGAATTTGAAAATGAGATCCCACATCTTGAAGGGGGGATCCCTATCTTGGATCAATCTTTGGAATCTCCTTTTGCAGCACCATCTCCCCCTCGTGAAGAAGTTCCTACCACTTCACCAAAACAGGAGGTTTAATTGGATGATTTGATTAAGAGCATTGGAAGATTGAATCTTTAAGAGAATGAAGCACCATGAGCTAAGCAACCTCTACCCTCACAAAAACTACCAAAGTGGGTCATGAAGACACTTGAAAGTGTTCTTCCTAATGAGGTTGAAAAGATAGAAACCAGAGGTTCAACAAGGCAAGAAGATGGAGGTGATGCAAATGATTCAAATTCAAGTGATGTAGATGCTATGGATGTTTCATATGATTGTTAATTGATTTATTTGCTAACTATGAACCAAGTTCCTTTGAAGAAGTTGCTTCATATGATGTGAGGAAAGAAGCTATGCAAAAGGAATACGATGCTCTCATGAGCATTGGCCATGGAAGTTGGTGGACCCTCCATTTGGAACCAACCTATTGGATGCAAGTGGTTCTACAAGAACAAGTACAAATCAGATGGCACACTTGACAAGCATAAGGCAAGGCTTGTGGTAAAAGAATTTGCACAAAAAGAAAGCATTGACTATGATGAGATTTTTCCCCCATAGCAAAATGGGCTACCCTTCCTACTCTATTGGCTTTGGCTACACAAAATAAGTGGAAAGTTCATCAAATGGATGTGAAGACAGCTTTCTTGACTAGAGGCTTGAAAGAGAATGTCTTCATGTCTCGGCCAAAAGGTTTTATTGTGAGGGGACAAGAACAAAAGGTATGCAAGCTCATCAAGTATTTATATGGCCTAAAACAAGCACCTTGTGCATGGTATGAAAAGCTAATCAGGCATCTTCTGAAATTGAATTTCAAACACTTAAATCTTGATGATTTGTTGTATATCTTGTAGTGTATGTATATGATATGTTGATGACAAGGAACAATGTAAGCTACATTGCATCCATAAAGAAAGAATTGAAGAAAGACTTTGAGATGACAAATTTGGGACATCTACACTACTACTTTGATGTTGAAGTGACTCAGAATCCAAAGTATATATTCATCTCCCAAAAGAAGTATATTGGAGAGTTGTTAAACAAGTTTGGCATGATAGTGTAACCCTCTCTCAACTCCAAGGGAATAGAATTTGAAGCTTAGATCAAAAAAAGAAAATGAATTTGAGGATGCAACCAAGTACCAATAGCTTGGGGGGAGTCTTGTCTACCTTCCCACCATCAAACCAGATATTTCATTTATTGTTTGAATCCTTTCCAAGTTCATGCAAAAACCTTGTGAAGGGCTTTGGTATACTACAAAGAGAGTTATAAGATACTTGAAGGAGACTCAAGACCATGGACTCAAATATTCTAAGGTGGATGACTTCAAATTGATTAGATATTCATATTTACAATTTTATGGCGATAAAGAAAATGGAGTGTCTACTTCAGGATACCTCGTGAGTCTTGGATCAGCAACTAACTCTTGGAGATAGAGCAAATAATCTATTCCAACAAATTCCACAACAAAGGCAGAATATGTGGCAACTGCAAAAGCAACAAAGGAGATTGTGTGGCACAAGAAGTTACTTGAAGATTTGCAAGAAAAACAAGTGAATTCTACTCCTCTTTTGATTGACAGTACTTGTGCAATCAAGTTGGCCAAGAATCCCAAATTCCATGATCAAACTAAGCACATCACCACAAATTACTTTCTAGATTATACATAGTAGATTATTAGATTATTTCGGTTACATATTGAACCTAATCCTTAGAAATTATGGTTCTTTATTCATAGTAGATTATTAGATTATTGCAGTTACTTATGAATAATATGAACAATCATAGAGAACAGAAATAGACCTCTTGGATGCACGGAAACCAAAGGTCATATTCTCTTGTACATATATGAGGTTCACGATTAATAAAATGAATTCCAACTTCGGGTTACCCAAGCCTGTCATGATCATAAACCCATCTCTCTCTCCCTTGAATCCCTTACCAATTTTGAGTCCATACCCTTCCAATCTAATACCCTATGGCTCAAAAATGAAAAAGCAATGGAAACCATCAAAGTGGAGTGGGTTAAATTTATCAAAGGATCTGCATCCTTCGTGTGGGAACAAAAGATCAGTGCGGTAAAAGAAGCACTAAAAGATTGGGCTAAAGTATCCTACCTACCTCTAGATAGGGATAAAAGGAAGAGGTACTCCAAGCTCAAATGGAGGTGGAGGAGGTTCTAAAGAAGACCATCTAGATGAGAAAGCCATCGATCTCGAGATCTACCAAGCTAACAAAGCTAAAGAAGAGATGTGGAGGTCGAAATAAGCGAGTTTGTGGCTCCAATCCAATGACAAGAACACCTCGTTTCTTCAGCATCAAGCCAAGGCTAGGAACAATAAGAACATTGTGAAGGAGATCACACTCGCAAATGGAGCAAAGCTCACAGATTTTGTAGAAATAAAAGAGGTTTCCAAGGTGAATTGTAAAGAGCTCTATACAACATAACATGCAGATGATCCCTATTCCAAACAGATAATGCTTGAGCATATTCCCTCTCTAATGACAAAGGAGGATAATTTGGAGCTCAACTCAACCAAATAATTTCAAAAGCAAAAATCATACATGCAATTTGGGGACTTGCTTCAGATAAAGTCTCTGGCCCTAATGGGTTCTTCGTCCATTTCTACAGAGTTTGTTGGCCAATAATCAAGACAAATCTGCAAAGAATGCCTATTCATGCATAGGGAAAGCTCAAAATTGGAGGTGCTACTAATTCCTCATTCCTTGCTTTAATCTCTAAAGAAACAAGTCCCTCTTCTTTCAATAGGTTTTGCCCAATCTCCCTCTATAAATCCTCTTACAAAATTTTAACAAAAATCATGGCCAACAGGCTTACGAAGATACTCCCGAAATTAATCTCAGAAAACCGTGGAGGGTTCATGCAAAACAACCAAATCCTTGACAACATCATCTCGGTATCAAAGGCACTCAATTTCAATAGATCCAATAAGGAAAAAAGGATGATTATCGAACTAGTTACTATATATAGCTAATGCATTTGATAGAGTGCATCACACCTTCCTTTCGGGGATCCTCCTCAAATTTGGACTTAACGATCACTTTGTAGGATGGGTACAAGCTTATGTCAATGGACCCTAGATTGCCCCAATTGTCAACAGTCAACCAACATAATTCTTCAAGAGTAGCATAGGTTTGCGGCAGGGCTACCTCTTGTCCCCTCTATTGTACATCATTAAGGAAAAATCTTTAAGCAGAAAGCTTGAGGCCAAAAGAATGTCGAGAAATCTAAGCAAGATTAGTATTGCCAGAGTAAAATCCTTGAACCACTCTCAATTTGTCAATGATACCCTACTCTTAGGAGGTGCATCGACAATAATAGTTGACATATTCAAGGATACCCTTGACCGCTTTCTAAATTCTTCAAAGGGAAGGGTTAATGAAGGGAAAAGCAAAGTTTATGGATGGAACATAAGTCCAATTCTCCTCTGAAATATCTCAAGAATCCTCAAATTCTAATCTACTACAAATTGGAAGATCTTTAAATATCTGGGTATCCCAATATCCTTGGGCAACCCCACAACCATAGTATGGCAAGAGATCATTAATAAAATTAAATAAAAATTTGCCCAATGGGGGACTCAATGGCTAAATCTCGTAGGCCAAATTGTGCTTCTAAGGTTTGTGTTATCAAGTTTACCTATCTACCAATGTTCAGCAATGTTAGCACTCATTGGAGTCATGCAATCTATAGGCAAAGAGCTTCAAAAAACGTTATGGCAAGGGGGAAAACAAACAGCAAAATATTTCATCTAATTAAATGGCATGTGGTAACAACCCCAAAAGATTGTGGTGGGTTGGGAATCTAGGAACCAATAGCTATGAATTGAGCCCTTAAGCCAAAACTTTTATGGACGCTGGTGTAAGGGAAATTTGACTAGAGGAAAAAAGTTCTCGTCAAAGTATACATCCATTTGAGAAGAAAACTATATCTTGAAAAGCCACTTGTGAACAACAAAGGATCACATATTTGGAGGTTGCGTGCAACTATTTCCCTTATTATCCAACCCAAATTATCATGGGCTCCAAGGAAGGACAAGAGAATCAACATCTGGGCTGGTAGCATTTGGGGAATCCACCCTTGATCTCAGTTCAAGAATTGTCCCCTCTCAAAGCTTGGATGGACAACAACAATATCCTCACCTTGCATGACATACCTCTTTGGGAAGAAAATCGATGGACTAGTTGGGTGCTCTCACGGCCAAAACCCCTCCTTCTCAATGCCTGTAGACTTCTCACAAATCTCAAGGGATGCAAGCCCCTACAGATCGGAGGTTTCAAGACAAAAGGTGCTAGGGCAAAGGAGTTTATACTATCAAAGTTGGATACATGGAGCACACATCATCAATCAGGGATTGAGAAGGCGATCTTGCACAATGATGGCATTCCTAAGGTAAATACTTTTTGTCAGATTATGTATCATGGAAAATTGCTAACATCAAACAATCTACAACAAAGAGGATACCTATGACCTTCACAATGTGCCCTATATGAAAGAAACTCCAAAGACCAAATACATCTCTTTTTTAATTGCTCTTATTTCAAAAAGGTGTGTGAAGTAGACCTACAAGAACTTCCCCAAAATACCATCCTTCTAGAGAGATGGAGCAATCTATTTTCCTGATGACACAAAAACTATAAAGGCTTATTTAAAGGCAAGCACATTTTCAAAAGGCTATTGGCAGCTCTTCCCAAGTATCTTTGCTAGAAGATCTAGCTAGCAAGGAACAAGAAGATCTTCCAAAATGAGAAAACCGGCCCCAAATACACAACAAAGAAAGCCAAGAGTTTATTGATAGAAGTTATCCAAGCCATAGGCCCTCAAGACCACAAAACCCTCAACCTCACTTGCGAAAAAAAGATATGGATGGCAAATTAGAATGAGAGAATAGGCAAGTTTAAACAAAGCAATCAGCCGCAAAATGGCAATAATTCAACATGTTAGATTAGGCTAAGCAAGGATGAATTTGCAGTTTGGTGCCCAAATCAAAAGAAATTGATTCTATTTTGCAATGCAACAGCGAATGGGAATAAGGGTGGCAGGTGCGAGGGGGTCATCCTTGATCCCAAAGGAAACAAGGTAACCAACTATGCATGGGGACTCAAAAATGCCACAAATAATCTAGCAAAGACCGACACCTTGCTACAGGGACTCTAGAGAATTGGCGCAACCAAGACTCAAACTATTTTAGTAATAAGAGACTCGACCATTCTAATCAAACATGTAAACAAAGATTAGCAAACTCTCAATCTACCTCTTGTCAGGCTTATTACCCAAATCAAACAAGAAACTCTAAGGTTTTGGGACATTAGTTTCTTCCATGTACTCAAAGAACTCAATGGTGAAGCAAATCTAGAAGCAAATTTAGCCTTCCAACTAGATGAAGGGATGTGCACAAAAAATGGTGTTGTTCTCCATATTCCAATTCCATGATGGTTAGAATTGAAGTGCACCTTGGTCCTTGGTTAAAAAATGGAGGATTACCCACTCCCCTATCCTTAATGACCATAAAAATCCTACAGATCTGTCATTAATCAACAAGAATGCAAAGGTACACATAACATCAACAATGGTAAGGAGAAAAAGAGTGCAATTAAAGGCTCGGACAGGTATGGGATGGCACCACACATGCCATCCCTACCTCTGTCATTTCAATTTCAATGCTATGTGTTGTTAATTCTGGCATAGGTGAGATAATGGAGGGCGCAAATCGTAGAAGTTTGGGAGCAGGTCTTGGTTGTGACACAGTTAAGCTATGTATGGTTTGTTACCAGGATTTGCATTTGGAGTTTAGAATTACAACCAAGTTTTATTTGGAATCTCATCAATCTATGGGTGCTTGTTATGGACTGATAACGGGAAATAGGGCTTCTAGTGAAATTAGGGCATTTGGGTTAAGCGCTCCCTCCAATTTTGTATCTAGTCATACATACTTTTGGTTCTTGACTGTGTCGTTTTGGCTATCTACTACTTGAATTTGTTGTTGGGGTTTTGAGGCCTTATCCACCTCGATCATTGGGTTTAGTATATGCCCTGTTTTAAACTAGGAATTGGAAGACTTCGCAGAGCCACCCACAAAAGAGAGGATTAACCGTAACATGTGCATTTGGAACTCTATTTCTCACCTCTTCATGAACCCAGGGATTGGCATTTTGATTTCTCTCTCTCAAAACTTGAGACTCCCCTTGAGTCTTAACAACCCCCAGTGTCTATCGATTAGTCTCTTTGGAGCTTTTGTTCATATGGGTTGCCTTGAATGCCACAACAAATATCAACGGGCAATAAGAGAAATGCAAAGAATGTGAGAAGGCATTAAACCTTCATCAATGAAAACATAACCTCTGTTACCTTACTCTCCAACACGAAGCATAGCAATCAAAATACATATCAAAATGAGTTAAGGACCGTCATCATGCAACAAAGAGGCCAAATTCAAGCCTTGGAAGTTGAATGCCTATCCTTAAAGGCCACAATGGAAGCAGTTCTGAAAAGCAATTATTCAACAACTTCTAATCATAGGTACTCTCTTGGTTCTTCTTCGACACTCTCAAGGATGATGAAATTGTTTCTCAAATGATGGAGGCTATGGATATTGAGAGAACAAGACAATGGAAAACCCAAAGAAGCCTACAATCAACACTCATTTCATTAGTCCATTGTTATACTATGTAAAAGAAATTTGGTTTTAGGTATCTAATATCGAATGTATACATGTATCAATCTCTTAGACTTTCCTGAAAGAGACATTGGAACAAGATAGCTTATTTTTGTGCGCATGAGGTTTTGGTCATCACACTTAGTCTGGGCTAAGTGAATCCCTACCCTTGTTAGCTCGTAATGGCTCACGTTGAGTTACTTATGACGCAACTTGCTTAGGCAGTTAGGCACCCATAAGTGCTATACAGTCCAATCAAAAGAATGTTAAGAGTGCACATAATTCATTGTTCTTACTATTTTTTATAGGCTTCTCGAATCTACTTGATCTTCAAAAATTAGTTGGATTCTTTGATAGTACTTGTAGTGGGCAGGACGTTGGGAATCTAGCATTATTTATCAAGAATAAACATTATCTCTGTAGAGGGATTGGTCAAGGTATGCCTAGGGTCATTCTTGAATTCACCAAATTCCTCATCCAGCTCAATGATTTCTACTTTGTTGTTATACTCATCCAAAAAGCTACCAATCCAAAAAAGGAATCTCGTATCTTCTCTCACTGAGGGTCAGCTCGGCTCAAAACCAGAAACCGGAATCAACAATGACTTGAACTACTAAAAAATACATAAAATTTTACAATTTTAATGAAAGAAATATATATTAAAAATTCCAAGCTATGATTCCAAACCATTAGAGACAAAATATGTAAATTCTACTCATGTATATATCATGTAAGGGTCTTTTTTACTGTTATCATATGAGGCATATATTGAACAGTTATAAATATTGGTGGTGATGCTCCGCGAATTATGATCTAGGAACTGATCCCGAGTCGTATGGAACAACACTATTTGTCTATGCATTATCTTTTTGGGCATATCAGCGCAGTTCATGTGCTGGAATACGAACTAAAAATTTAGATGTCGACTATATATCTTTGTGGGATCCTACAGAGGCATATTATTTTTTCAGCATACTATTTGTTTTATCTATTTTGTACTTAAATACACAGTTTTGTGTATATTTTGAATGTAACCTTGTTCTCAAATGATGATATAAAGTTACGCTTTTTTTTCCAGGAAAAAAATATCATGTAAGGGTTATTATATCAAAATGGCACCAAGTGGGATACATATCTAAATCACATTGGAAAATACATAATCATCAAAATCATTGCGTACCTATAGAGTAAATGGACAACTTTTGCATGCTTGACACCTAGCCTATGCAGAAGCTCCTATCCAAGCTATAATCGTCCACACTCCCTCCTAGCGAGGAAGGAATTTTGCACCCCTCCCAGCTTATCTATGAATAACACAAACTTGCCCTTCATCAAAGCCTTGGTGAGAATATCTGCAACCTGCTCATCTGTGGAAATATATAGAAGCTTCACAACTCCCTATGAACTCTGTCCTTGATGAAGTGATACATGATCTCTATGTGTTTGGACTAGTTATGAAACACCAGATTCTCTCAGAGTTTTATGCAACTCTGATTATCACAATGAATGACTATAGGATCCAACTCCTAACCAAATAACCCTATGAGCATCTTGTGAATCCAAATAGCCTCACAACTCACCAAACTCGCTGCCATGTACTCAACCTCTACTAAACTAAGTGCCACTAACGTTTGCTTCCTACTAAACCATGAAATCGTTGTCGATCCCAAGTTGAAGCAGCACACTTAGGTGCTTGTCCTATCCACTGCACCCCCTGCCCAGTTTGAGTCTATATAACCCTGTAACTGCACTCCACCACACCTAAAATACCTTAATCCATACTCCACTGTACCTCATAGATACCTAAGCACATGCTTTGTTACAACCTAATGCACCCCCCTCGACTCCACCATAAACTGGCTCAGGGTATTCACAACAAAGCATATATCTAGCCTACTGTTGACCATATATAACAAACATATATACTGCATGTACAATGTAGGATCCACCAACTCTAACTCAGAAGCATCAAGCTTTTTTAGGTTGGTGAGGCCTGCAATCCTCCATCCTGAATCTCCTCAAAATATCAACTGCATATTTTCCTTGTCTAAGGAAAATATCACTTGTCTGCTACTACACCTCCAATCCTAAAAAGTAGTGCATAATGCCAATGCTACTTGGGAAACGTCATCCCATTTGTAGCAATTCCCCCATTTCTAGCCTTGACGATAATGTTGCTTTTGAAGGGGGTGGCATGTTTAGGTCCTACCCTAATCCCCCCTATTTTATCAATGTACAAAAACATAAGGCCCATTAGTTAGTTAGTGGGTAGTGTACTGATGTAAAAGG
The DNA here is from genome assembly GCA_001517045.1 of Pseudotsuga menziesii. NCBI lineage: Eukaryota > Viridiplantae > Streptophyta > Pinopsida > Pinales > Pinaceae > Pseudotsuga > Pseudotsuga menziesii. The sequence goes on along the minus strand of LPNX010873313.1, from coordinate 163,568 downwards.
GCCTTCTTTATTGAATAAAGGTCCACTAGGTGGTTCACCCTCATTAATAGCGAGACCACAAGTAGTTAGGAATTTGGCTATTAATGCACTATATATGAAGTAGTGAGCTATGTTGTCTATTAAAGCACTATATAGAGAGTAGTAATCTATGTGACATTGGTGTTGAAATTTGAGTTAGGTTAGGGTTTGATATAGGAAATTTCAAATTTTATACCTGTTATCACCCGCCTTGTAGTTGCCTACTTGAGGTGGATCCAGGATGGATGGTAGAGGGGCAAGCAACTAAGGGGTGGAACCACGACTGCCTAGACTCCCAAAATGGATGGTTGTCACACCAATCAAGGCAGCCTTCACTTTAGGTTATCCTAGTCCAAGACAACAATGGGGGAGACCCGGATCTGCTCCCGACACAAGGGATCGAACCTAGACACCAGAAGAAGATCAGATGGGGCTTCAGGGTACTTAAGGTGCAAGGTGAATGGGAACCCTAGCTCTAGGGTTTAGGTACTAGCAACTGTCTTGGGAAATGTAACTATGACAGGGCGAGCACGAATAGAGTTGGGACTATCCAGTACCTAGAAATCAGACTCAGTAAAAGGTGTTTGGGCTATGTGAATGTTGATAGATGGCAAAGGCTAAGAGCCTAAGGGCAGCGCTAGCTTGGAGATTAGTGCTTTGTATGCATTGGGCAATGGAGTCAGCAGTAAGACAACGTTTCACGAAACCCACTTCGGAAACACCTTGATCTACGAAACCAGAAAGCAATTGGTCCAGAAAAAGCCAAGGTATAGTAAACCCAGCTCAGTAGATAGCTAGCACTAGGGCCTAAGAAGACAAATCTGAAGCTTTAGGGGGTACCGAAACGCTGATGGCTCAGCGTTGAGGATGAGGAGAGATTAGGGAGACCTAATCTACAAGCCCAAATCAGAAAAACAGCAGGAAAATCAGATCTAAAAAAGTCAAAATCTGATGATGGGGCTAGGAGGCTGAAAACTGATTTTTTCAGATCTAGGGCAAACCAAGATGAATTAGCACAGCGTTGAGGGTGTTCTGGGATGCTTGGGACCCGATCTGTCAGCCTATCATGTCAGATTTCAGAAAAACCTACTTCCGGAAAAGGCCAATTTTCAGTGAGGACGCTAGGGCAGTTTCAGTCTATTTTTCATATCCCGGTCAAATTGTTGAGCTTCTTGACAGCGTTGAGGTTGATTTGGACTGCCCAAGACCCGATCTATCCGTCTGTGAAGTCAGAAATCAGAAAAACTCAAAACCCTAGCAGGTCAATTTTTTCAGTGGGGAATTGTGAAGTCAGAAATCAGAAAAACTCAAAACCATAGCAGGTCAATTTTTTCAGTGGGGGGTTATGCAGTTTTTTGCTGAAAAATCAGATCTAGGTCAATCTATGAGAGATTTGACCAGCGTTCCAGTTGATTTAGTTAGGGGGAGGCTCGATCTATGAAACCCAGAAATGGTTTGGCAAAAGATCGGACGGTTCCCTGATTATTTGATTTTTTAGGTTTTTATGGTTTAGGAGTTTTCAAAAAAATAGTTAAATTTCAGCAAGGTACAATAAAATAAGATCAGAAAAGAAGAACTTACCTATGGATCTTACCTAGATAAGCTTGTAGAAGTCTGTAACAGTGACGATCCTAACTATCCCAATCAATCCTGGAAGATCCCCATGATTTCTATGGCATATGCAAGCTCCAAGCCATAAAAGCGCCCCCTACCCTGCATGAGCAAACGTCAACCATATCAGATTTTCACATACAAAATAAAGAAACTGAATGCTACAAGCCAGTAAAATGAAGTAATCATAGATCGCAATGAAACTAATGAAAACCCCCTGATCCAAGACGAAGAAAACCGAGCGAGTTAAGGTCCCCCTACAAAAACGCTCCAGCCAAAATGCCCTCCGGTAGACAAAACAATGATAGCCACGAAAAAAAAAATAGATCTCACGAGAATTTCCACGATGCTAGTAAGCTGAAGACAAGCTAATCACCATTTGAGCACATCAGATGCAAAGCAAATCCAGAAAATTTCTACAGAAAAAAGTCTTTCTATTATTCAGATCCAAGAGCCAAAGACCCCTTACAAATGAGAAGCTCTCTCCTTTAAATAAAAATGAGAGAACCTCAATCATAACCAAATCCTAACTACTTTCAAAACGAGTGGCTAAGATTAAAAGATATAAATATCCTAATCAA
>LPNX010873313.1:120499-155140 GCA_001517045.1 Pseudotsuga menziesii | reverse complement strand
ATATATATATATATATATATATATATATATATATATATATATCTCAAATTTGAAGCCTGATATATAAGTATACATATATACGTATACATATATATATATATATATATATATATAACTCAAAGAGAAGGCAGAACTACGTCTAAAGATGTAACAACCAGACAGACGAAAATATAGAGAACAATTTAGTAACAATTAAAAACAAATTCAACTAAGCCAATTTGAAAAAGGTGTGAATGATAAAATCCCGTCAGACCACTTTTGCATCCCAAAGAAGGGGCAAGCTTACATATAAGAGTGTAGATCCATTGGATCTGTAAGATGAACATGTAAAGGTGTAGATTCATTGGATCTATAAGATGAAAAATTGCAAGTAATTTCCTCGAAAAGCAGTCCCCTAAACCCCACTCAATTAAATGGATGCCACTTCCAGAAAAGTTCCTTGCAAGGTATTAAGCAAAATAATAATTTCCAATAATGAATAATAATGAATAAAAGCATAGACAACAAAAACAAACATGTTGCAGTGGATGTATTTGGTGTTTTTTTAAACTAACGCGAGATTAAGTCCTGTTAATTTCCAAAGATGGATTGATTGGTTCGAGGTCGCCTTACTGATCGTAAATCAAGAAACCCAATCCCACATATGAATATCCACCATGACACATAAACCAAAAGACAAAACCCCAAATTGAACAACAATAAGAAAAGATGGGGTTGTGTGTGAAATAAGTACATCTTATCTACCATCTTCCGCCTGGATTCCTCGCTCCTCCGATAGTTGATCTTCTGTCTGGATTCGCCCTTCCTGCAGCTGTTGATACCCATGGCGCTCTCCAGCCAAGCCAATTACGAGAAATATAAATCAGAGAGGAGAAAAAGTTCAACCCTTTGTTATTTGTGTAAAAAGTCAGGGTTTGTGAAGGATTAATATTGGTTTTTTGTTTCTTATGGATTTTATGTTCGAAATTAAATATTTTCTATATTAAATATATTAATTTTCCATTTATTTTAACAAACGAAACGCAATTGGGGCGGGATTATTTCATTTTGTTTTTTTTGTTGTTGTAAATTGTTTTTAATTTTTCAATTAATTGTATGTATAGTAAAAAGACTGGTTCAAAGTTTACAATGTTTCTAATCAATTATCATTAAAACGTTATTTAAAAGAAGAAAAAAACTATTTAAATAATAGAAAAAAGTGATATGATATTTTTTTTAATGGTCACATTACAAAAAGTTTTACATTTTCCATTTAAAATTTTGAAAAATATAATGCAAAATTTGTGTAATGTCAAACATGAAATTTTAGACTTACAACTTGGAAGAGCAAATAGCGGAAAAGAGTTTTGTTCATGGCAATGGAAAATTTTAGAATTTGAACAGCGGAGCAACTTTGATTTTTGAACCATGGAAAAATTTTAAGTTAATTGAGATTCATAAATTTTAAGCTAGACTGTAACGTTAATTTTTGGATATTATAATTTTTTATTTATTTAATTTTATGAAAAGTGCTTGCTATTAGGGAAGCATATTATAACTTTAATTTTTATAAATTATAGCTTTTTTCTTTGGATAACATAGAGATTTAAAGTTTGAAAGAGAAGTTTCAGCATAAAGAGAAAAAAAAATGGATTTCAGCATGAAAAGTTTCAAAAAATGAGTATGTGAGTTTTAGCATAAGAAGTTTATAACAAAAATGCTCTATGAAGAGGTTATATTTTTTTGTAGAGTAAATCCTAACAAACTAGTTACATAACAATTGCCAAAAATACATAGTATGTTTTTAGAAAAAGATCAAACTTGGACATTCTTGGAAGTGGATTCTTCATTTGCCAGTTGTTTTGACGCAGCTTCTTCCAATGGAGTGGCATCTCCTTGCACTCCATGTCCATCCCAGTAGCATTCACCTCCAGTTCCTCCAAGTTATCATGCAACTCAAACAAGGTCTCCTTTAGGAGCCCAAGCCTGGTCTCGTTCCCTTCATTATTGAGCTTGAATTGTTCCAACTAGTTATTTTTTAAATCATAAATCGCCCTCTTTGTTTCCTAAAACTTAGTTGTCTAAAACTTTTTTCATTTCCTGCAAGATCCGCCTAATCTCCTCCTACTCGTCTGTTAGAAACCGAATACCAGTTTTCGCATCTTCTAACCTGTTGTTCATTCTTGAGATTTCAAGGAAGATATTCCTATTTTCCACCAAAACCGCTAGCGAAACCTCGTGCATGCGCCGCATCAACTTCTTGAGATTGACTACACAATTCTTAATGTCCGCAATATCCCTTCGCATTCATTCCATGGTGTTGTCAAAGGTTTCTTCTACAAGAGAGGAGAGCTCTTTACTACCCAAAATTTATTGCTCATTGAATAAAGGAAGAAAGGTTGGTCTTCTTTTAATTAACAGCTTGTTGAACCTCTTTAAGGGCCTGCCAACATATGTGGAATCATGCAAAGCAAATGCCATTTTTGGATATCGAGAACCTTTGCAAGTCGTCACATGAGAGACCTTACCAGACTTGCCTCCGAGAAGATCAAGGATATGGGAGCCATGACTTATCATACGGTGATCATTTACTCCATGCGCTTGAGAATGCCATGTGTCTTCCATGCGCTCAAGATAGGACCGATAATTAATTTGTTGTCCATTCAAATTATAACCATGGTTTGCTCTACCTCATCCCCTTTGGAGATGGGGGTGGATTTAATTTTCCTAGTTTGTAAAGATATGAAACTTTTAAACCAACAATTCTTTATTAACATGCTAGCCACTTTATAGAGTTGGGGGGTATTGTTAACCATTATTTCTTTGTAATTTAACCTTGCTCCAATGTTTTCCAATCTGTCTATCGAGCTATTGTTTTTCCTTTTAACATGAAAAAATTGGATATGAGACATTTGGGGAAGAAAAGTCTGAATTTCTGTTGCATTCAGTCCATAACCTTGTCTTTTCTAGATTGATTCTTTTGCATTTTTTTGATGACGACCCGGGAATCTGCAAAGACTTGGAAGGAGTCGATGTGCAGATGTGCCACGGCTTGTAATCCGTGAGATAGAGCTGCCCGTTCATCCCTATTATTCGTTTTCCTACCCATAGCCCAATCAAAGGAATGGATTTGATTTCCTTTGGTGTCAAAAATGACCCCCCACCCCCATAAATTTATATTTAGAACTTTTCAAAATTGTTTTTTTATTTTTTACAATAACCAATTTAATATACATTTTTTATAAAACTATTTTTTTTTTGTAAACTACAAATTAAATAAAAGTTAAGAAAGGTTTACTGCAAATCGATTGCTATATACCTACTTTATTAAAGTTGATATATATATATATAGTTTGTTATCAATTTTTAATATATGATTTAACAATTTAAAAATGAAGATCAAAGGGGTTGGATCCATTACTAAAGAGTGAGGAGTTTTCCACTAGTGGGAAAGGTTCAATTTCGTGAGGGCCTAGCTTGAAGCCATGGCACCTTGAGGTAGTGGTTGAACATGTTGTTGCACCCACAGAGTTTGTGTTAAGTGACCTCGTGACCCATGCACACATAAGTGGATTAAATCCCACCCCAATCTCCTTCAAAATTTTAGAAGCCCAAAGGGGTTGGATCCATTGGTGAAGAGTGAGAAGTTTTTTGCCAGTGAGCAAGGTCCAATTCCCGTGAGGGCCTAGCTTGAAGTCATGGGAAAACTTGAGGTAGTGGTTGAATGTGTGGTTGCACCCATATAGATTATGTTAAATGATCTCATGGCATGTGTACACATAAGTGGATCAAAGCCACCCTCATGTCCTTCAAAACTTAAGAAATCCCCCAAGTTCATTGTTAAGACACTTCTTGTGACATCATGAGTTCAAACCTTGATTAGCCTTGTGTGTTGTGCGTGGGGTAGCATTGCTACACCTAGCAGTATAGAGGTAACAGACAAGAATCAACCTAGTGTCACACAAGTACAAGCCCAACCCCAGTTGTCGATTCCCCAAGTTACCAAAAAAAAACAATTTAGAATGAAGTACACATCATATAATTTAACTTGTAAAAATATGAATAATAAAAATTCAATATTAAAATTTTGATTTTATTATAGAAATTTTCAAGTTCAAATGATATTTTTATAAATTTACTAACAACTTATATTTCAACTTCAGACTTTAAAATTTGTCCAATCATGTAGCCTAAACGTTCGATGACTTCACCTTTCCTAACAACATTTTTCGGCACGATTTTGTCGTAATCCGGTAAAAAAAATTATGAATTTTTCAAAATCTAAAAGAATAATGTTTAAATTGCATAATTTGGATGCTGCTCTAAGGTATTTGAAGGTGTTGAATCCATTTATGCATTTAGAAGCGTGGTTTAAACAACACAAAATTCGAATTTAATTTTAAAAAAAAATCGTCGGATCCCGGTAAAAAACTCACCTTACAAGCAAAATCGTTCAAATTTTATACTTGTTATTTGTCCAATATATTTTACAACCTCGTACATTATTTGGTGTATAATGATTAAGTTTATTTTAGTGAATGGTTAAGTTGGTTTTTGCAATTGACAATGATTTTACTTTTACTTCTTTGTGATTTTAATCCTTTGTTTTTTCTTCTAGTAGCATGACATATATGTCTTTTAATATTAGTCATATATATAGTTTGAGTGGCCTTAACGATTAAGAACATGTGTTTCATCATAAGAGATCATAGGTTCATTTCTAGAGGGGGTAGGGTATGTACACCTTCATAGACTTTAATGATCAAATTGTTGTCTAGAGGGGGAGCCCTTGTCTCAAAAACAAGGGTGTCTCGTACACCAAATTGGTGTCTAGCTAGGTTGTGACCTTAAAAATATATTATTATTATTATATAGGGGTAGGGGGTTGTTTTTTATCTTGATGGAAGACAAGAAACCACCTTTCATTGGGGGTTGAGAAAAATGACAAATAACCATCTAGAGGCACTTGCTCTTTCCAAAGGTTGAGAATCCTTGATTCTTAATGTGTTAGAAATCTTATTGTTCTCCAAGACTCAACAATTGACACTAGAACCCTCACCTCCTAGTGATGTTAAACTTTCCCAGGCAATTCTTAGAATCCAAAAGGAAGCAAGTAGATTTAACATTATTGATTTCTTTCATGTGCTTAAGAATCACAACTCCCAAGTAGACAACTTGGCCCACAAGTATATAAGTTGAATGAAGGAACCATAATGGAACCAGTCCATTATTTGCATGGCACATCTCATGGTTTGCATGCATTTCGCATACCCAAGGTGGAAGGGACAACTTCATATTGCATCAAACACTCATTATTTCCCTTTTACCTTATACACTCACACACTTTAGCATTATTGTGGAGCTAGGATAATCAATTTAATGGGCCTCTTAGGATTTATGTAGGCAGTATGATGGAATTCACTATTAGATGATAAAGAGGGTTGGGAACTCAATGATCGTGCAAGTTGTCCATTCTTCATCCCTCAGTAAGCTACAAAACCATTGTTAAGCACCTCCTTGTCTAAATTGGGTTTAATTTGTCCATACAACATGGCATGGAATGATTTTATGACCTACATTTTGAAGAAAGCATATTGAGAGGGTTTGTAGTCTCATTTCATAGGGGCTTTCTCAAAGGTATTAGACCTTTTCATTTTAATATAGAGCCAAGCAAATTTGAAATTTTTTCTACTCCTCGGATTCTATGGTTCTTTAGTTTTAAGATTTGGCTTCAAAAACTACATCTTTTTTATTTATGGATTTATTGAGTATGTCTATATAGGCTTTTGCAAGTTCTTGGCACTAAGAGTCTAGTAAAAGGGATAATATGATTTTGGTAAACATGGGGTTGAATTTGGTTGATTTATTGGGGTTGCTTCTAATGAGAGTAATTCATTGTGGAATCTTGAATTTTCCATTGTTGATTAGTGTCATGTATAACATGGGCAAACTTCCACCATGAGTAGTGTTATCTATGTGAAATTTGTGGCATCCACGGGTTCTTGAGGAGACACAAAGAATTGATTATTAGGAGTAGCACACCAATCTTTTCGTGACATGCAATGTGTATGCATAGGAAGACATAAATAATAGAACTTGTGATATGGTACCAAAGACTTTATTGCAACAAAAAGGCAAATACAGCCTCTAGAAACTTTATGTTGTTTGCTCCACAATTTGGTCATTGATCTCAAAAGGGGATCTCAGTTTGTAGCCTCAAACATAAGATTGTTAATGGGGTAAGCTCTAGGAGATATCAAACAAAAGAGCTTGCCTACCAATTTCCAATAGAAATTGATATGGATGGAATGAAATTGGTCGAAACCCATCAACCTCTAAGAGGACAAGAGTAAGCTAATAACAAGCATGTGTTCTTTTAATCTCAATTTATTTGTATGTTTTGTATATTAAAATGGTTTTTAAGTTTATGTTAAGTATATACACTTACAAAAATTTGAACATTTGCTAAACTTTTTATTGATGTTTTTTTTATTATAAATGCGAATATAACAATTCATTAAAACAACATCTCTCTCTCTCTCTCTCTCTCTCTCTCTCTCTCTCTCTCTCTACACACACACACACATACATATATACATATGATGATGATGATGATGATGATGACGATGGTTAATGTCCACTGAGACCCGACTTTGGTCTATCGAACCTAAAGAAACCAATTAATTATTTTGTTCTAAAATTGTATTCCTATGCTCAAAGAGCTTGGTGAGAAGTGTTCCGAGCTCACTATAATTTTGACATGTTAAAAGGCTAGGAAGGTCGGTATTGCAACAAAGATTATGAAACTGAGATCTAATGTGGGTGTACGTAGAGCACTCTAAGAGGAAGTGATTTTCATCTTCAAAGTTCCTATTCTCATAGAGATGACAAATCCTTTCCACCCATGGTGTTTTAGGAACAGTCCATCGATGACCTGTTTCACTATGGAGCTCACAAGAGTTCGTTCTTATCTTTGCTATATTCGTTTTTTTCTTTGAACTGGTTAAAACATAGAGATACTTTTGATCTTCTAGAGTAGGGTTGATGACCTCCTTATAATATCTTAATTTTCTTTTAGCCTCTAAATCTTTCTCACACCATAGTTTCTCTTTAAACTTAGAAGTAACAATATTTTTTATGTTATTAATATTTTGCAATGCAATATTTTTGTCGATCTCCTAGTTGTTTAACCAGGCCCTGGTATCTTTATACCAACCTCACTTGAGTCTTAAGTGGTTTTGGATGGAATTAAAAGCTAGCTTAGGAAGACTATGGTCTCCCATGTTATTGATTATGTGCTTGTACAGTAGGAGCCTAGTCATAGTTAGGCTCTTGATAGGGGAAAGACCCACTTCTATAAGGAGAATAGGATAAGGTGTATTGCTTTTAATTTTGAGGTTATACATTATAAAATGCTTATGGATTTGCTCAATATTTCTCCAAGATTCTCTAGAGATGCTGCAACCCCAAACCTCACACCCATACAAGATAACAAGAGTGACTAAAGTTTCAAAGAGGAGCTTCTTTTTATCCCACATCACAAGGTTTGATGCTTTACAATTATTTTCAAGACCAAAGTAAGCTTTCCACCCTCCATTAATCCTTTTCTAAATGCTATAGTTCCAGTTGAGGTTGTGATGAATATCAATTCCAAGGTATTTGTAAGAAGACACTTCCTCCAAGTTGCTATTGTCATACACAAAATTAGCATAAGTGTCCTTCTTGGATTTCATAATCATAACTTTTGTTTTGTCAATGTTGACAGTCATACCCATGGTAGAGCAGAAATCCTTAAGAACTCGTAATTGCTTATCAAGATCAGATGGACACCTTGCCAAAAGAACAATATCTTCAGCATAGAGAAGAAGGATGATGACTATTCCAGCTAAGAATGTGTGAGCATAGTCTGCTTCTTCTAAACAACCTTCTAGCTTATCGATGTAAATTCCAAATAGGGTAGGGGAGAGGGGGCAACCTTGTTTAACTCCGATATTACACTTAATATCTCTCGACCACCCCTCATTGCTCTTAAACTTGGCGATTACATTCTCATATAGCCTTATTACGGCAACTCTCAACTCGAAAGGAACCTTTAGCTCTTATAATCTATTCCATAGGTTATTTATAGGTACCGTATCGAAAGCCTTTCTAAAGTCCACAAAGCAACTAAAGGGATTGGATTTATCATTATGACACTCCTCCACAATGATCCTAAGCGTAACAAGGTGGTCCGTTGTTGAGTGTTGTCTTCTAAAACCTGCTTGGCCTTTAACCCGCTCACCTTCACTTTCAAGCCATCTGCTGATCTTCTTTTCCATAATAATACCATATAACTTGGCTAAGAGGGGGATAATCCTAATTGTCTGATAATTAGAGGGGTTGTTTGTATCACCACTTTTAAAAATAGGGATAATGAGGCTCTGAGTCCAAGGTTTAGGGAACCCTTGCTTGCCTGCTTGATTGAAAAGCTTGTGGATGTGAGGGGTGAGGACAGGACCACCAATTTTTTAGATTTATGCCTGGTAACCTTCAATGTCCTTAGCTTTTCCATTTGCCAGACGCTTAACCCCAAAATCTATGTCTTCTAATGAGTCAACTTCTATCGTTGTGAGCAGGGTTTCAAAGTTGTCTATGACATTCGGGGATTCATAAAGCTTTTTAAGATAGGAATTCCAGTCGTGTAAAGCAATTCTATTATTATCCTTAGTTTTTCTAGTTAGAATCTGTCTCCAAAATTTCTTAGGAGCCACCTTAGAGAGGTGTAAGATATTTTCTTGTCTTTTATGATTATACTGTATTTTTTTCTTTTTAGTTAGTGCTTTGTATATTTTTATCTTGTCAATTTTAAGAAACTCATCACGAGCTTCCTTAATTTCTCTCCTCACATTTTTACAATCTTTATCATACCAAGGGTTGGTTTTCCTATTTCTTTTATTACTTGAGACTTCAATTGAGAACTCGTTAATAGAATGTGAGAGGGTTGTCATAAAATTATGATAAAGGTCTTCTATGTTGTTTATACTTCATAAAGGAAGCAAAATANCCTAATGGTTAAGAACATGTGTTTCCTCCTAAGAGGTCACAATTTCAAATTTGGACGGGGGTAAGGTATATACACCTCTGTAGAGTTTAATAGTCAAATTGTTGCGTGAAGAAAGTCCTTTGTTCCACAAACAAGCATATATCATACACCAATTTGTTCTCTTGCTTGGTAGTGACATTAAAATTGGATGACGATGATGATATAAAATGGAGGGATAAAAAAATTAAAGTACAAGAAGCATTAATCTGTAAGTTTTTGAGTTTTTTTTAAAGTATTTAGATACCAAAATGTCTACAAACAAATGATAGATATAATTTAATATGAGAGAAATAAAATTACAATTTTTCTTAATAAAAACAACTAAAAAAATACATTATATTATTTTAAACTAACAAAAATGCATTATATTATATTATTTTATTTTTTATTGATAAATTCTCAATCATATCATAACATTGAAAACAAGGAATAAGTAATATCACGAACTCAATATTTCCCTTTTGTGAGAGGATCCTCGAATTGTGTATTGTTCATAACATCTAAAATCTAAGGAATAAGAAATATCTTGAACTCAATATTCTCCTTTTTTTCATCAAATCCCCAAATTGTGATCAAAATTATGTATGAATTTGTGTATGGTTGATAATATATGGAATTAAGTGTTAGTGTATGGTGTTTTTTTTCACAGAAACGATTGAAGAACCTTTTTATAAAAATAAAAAAGTAAAATTTATAATAGGCTGGTCACAGACTGCTCCCATAGGAAGACCAAGTCCATGCCTCCTTGTGCTTCCTTTTCCATTCTTTTTTTTCCATCTCCATTTCCTATTCTACAAGTGCTGAAACTCCTTATAAACTGCTCAAGCACGATGATACAAAAGCAGAACATTCAGAGGATGAAGAAGAAAGGTTCACAATAAAGTAATCCAATTTCTCTCATAAACCCGCTGATTACATAATAGGTTTCCGCAATCTAAGTCCACTCCCTTATTAGCCATACTATCTGCTTATTTATTATTTTATCTCAAAACATGAAGGAAATTGATGGCTTTGAACTCATTTACCATGCATTTTAATAGATGATGGGTCTTAGTGATTGTATTCTTTCGATTCCTTGTTATTTTCCTTGCTTCTCCAATAACCATGCACATGTCACCGAATACCACCAGTTCCTCAATGCCATCATCCTTGCAAGCCCCATTCCTTTTATTAATGCTAAGCATTCTGCCCCATTGTTAGTCTTCCTGTCGATTCCCAAAGCATACTCATTCAGCTTGATTCCTTCAGAATTGAAATAGACTCCCCCCACTCCTGTCATCCCTGGATTGCCTTTCGAAGCACCATCAAAGCACAAAGAGCTGCAACCCAATTTATTCCACCATACTTTGAACTCTTCCAGATTCATTCTTATTTGCCAAGATTTCATAATTGATTTTTTTTTGTTGGTTGAGTCCATGGCATATGTGATGGGAGAACTAGCAATTCGGAGGCCCGACCTCTTTCTTATGTTGTCAATGCTTTCTTACTGATGCCGTGCATTCCCCTCGCGAGTAGAGTTTCCACCCAAAGAGATTTTGCAACTACCGCAACTTTGCCCGGACTATTCTTTTCTCCCTCGAAAATCTCCTTATTTATCGTTGCCCAAATCTTCCAGCATATATATCTTGGAAGAGCTTCCCAAGCCCTCACGAAGTCTGGTTTATGGATGAGTGATCCTTGGTAGTAATCCTTCCAGCAAGCAAATAGATCATCCCAATTTGTTGGCAATGTCAATTTGAAACGTAAATCCTTATAAGCTTGGTGCCAAACCTCCCTGGAAAATTTACATTCTAAAAACAAGTGTTCTATTGAATCCTCAGACTCCTTGCAAATAATGCATCTCAGAGGACCTTCTATTCCTGTTTTCCTTAAATTCTCTGCTGTTAGAGTTTTTCGATGGGCTAGGATCCAAAAAAACACATAGATTTTGGGCAACCCATCTTTATTCCATATCTTACTCCATTTCCTGTCTTTGTTGTAACTACTGCACTCCATGTCCACTACATTGTATACTTCCTTAACCGTATAGCTCCCAGCTTTGCCCCAACAACATTCATCTTTCAATGCATGGTGAACATGAGGTGGCATCACCGTGATGAGAACTCTGTAATCCGTGTTGAGTTGACGAATCTCCATCTCGTGCCAGCCATACCACCTCCCTTTGCTCATCCAATGAGAGATGTCAAACAACGTGTGCATATTTAGACTTTCCAGACGCTGCCTTAATTATGGGAATTCCTGCGCTAAGACGATAGGGGGAACAAACGAATGGTCATGCTAAATTTTGATGGACTTTCCATTGCCTGGTGTCCATTTCAACTTCTTTGTAAGGAGATGAGCTGCGTTTTTTCACAGCTCCCATATCGGTGATCCTTTCCTGTCCATGTTGATATTGTCTATACATCTTTTTCTAGTGCCTGTCAGATATTTCTTTTGAATGGTTTCATTCCACCACACTCCTTTTCCAGTTATAATTCTCCATAGAATTTTAGCTCCAAGAGCTAAGTTCATTTTGCTTGGATCTCGTATTCTAGCTCCTCCATAGATTTTTGGTTTACAAATAGTTTCCCAGATCACCAAGTGGAATTTTTTGAGTCTGTATGATTTGCCTCCTTGCCACATAAATCTTCTTATTTCTCTTGTAAACTCTTTCATGACTTTATTTGGAGGTAGAGAGATCAAGCAAGAGTAAATGGGTTAGATAGAAAGGATGGAATTGATAAGGGTAAGCTTTCCAGTCGAATTAAGCCAACTTATCCCCCATGAATTGATTTTATTCTTGGTATGATCTATCATCCCCTGCTAGTTAACAACCCTTTTCTTCCCTTTGAAAATTGGGATCCCAAGGTAATTGAAGGAGTTCCAAGTTGCAATTCCTTCGAAGCCAAGGGTCCTTGTTATCTTTGCTAGAGTTCCTAGAGGGAAATTCCAACCGTAAACTTTGGACTTGATTGGATTTATTTTTCCATTAGTTGCTTTGAGGAAAGTGGAAAGAACTGAATTGAATCTCCACGAAATTATGACAGATGCTCCTCCAAGCAGAATGGTGTCATCAACAAACTGCTCATGGTTGGCAACTTTCACTCCTTTGGAAATCTTTAGACCTTTCAGATATCCAAACTCCTGCATAAGCTGAATCTTTTTGCTCATAGCTTCAGCCACCAAGAGGTAGAGGAATGGGGACATCAGGTGCCTTGCCGAAGCCCCCTGGTTGCCTAAAAGAATTTGGAAGGTCTACCATCTACCAATGGTCCGATCCACGACCTGCTTATACAAGATTTTACCCAATTTACAAATCCTTTGGTAAATCCAAACTTAGACATGATTTCAAAGAGAAAAAAGTGATTTACCCTATCAAATGCATTGGCCATGTCTAGTTTAATGGCCATACCTTGTTGCTTCCTTTCCATGCAGGAGTGTATTGATTCTTGAATGATGATGATATTGTCCAATATTTGGCACCCTGCTATGAAACCTCCTTGCGAATCTGAGATGAGATGACCCATGATGCTTTTCATTCTTGATGCTAAGATTTTTGACAGGATTCTGTAAGAAGAATTACATAAAGAGATCGGTCTAAATCTATCAATTGTTAAAGGACTCTTATCTTTTGGAATCAAGGCCAGGAAGGATGAATTAGTTGCCCCCCCACTCTCGTCTTTTATCCTTGTCCATTTTAGCATTTTTTTCAGATCTTCTTTTATTATATCCCAAGATGCTCTGTAAAAGTTAATTGTGAAACCATCTGGCCCCGATGCTTTATCAGCATGGAGTGACCAAATTGTGTTTCTTATCTCATATTCCATAATGGGTTTTTCTAGCTCCCTATTTTTTGCATCTTTTATAAGCGATGGTATACCATGGAGTAAATCCATTTGTGCTTCCAGATCTGTCTCACATGTATCTGTATATAGTTCTTTATAGTGACTGTAGGCATGCTCCTTAAGATCTTCCTACCTTGTTATCTTATTTCCATTATTGTCCTTCAACTTCTTTATGGAATTGTAGCTTTGCTGAATCTTGGTTTGCTTGTGAAAGTACTCAGTATTGTTGTCCCCACCCTTCAACCACGTTTGCCTAGATTTTATTCTCAATACCTCCTCTATATTTCTTGTTGCCTTTAGAATTCTAATGTTCAACTCTCTCTCCTACTTCAAATGCTCTGTAGACACCTCTTCCACTTCCATTCTGAATTGCATAGCTACTAATTCCCTTTATAGGTTGATTTTTTGCTTATTTGGCTCCTCAAAGCCTTCTTTCACCCATTTCTTTAAAGTTGCTCTCACAGTTCTTAGTTTTGATTCCCAAATGTATTGGGTGATCCAAAGTGTTGGAGGTTCCACTCCCTTTGAATTAACTCCGTTACTTTAGCATCATGCAGCCAGATTGGGTTAAATCTGAAAGGGATGGGCCCGAGATTGGCTGGAGGGGATAAGATCAGAGCTATTGGTTTATGATCTAACACTGTTGAAGGGAGAGCAAGAGAGGTAGGGAGGAGGTCTTTCTGTAAGAAGGTGGAGCTTACCAGAAATCTGTCAAACCTTGCCTCTATGTGCCCTATTCCAGCTCTTTATTGCTCCAAGTGTACTTCCCATTCCTCAATGGGATGTCTAGCAGATCCAGATCCACCATCAAGTCCTCCATCTTCTCACCAAATGGATCCTTGACCTTTGTTCCTCCTCGCTTCTCAATTGGTATATTGGTGGTGTTGAAGTCCCCGACGACGACGAGATCTTCCTCGCGCAGCTCCTCCTTTAGATTGTTGAGATCTTTCCAAAATGTTGTCTTATCCCTGTAGTGTGTCGGCCCGTATACATTATAGATGTATAACTAGATTAGGTCCTCCTTTTCCTGCATCTCTATCAATAGCCAGTGATGGCCTTCCTTGGTAGATTTGACCAAGAATTTACCTGAGATTATGGTGGCTATTTCCCCAAATGCTCCTTTAAAGCTTATGGCTTTACCTATGTTGTTTTTCTAGAAACAACATGAAAGTGCCATAGCCTCCATGTCCATCATTTTTGTCTCTTGGAGCAGCAGTATGTCTGGCCTCTCAGATTTGTTTATCTCCTTTATTGCTTCTACTTTGCTTAGGCCTCCCAGACCCCTGCAGTTCCAAGAGATAGTTTTCAACATTTCTTTACTGATTAAGATCCTGCTCAGGATTTGTCATCTGTTCTTGCTCCTCCTAGATTTTTAGTGTTCTGGAGGAGCTTTATTTCCTCAAGACTTCTCTGCCTCCCTAGCTCCATCTCGCTTTTTGATTCTTTCTCTCTTAGGTATCTTTGCGACTTCCTTCCTCTTGTGATTGGCTACGAATCCACTTCGTGCGTTTCCTGAGATGCTTGTGAGGGTGATAGCTCTAGAGAGTATCCTCGTTGCGGCATGACTCTACTATTTTTTACCATATCTGCCCAGGTTCCCCCTGATGTTGTAGACCCTTCCGAATCCTTTTCGCTCCTTTCATTTATGGGAGACATAGGAGGGATACTCATGGTTGCATGAGCTTCTTCTTCTTCTATTTCAACTGGTATTGTTTCCAAAGGCGGGATTTCACCTTCTTCCATAAGCAGTGCCTCAAATTTATTATTGGTCGAGGTTTTTTCTACTTCTTTGGGATTCTCCTTGCTTGTATTTTGCTACACCTCATTTGCTACTGGGGGACTTTTTATTCTCCTTTTCTATTGCTGCCAGCCTTCCTCTTGATTTTTTTCCAAGATTTCTTGAACCACCTTTGGAATTTTTTTGACAAAGTGTCCATACTCATGGCACTTCTTGCACTTGAACAATAGCTGCTCGTAATCTACCTTTTGCATGTGTTCCCATCCGTCCATGTGTAAGTTTACTACCTCTGGCAATCCTTTCTCCAAATCTACTTCAACACAAATCCTTGTACAAGAAAACAAGGATCCCTTTGGTTCTGCTTTGTCGATGTAATTACTGAGAGAGTTCCCTATAGCTTGTAGCGTTTCATCATTCCAATAATGCAGGGTAGGTGTGGGAGATGGACCCAAACCATGATCGTCGATGGCACATCCTTTCTGGATCGAATGAAAGGCTCCATCAGTTTAGATATAAACCACGAGGACCCATGAAGTAGGGACTGCTCCTGAAGATGAGATATCTGTCAGCTTTGCTTTCAGATAAGAAGGAGAAGAATCCCTTTTTGCAGAAGCAGTGTTGCAGCCCCCCAGATATCAAGGGCATCTAGTTCTTATTTATCCAGGTCTCCATAGTCTTTGGAGAAGGCCAGATCCTGTGAACTGGCCTATCAGACCCTTCTCACTCAAAGCTAGCGCTTTTAGTATTAAAGTTGTCGACGTGATATGGATCCTAGGAGCGGCTTCTCACTTCATGAAGTTCACATCTTAGATTTTGGGATGGACAGAGGTGGGGGAGTAGTAGCCACCAAATTCTTGAAAGCTTCATCCAAGAGTCTTTGACGCTGCTCCAGGGTCATATCTGGGGGTGGATCTATT
This sequence comes from Pseudotsuga menziesii, assembly GCA_001517045.1. Taxonomy (NCBI): domain Eukaryota; kingdom Viridiplantae; phylum Streptophyta; class Pinopsida; order Pinales; family Pinaceae; genus Pseudotsuga; species Pseudotsuga menziesii. The sequence goes on along the minus strand of LPNX010873313.1, from coordinate 139,600 downwards.
ACTACGACTTCCTTGGAAGATCCCAAAGCTGACTCAATTGACCATGCTACAAATCTTATCAAGATTCCAAGTTCAGACTGCATGTGGTAGCAGAGCAACGCTCACTCACGCAAGAAGATGCTTCTAAGCCCTGCATGCATGATCAAAGCGTGCACGATATGGATCAGACTTGCGATCTAGATTAGGTACAACATGTAGGTCATGGGTTGCGATGTTTCAGAGCTCATGGTGGGTTGTGATCTGGTTCAGAGCCGATCCTTCAGTACGTGGTTCATAAGTGTTAGTGTATGGTGTTGGTATGTGTATTGTGATTAAATTAATGTAGAAATGCTTCTATGTAATTTTTTGTGTTGTTAAATGGTAGAGAGTAAAGTATTTTTTTAAATTATTTATATGTAAATATAACCTAAAAACAAGTCTAAATTGTAATATCCTTGATTCTGAATTTATAACTGATACTGCATTGTAAACATTTTTGCTATGAAGCCTATACATAGCATGTTTATTATTTTAATTTAAAATTACAGTTGGTTGCGTGATGAGGCAAAACACTGAATAGGAGACCCAACTATTAACTGAGGTTGGTGAGGGGGTAAGGTTTACCCTTATACCTTAGTACCTTGTTTAATTGTTTTCTAAACCTAATGTTAAATCCCCAAAACCCATGTTCCGAAACCAAAAACTCAAAAGAAGGTGTTCAATAATTAAATATTATTAAATTAAATTTGGATAATCTTAATTAATTTTAATTAAGTTTTGTGATTAATTGGGAGAAGGGTAATGTGGTTCCTTTGGGACAACCACGTGGGAACCCAAGAGGACACTCACTCCTCTTGAGTGATTGAAGAAAATTGAGATAGGATTTTGGTAAGAGGGAAGGCTGGTAATTTTTAATGGGCAAGGAGAGAGTGGGGCAGTGTGGAGAAGAACCTGGAGCAATGTGATGTCCCAAGTCTGGTGTACAGACCCGAACACTCTCAAATTCTGTTAATTATATTAAAATTTCTGAACTTGAATTAATTTATACAATGATTTCTCTGACTAGGCAAATAAGGGGTTTATTCTAGGAAATTTTGCAGACAAAAGGAGTGAGCAGCGGGAAGCAAACAAACAAAATCAGACATTGAATTTCCTCTCCCCTAACACATTTAGATTTGGTGCCATTTAGGTTTCAGAATCCGTGCCACGGAAACCTACTACCACGCTTCTGGGCAGCTAAACCGTGCAACTAAGGAGAGTAGTTATGCCTGCTTCAACTAGAGGCTTCAGAAAACTTACAAAGGTTTGTTATAGAATTAATTTATTATATAAAAGGCATTTATATAGTTTACTGAATTTCTGGAAGGTTATAGGTGTTTTGGGTGAATTTGGGGATTTCTGGCTATTTTGGTCAAGAGAGAGCCTATGCAGAGAAGGATGCAAAAGGGTGGTACAACCCAAACCAAAAATGGTTCTAGAGATTGATATGGGAAGGTGGGTCTGTTACTGATCTACAGGAACTGACAGAGCTCAATTTGGGTTAACAAAACCTATTTTGCATCAATTTTAGTAAAACTAATTATTAGAAACTAGTAATCTAGCTAGGGTCTTAAAAGAACTATTAAATCATCTTAAATCAAATTTTGTGAAACTTGAGATTTATAACAGAGATAATTATGAACTCTCTGAACATGAATATTTATTTGAATCCCTTCCCCATCATGAAATATTCATTACAACACACATATTCACTCAATTCCCCTATACACTGATAAAATAGAGTCTTTTAATGGAACTGAGATAATATCCTTCAGGGCCTGAGATATATTGACCTAATAAATGTAATGTTTAGAAGATACTGACACTACAGAATAGAAATAACATTATTTACTGACCATTACAAGAGGCTTCCAAAATTAAGGGGCAGGAGGCCCGAATCTTGACCAACAAGGGGCTGTGAGCATAGGTGAAGCATGGGCTTCACTGGAGCTCGACCTAAACTTGATGGAGGCTGTAATAACTTATGGAATAAGCTTCAATGGTGACATTAGTGCTCCATAAACCTGCAATAGATAGAAAGGGGGATGGAAGAGAAGGGAGGAGGGATTTGGGGATCATCACCCAACGGTCTGAGGCACAACACTCAGAGAGTATGCTCACATAGCATAACCACAATGTAAAATCATCCAAACTGATTCAATGGGGTCGAATCCACCTTTAATAGACTGTTGAGTGACCTTCTTAGCAAGTGAGGATCCAAGGTGACCTGTGAGAGCAAGTCAACCCTCAACAAACCCTAACCCTAGCCACATAGGCGCCTCCTTTGGGGAATTTAGCAAGTAGGACCATGTGAAATTATTTCCAAGTTCAAATCCTCCTTCATAATTAGAAACTGTGCCCTCTCTAAGTCAAAAGTTGCTTCTTTTGAGTTATGACACCTTTTTTGCTTTTCCAGACCCATAAGGAAACTATTCTTTCCTTTGAAAACTTTCCTGCTTTTATCTAGCTGCTTTTCTGAGCTCCATAAGAGGCAATTGCGTCCTCCTTTGAAAAACTTGTCTACTTTATCCTTGACTGCATTTTTCCTGCTTTTTGGTACTTTCCTCTTTGTTTCCTATGACAGCTTTTGTCATAGTGTTTCCTCTTTCCTTCCTTGGCTAGTAGACTTGCCCAATGCGCCCCACCTGACTAGGTAGCTTATTTACACCTCATTAATTAGCAATAATAATTAAAATGGAAAATAAAACTTAGATACATGCCTTACTTAATTAATTATTACAAAATTTCCCTAGGGAGCATGATTAATGTCAAATTGAGCCCCTCCTAGGAGTCCAGTATGGTCAACACTTTAATGGCCACTTTGAGGGGACATGACAGTCCTCCCCTCCCAAATATGCTTGCCTTCAAGTAGAAGCACCACAGAGTGCTGCAAATTTGTCCACCATGTTTCTGCTACACCACTCTGATCATAGTCATTTCTTTAATACCACTTCCGTTAGCAAAATTGCCAACCCAGTTAAAGTAACTGATTAGAATTCCTAGATCCCACTACCTCCTCTGCAAAGGCCCAAATTTTTCTGCCACCTTTTGAACTCTGTCATTCCTAAGAATGCCTAAATCCCATGGTTTTATCTGCCTCCTTCCACCCATCAATAAAAACAACAAAATTTTATCATTGTAGAGGAGGAAAATGAGGTTATAAAAATCATACCACCATACTGGGAGCTCATCTCTCCCCATGCCAAACTGAACATTTTTTAAACTCTCCCACCAAACATGGAATTCCTCATCTGCTATCTTTGTTCTGGTGCAAGACCTCAACATTATGCTACTTGTTCCACCAAACTGACTCAAGTGGAACTTCCATTCATAGCCGTGCATGATGAAGACATCAAATAGATGCCTTTGATGTTTCATGTACACATATAAAGGTAATGGTGAAATTTTCATACCACATGGATGAACCAATAAGTCATCAATGGAATATGTGGGAGCCTCCTGCTCCTCATGTGGCATCAATAGGAAAAATACCTTCATCCAATTTTCATCCCTATGTGTTCCTGCTGAACTAGAAGTGTGGATTGATTTATAGTACAACAAACCTCTGCAAAATGTGCCCACCAAAGGTGTGGATGCATCAAACCCATCATGGGCTGGTCCAACAGAAGGGATCTCATCTGACTCTTCACTAAAAACATGACTCCTTCCATGAGAAAATTCATCCTTTCTCGGGTAATGGGCATGTTCTTGGAACTCATCATCTGCATCCCAAAATTCCTTAAGCACAAAAAATTTAGAATGCACCTCATGTGCATGTGCATGGGAGGTATCCAATGGCTGCAAATTAAATCTCTGTGGCTGCCCACATGTCAAGACAATGTTAGTCCAAACAAAAAACTTATTGCAGAAATTAAATTCTTCACCGCCCACATTCTTCACTCCAAAGGTGTCTCTATACACCCAATCAATGGATGAATAAGGAATTTTATTTTCTGATACATGAGGAATGCTATCATCCCTCTTTCTGGTAGAGAAGAGCACTTCATCCTTCCTCTCCACCTTAATGAGTGATTGGCCAAAATTGTCTTCCTTATACCTTTTCACAAGCACCTGCAAATCTGCCCCTTCCTTATGGCTGTCCTCCACATGAGGTTCCTCCATTAAACCCAAAACATTTCCTTCCATGTAACATAAAAGGGGTGACACCTTCAAATCCCTTTGAAGTTGATACATCTGCAACTTTGAATCTTGAAGGGATCTCTGTGTGCTCTTCAATAAGTCATTTGTGATCTCTAACTTATTAGTGAGCCTTTCTAATTCTTTTTCTTCCTTCTTGACTGCACAGTGCTACATTTTAGCCATTATGAGGAGATGATCTCTGTCAGACAATAGGTTCATATAGTTCTCCTTTATCTTTTCCATGCCTTCTTTCAGTGCTAAGAACTCCTCTAGAAAATATTCTCCTTCCATTTCTCCTCCAGAAGCTTTCCAACAACATCTGGCTACCAAGGCATTGATGTCAACAAAGTTTTTCATGGCTTCCCTAAGATTCTTTTTGTCCTCCTTTAGTGATCCACTCAAATGGTGTGGCTCACCAAGAATATCCTCCATGAAGGTTTCTTCTTCTAATAGCTGACATATATGCCCGTTTTTCTTGTGGCATGAATCCACCACATAAAACTCATCTTCAACATACAGGCCAACCTTTGAATTTTCTACACACTCACTTCCATTATGTGAAGTGGAGGGTATCTCTGAATGCTGGAATGACATGTGATCTGTATGAAAATTAGAAAGCATCTCATTCCTTGGAATTTCAGCTTCATCATGTTGCAAGAGAGTCCAACATTCTGAACTGTGTCCCTCCCTTTGCATCAGATTTTCCTCCTTCAAATTTCCTAGTTCACATCTAGCTAGAGGGGGCTTGCCTTCCACTTCATTACACAACTCAAATGATGAATTGAGATATGATATTTCTTGTTCTTTTGGATCTGATCCAAAATACTCCTTCACCATATTATCACCATTAACAATATCACCCTTCTTTTCTCTGATTGTGTGATCACCAACAGGGAAACTGGGAGTGAATTTATCTCCCTCACATGAAGTGGCCTTCCTTTTGCAGTCCTCATATGCAAGTGAAGACTTTTTATATTTACATGGATCAGATGGTTGCAGGTGTACATGGGTGCTGCAAAAATCAAAACTTTTATTATCCATGTTCTTAGCATTACCATCTTCCTGTACAGACACTATGGTGACCTGCTCTTCCACCAAAATTTCTACTTCACACCCAAGCGGCGTAGTCTTGTTTTCATCTTCATTATGTGGCTCAGAAGGTGACTGTAAATATGATTTGTGTACCTCTTTTGGATCTGATCCAAAATATGTCTCACTACCCATACATGAGCCAAAACCTTGAGCAGTGATCCGGAGATCACCCACCAAGAAACTTGAAGTGTATTCCTCTTCAACTTCTTCTCTTATGCAACCACATTGTGGTGATTTGCACTTCACTTCATGGATATCTTCCTCTTCCTCATTTATATTCTGCTCCAAGCAACCTGATACTTTTTCATATTTAGGGGTACTCATGTCACAGAATTCAGAATCTCTGTTTGAAGAAAAACCAAACAAACTCTTAAATCTCGAATATGCAGATGGCTTTGAGGAATCTTCACCTTTGTTTCCTTCTTCTTCTTTTTTCATAGAGGTGGAACAACTCGGTTGCTCTCTGGATGGATTGCTGATCTTAAAAGAATGTTCATAATCATGCTTGGGCCAAAATCCATACTTGAAATAAATATAATCTCCAAAAGAAAGGTTTGCACAAATATTCCTGCCCAAAGCTAGATAGTCCTGGTAGTAGTGAGGCATGTTCTCACATGCTTCAATGATCTCTGCCAAGTTTTTCTTAACCATTGGAGAATCAGATATGATCTCTTCCCTGTTTGATGTCCAATAGTCTTCATCATATTCATTTTTTATTATGCCTCCATCAACATAGAGGATTTCTTCTTCTTCATATCTTCTGCAGTATTCTTCATACTACTCATCATAGTCATCCTCATAGTATGACATGGCTGCAAATTTCTTCAGTGAGAGATTTATTTCCACAGGATGATCCAAGGAAAGAGCTCTGATACCACTGCGATGTCCCAAGTCTTGTGTACAGACCCGAACACTCTCCAATTCTGTTAATTATATTAAAAATTTTAAACTTGAATTAATTTATACAACGACTTCTCTGACTAGGCAAATAAGGGGTTTATTCTAGGAAATTTTGCAGACAAAAGGAGTGAGCAGCGGGAAGCAACCAAAGACAATTAGACATTGAATTTTATCTCCCCTAACACATTTAGATCTAGTGCCATTTAGGTTTCAGAATCCGTGCCGCAGAAACCTACTACCACGCTTCTGGGCAGCCAAACCGTGCAACTAAGGAGAGTAGTTCTGCCTGCTTCAACCAAAGGCTTCAGAAAACTTACAGAGGTTTTTTATAGAATTAATTTATTATATAAAAGGTATTTATATAGTTTACTAAAGTTCTGGAAGGTTATAGGTGTTTCGGGTAAATTTGGGGATTTTTGGCTATTTTGGTCAAGAGAGATCCTACGCAGAGGAGGATGCAAAAGGGTGGTACAACCCAAACCAAAAATGGTTCTGGAGATTGATATGGGAAGTTGGGTCTGTTACTAATCTATAGGAACTGACAAGGCTCGATTTGGGTTAACATAACCTATTTTGCATCAATTTTAGTAAAACTAGTTATTAGAAACTAGTAATCTAGCTAGGGTCTTAAAAGAACTATTAAATCATCTTAAATCAAATTTTGTGAAACTTGAGATTTATAACAGAGATAATTATGAAATCTCTGAACATGAATATTTATTTGAATCCCTTCCCCATCATGAAATATTCATTACAACACACATATTCACTCAATTCCCCCATACACTGATAAAATAGAGTCTTTTAATGGAATTGAGATAATATCCTTCAGGGCCTGAGATATCTCGACCTGATAAATGTAATGTTTAGAAGATACTGACACTATAGAACAGAAATAGCATTATTTACTGACCATTACAAGAGGCTTCCAAAATTAAGGGGCAGGAGGCCCGAATCTTGACCAGCAAGGGGCTGTGAGCATAGGTGAAGCATGGGCTTCACTGGAGCTCGAACTGAACTTGATGGAGGCTGTAATAACTTCTAGAATAAGCTTCAATGGTTGACATTAGCGCTCCATAAACCTGCAATAGATAGAAAGGGGGATGGAAGAGAAGGGAGGAGGGATTTGGGGATCATCACTCAATGGTCCGAGGCACACTCAAAGCGTATGCTCACATAGCATAACGACAATGTAAAATCATCCAAACTGATTCAATGGGGTCGAATTCACCTTTAATAGACTGTTGAGTGACCTTCTTAGCAAGTGAGGATCCAAGGTGACCTTTGAGAGCAAGTCAACCCTCAACAAACCCTAACCCTAGACACATAGGCGCCTCCTTTGGGGAATTTAGCAAGTAGGACCATGTGAAATTATTTCCAAGTTCAAATCCTCCTTCATAATTAGAAACTGTGCCCTCTCTAAGTCAAAAGTTGCTTCTTTTGAGTTATGACACCTTTTTTGCTTTTCCAGACTCATAAGGAAACTATTCTTTCCTTTGAAAACTTTCCTGCTTTTCTCTAGTTGCTTTTCTGAGCTCCATAAGAGGCAACTGCGCCCTCCTTTGAAAAACTTGCCTGCTTTATCCTTGACTGCTTTTTTCCTGCTTTTTGGTACTTTCCTCTTTGTTTCCTATGACAGCTTTTGTCATAGTGTTTCCTCTTTCCTTCCTTGGCTAGTAGACTTGCCCAATGCGCCCCACCTGACTAGGCAGCTTATTTACACCTCATTAATTAGCAATAATAATTAAAATGGAAAATAAAACTTAGATACATGCCTTACTTAATTAATTATTACAAAATTTCCCTAGGGAACATGATTAATGTCAAATTGAGCCCCTCCTAGGAGTCCAGTATGGTCAACACTTTAATGGCCACTTTGAGGGGACATGACAAGCAAGAGGAAGAGCCTGGAAAATTAATTATGTATGAGAAATTCGTCGATGATACCAATTATATGTTGTTACAGTCATTTGTTGCTACTAATCCCTTGCATTTACCAATTTGATGGTTGATACTTCTTGCGTGTTGTTACAGTTGCTTGTGTAGCTATTGTGGCGACTAAAACCTTGAGGGAAATTCAGACATTTGGAGTGAAGTGTTAACTGTGTGCCTTTGAATTCTTGAGGTGTAAGAAAAATTTGTTTTCATATACCCTAAATTTGCATTGTATCCATTTGGTTGAATTTACTAGTTGTTTGGTGATTTGTGAAAGAAACCCTGAGTGGAATTCTGACGCTTGTAATGAACTGTATCACTATGTGTCTGTGAAGGATCTCTGGTGGGTTAATTGTGAAATTGGCATGAAATTAGTGTTATCACCTGCCTTGTAGTTGCCTGCTTAAGGTGGATCTAGAATGGATGGTAGAGGGGCAAGCAACTAAGGGGTGGAACCACGATTGCCTAGACTCCCAAATGGATGGCTGTCACGCCAATCAAGGCAGCCTTCACTTTAGGTTATCCTAGTCTAGGACAAAAATGGGGGAGACCTGGATCTGCTCTCGACAGGAGAGATTGAACCTAGACACTAGAAGAAGATCAGATGGGGCTTTAGGGTACTTAAGGTGCAAGTTGAATGGGAACCCTATCTCTAGGGTTTAGGTGCTATCAATTGTCTTAGGAAACGTAACTATGACAGGGCGAGCACAAAGAGAGTTGGGACTATCCAGTACCTAGAAATCAGACTTAGTAAAAGGTGTTTGAGCTATCAGTGAATGTTGGTAGATGGCAAAGGCTAAGAACCTAAGGGCAGCTCTAGCTTGGAGATCAGTGCTTTGTATGCATTGGGCAATGGAGTCAACAGTAAGACAACGTTTCAGGAAACCCACTTGGGAAACACCTTAATCTATAAAACCAGAAAGCAATTGGTCCAGAAAATCCAAGGTACAGGAAACCCAGCTCAATAGATAGCTAGCGCTAGGGCCTAGGAAGACAAATCTAAAGCTTTAGGGGGTACCGGAAGGTTGATGGCTCAGCGTTGAGGATGAGAAGAGATCAGGGAGACCTGATCTACAAGCCCAAATCAGGAAAACATCAGGAAAATCAGATCTAGAAAAGTCAAAATCTGATGATGGGGCTAGGAGGCTGAAAACTAATTTTTTTAGATCTAGGAAAAACCAGGATGAATTAGCATAGCTTGAGGGTGTTCTGGGATGCTTGGGACCCGATCTATCAGCCTATCATGTCAGATTTCAGAAAAACCTACTTCCGAAAAGGCCAATTTTTAGTGAGGGCGCTAGGGCAGTTTCAGTCTATTTTTCAGATCCCGGTCAAACTGTTGAGCCTCTTGACAGCGTTGGGGTTGATTCGGACTACCCAAGACCCGAACTATCCATCTGTGAAGTCAGAAATCAGAAAATCTCAAAACCCTAGGTCAATTTTTTCAATGGGGGGCTATGTAGTTTTCTGCTGAAAAATCAGATCTAGGTTAATCTATGAGGAATTTGACCAGCGTTCTAGTTGATTTAGTTACTGGGAGGCCCGATCTATGAAACCTAGAAATGGTTTGGCAAAATATCAGACGGTTCCCTGATTATTTGATTTTTTAGGTTTTTATGGTTTAGGAGTTTTCAGAAAAATAGTTAAATTTCAGCAAGGTACAATGGAATAAGATCAAAAAAGAAGAACTTACCTATGGATCTTACCTAGATAAGCTTGTAGAAGTTTGTAATAGTGACGATCCTAGCTATCCCGATCAATCCTGGAAGATCCTCTTGATTTCTATGGCATATGCAAGCTCCAAGCCATCAAAGCGCCCCCTACCTTGCATGAGCAAACGTCAACCATATCAGATTTGCACATACAAAATAAAGAAACTGAATGCTACAATAAAGTGGAATGGAGTAATCATAGATCGCAATGAAACTAATGAAAACCCTCTGATCCAAGACGAAGAGAACCGAGTGAGTTGAGGTCCCCCTACAAAAACGCTCTAGCCAAAACGCCCTCTTGTAGACAGAACAATGATAGGCACGAAAAAAATAAATCTCACGAGAATTTCCACGATGCTAGTAAGCTGAAGACAAGCTAATCACCATTTGAGCACATCAGATGCAAAGCAAATCCAGAAAAAATTCCACAGAAAAAGTCTTTCTATTATTCTGATCCAAGAGCCAAAGACCCCATACAAATGAGAAGCTCTCTCCTTTAAATAAAAATGAGAGAACCTCAATCATAACTAAATCCTAACCACTTTCAAAATGAGTGGCTAAGATTAAAAGATACAATGTTCTAATCAATGTTTGAGATGAGCTCAACATACAATACATGGATCAATATAACTATAATTTACCAAAGTGGACTTAAACCACCCAAATAAAGGTAACCCACTCAACAAGAAATAAATGAAACCACATGGTGGGTCCAAGGAGTGTTTGACTAACTCCCTTTAGGTGTCCCCATGGCACAATAAATAATATAACAATTTAAAATTTTGACTTTTGTGCCTCCTTGAGGAAATCGTGGGTCTCCCAAAAAGCTCCAGAAAATATATAAAATTTGCCCAAAAATAGGTGCGGGACCATAAAATGCTGAAACTACTGGAGAAGGTGTGGAAGACATCACTCTCATCATTGTGACTCACCCCATGCCATTTCTTTGCCTCAGTAGCCCAAATCGATTTCTTCAATAGCCATTTGATCATTTTTTAATCTGCCTCGGGAAACGTGATATTACTAAAACAACCTCCTAGGGTGCCTGCGTTGTCAAATTGAGCCCTCCAAGCTCTCTGGGATGGGGGTACAATGGTACAAACAAGTGGTTGCACCCCCCTATGCCCATACAATGCCTTAGGAGATCAAACTGAAACATCTCCCTGCTTAAACAAATCAATTTGTGAAGAAAAACTGCATCAGAAAAGCAGAATAAGCCTGATCACATCTGTAAGTGCCAGAAACTGGAAATAAACTGTCTCATTGGACTCACAGAGTCCCAATCCATCAAAGGTGTATACTCATACCGCTCATAGGTCTCTGTCTGATCATCAATCATAACCAATAAACAATATAAGCATCTATTAATAATCAGACACCAATAATAACTCATAATAGATCAATCTGCTGCAAGTGTTAAGAGGTTAAACCATGCTCTACAACTCATTCACGTAACAAAATCAACAAGTAACATTCATTTCACTGGAGGTACATCAACAAATACTTATAAATATTAGGCTTTATTTATTATTACTTAGACTCAAACTTTCAAGACTATACTCACTTCATAGCTGTAGTCATTTTGCTATTGAAGGGTGAAAGGTGGAAATGACAAGGCTAAGGAAAAGGATGACCTCCTACTCAACATCATGACACTTTGGACAAGGAAAAGGGTAAACTCACTACAACCAATACTGGACAAACATCAACACAAGGAATGGCAGTGCCTCACAGATGGATGAGTTGTTGAGAGAGTGCTTATTCAACTTAGGCATCATGTCTACATCAATTTTGATCCAAGTTCATTAGGGTCATATTTCATTCTGTGGCCTTTTGGCCTATATGAACCCTTTGGGACTTCACCAGTACTTAAAAGCACAACTAATCGCAGCTCTCATCTGGGCCATATTTATTTTTAATAAGGTCAGCAATCCTTTGATATAACATTTTTTAACCATTGCTTTTTTGGACCTTTTCTTATACTCTTCAAGGAGTATTTTTTTTTAGCATTTCATTGCTCTTGCCCTTTTTGCCTATGTTAAGAAACACAGTTTTATAATTTTCATTTTCCATGGGTGCATATTTAATATTTCAATAAAAGTAGTACATGAGCTTTCAGTTTTAGCCAACAACATCTCAAGTGACTAGGGGGAATTCTGCGCAGTGCCAAACATCGAGACAACCGACCAGAATGATTTAGGCATACTATCCAACTTACCATAGGCAATTTTTGTTACCAACTCAGAGCCGAGACACAATGTAAATAGGGAGGTTTTTCCAACAAAGGTTCTAGCGGCGAAAAAGGTCCTCCATGCCACAAGTCAAGAAGTCAGTCGGGTTGAAAATTAAACTGGAAGGTAATGGATGGATGAAGACAATGAAATGATGGCGCCAACACTAGCAAGCCAAGACAATGGTGGGAATGACTACCTCTATTCTCCCTAAGGAGGGTAAAACCAATGAGTATAGATCAACAACTTCAAAGCCAAAGTAAGGACATCAATACATAGTATAATATACAACCAAGTCCATATAAATATGACCGCCAGATCATGATACCACAAGTCAATATATGTCACAAGAATCAATATAAGAGCAATAATAACCACAACACCATATAAAATCCTGAGTCATATCTAGGCAATATAATCCATCTGAAACACCATATATCCAATGAGAAAGTACTGATATAACACTGGGCATCCACTATTGCTCTGAAATTACATAAATGGCTATATCGGTCCTCAAATCTGAGTGTCCTGAGACTCAGTCTTGGCATGGGAGAGTACAATAGTCCACTAATATAAAAATGATCCATCATAAATGTTCATCTCAGCATCTCATATGTAAGAGATCTGGCTGAAAAAATGTACTGTGTCTAAAAAATAGAATATGGTAGCCTGGCTACTATATATGTGATAACAATTAGTTTAAAGAATGTTGTTTTTCCTATGCATGGTTATAGTTTTGTCCATACTATTTAGTTATCCATGTTTAATCCATGTGAATGAGTTGAGGGGGTTGGTGAATTACCTGTGGTTAATCTCTGGATCTCGGCTCGGGGGTGGACTTGGGAGCTAAAATAGTACAGGCTAGATAAGTCCTGCGGTTGGGAGGAGTGTGGCTAACACACAACCAATTGTTTGCTTTCAAAACAAAATCTTTAGATAAGTATTCCAAAATTCTAATTTTCTGTTATTTTCTCTGTTAAATGATAGTTGGAAGAAATTTAATGGTGAAATTACATAATTATAAATCAGTATGTGGTTATATGTTGATAATCTGCAAAAATGTTCTCAAAATTTATGGTTACGACATTTTGGTGCATGAATATATAAATTCTTGTGCAAATCAGATTTTAGGGATTATCTATTTATGGGTAAACATGAAATCGTTGTGAATTATGGGTTTAGAAATCAAAGTCTATTATTCACTCTTTTTCTCATATGCCATAAATTGTATTTTATGTTTAATCTCAATTACCCATTTGCTAAATTTTTTATCTCTGAATTAACTAGTCGTTACAAGCTTATTTTGTGCATGATGCATAGATGAAAAGAATTGGGGAAATTATGTTTTATGGATTGAAAAACCTAATACTTTGTTTAAGTTCCCTGGATATTTGACTTTGAATTTATAGGAATGGTTGAAAGTGTCATGTACTAAGCCTTGATAAAATCCCAAGTTATTACCTGTTGAAACTCTTGTTGTTACTTGTTGAAACTGTTGTTGAGACTGTTGTTGTTACTTGTTGAAACTGTCGCAGAAATTGCTGCTAAAACAATTGTTGTTACTTGTTGAAATTGTTGTTGTAACTTGCTGAAGCTGTTGTTCTTACTTGGTGAAACCGCTATTGTTTTTTAGACACAAATGGTTATAATATATTAAGGTGGTATAACCACAGAAACAGGTTTAGTATACAAAAAGGCCCTTATGGAAGCGACAAAGCAAGTCAACAACCATGTCAGAATCATCAGCACCCTTATGAAAGCGATAAAGTAGGTCCAAAACACCCATTGATGGGTCGCAGAAACACATATAAGAATTGTAAATAACAGACACAGCTAGGAATTGTAAATAACAGGAGAATAAACTACTAGAAGCCTACAGAGACCACAACATTTACAAAGTGACAGACGTAAGACAACATATGAGCTTTAAACAGATCGGACGTATCAGACACCTGCTTAAGAAAATTAAATCACAAGCTATGCGAATTTCCCAAAGGAGCGGGCAGAGGAACCTGAATTGCTCGCATTTTCCAGCTTGACCACCTTGAGTTCGAGTTTGTCAATTTTCACATCCAAGTTTGCTAACCTCTTGAGAATTGCCAATTCGGATTTTTTGATTTTGCGCTTGAGTTCTTGTCGCAGGAAGGCCAAATCTCCTTCCACATTGCCTAGTCTTCTGCCACCTTTAGTATCGATGATGTCCACTAATTCTTTGAGCTTCACCACCTCTTCCCGAATGCCGAAGTCACCAAGCGCCCTCACCATCTCCTCCCGAGCTTCGAAATCGCCATGGGCCGGTATTAAAGACCCCATCAACTCAGAATTGGCCATTGAAACTCTATCACATAGCTTTGAATTGGGGTGAATGCGAAACACAGATTTGTAATGAATGCAGACTAGCCAGAAGACAGTGCCTATTCCTTCCAAATTTTCGAGGCTTATAACCCTGCGTCCCATGCTCGAAGTCGCCATAGCACCTGGGATAATCATAGTCTTCATTAATGCACACATACCCTTCCAATCTCCCAACAGGTCGACGAGACCTACTCCCTCCATTTCGCCTGCACTGAACGCCCCAAGTACCTAGTTTATTAATGCTACGGAGTGATGCCAAGAGTTTCCATGGGATGGCACGTGACCTCCACGCGTCGAAGCCATTCCCGAGCAATGTAATGATTTCACCTTCCCTATGTAAGATGACCCCTCCCACCTTAATCACTCCCATGTCACCATGATCCAGCCTTGGTCCTAAGGAAGAGGGAAAAAACCAAAATTCTTTTTGATTTGGAGGGAGCCAGGGCTTAGCATGGACCCAAGATTTGCTACTAGGTCTGCCTCCTTATTTTGCGCTCTCAACACATGAAAAAACTCGGTTTTGTGGAAAGAACGGGCGAGGCATCTAATAATATTTGCTTGAGTTGTAAGTTGTTAGGAAGATGTCCTTCAGCCATTGCTTGGATCACAATCCTCAAATCTCCCAACACAATTAGCTTAGTAATTCCCTTGTTCTTGGAAATCACCAATCCTTGCCACAAGGGTAAGGCTTCGACAATGTTGTTTGTCTCAAACCTAAGACCCCAGGCGAAGGTAGTTCCCAGAATGTCGTCCGGGGTGAAGAAAACACCGCCCCCCCCTGCCGTGCCAGTGGTGAAACCGTTATTGTTATTTGTTATAACTACTGCTATTACTCACCAAAAATCTTGAAATAGTTTATTTTATTGTTCTTACTCCCAAGTAGTTTCGAGACTAACACATTTTGTAATTAGAGTCAAAGATAATATTTATCTATGTTTTTAATAGATATGTATTATGCATTTGGTATATGACAAAGTAAATTATGGATCTCGTCAGAGGCTCATACTTTTGCTACTGTGCACATATTGTAATTATGCATGTAATTAATTTACATTAAAATATATATATAATGGTGTGTGCTAGTTTAGTTCGATGTAACACAATAAGGTGTTACAAAGAGGTTAGCTTAAATAGTTGTAATCTATGTTGTTGAATATTTGGTTGATTATGTGTTGGTAATTAGTACCTATTAAAATCACCTTTGGTTATACATATATTATGTACCCATGCGTTTATTGAAACACCATATTGTACTTAACACGATATTGCTATGATTATTATAAACCTTATGCTATAACTTTAATCCTCACACCATTAACATTCAAACCCTATGATTAATATATGAGGGCTTAGCCTTACATTTGTGCACCTATGGGGGGGGATATTATTATAATCCTCTCTCTCTCTCTCTCTCTCTCTCTCTCTCTCTCTCTCTCTAGATGGGGTGGAAAGGAGGGATAGTATCATAGAGACTGCATTGTATTGTAGACACTAAATTGTTATTGACTATAGTGTAGCTTGCAATAATGTCCTTGAAGATAGTATTGTAAAATTGTTATAGAGGTTACAAATATTGTGTTGTAGAATTTGTTATAGGAATATATTATAGAAGATATTATTGTCAACTACGTATCTTCCACTTAAAAACATGTTGTTTAAAGTGACTTTATCTTGAAGATACATCTTTGATGAGGCGTTGGAAGAAATAATTTTAGAGGAAGGGACGGTAGACATAACCACAGTGATAGATCTGATATTCACTATGTCTATTATAGCAAGAAGGGACATGCATAATTCCATGGAGAAGATTTTAATTCCATTTTTCTTCAAACATTGCTATATAGGACAGTTGCCTAGGGGCCATACAAGTGTGTTGTGGTGAAAGGTGCAAGGCTATGAGCAGTAAGGCAACTATTCAAAGGACCTTTGATAATGAGTCACATTTTCTCATGGTTGTGTCGAGGGAAGAGAAAAAGGAGAAATGTGGGACAAGTTGAGAGAAGAAAAGGGCATATGCATCAACATACTCAATATGAAAGTCGATTGTAGAATGTTGCATGCTATCTTAGAGGGGAAGGTTGGGCATGGGGAGGGATCCCGGAGGGTAAAGGAAAGGTAAGCATTTTTTCAAAATGGGGAGGGGAAGGGACAAAGAGGATGAATGTGGGGGATAAGGACCTAGTTAACTATAAAATATTTCATCACACTAGCATCATCATTGGGAGGAATGCAAGTGTAGTTGTCGGAACCAAGTAGTTGGAGAGTCCGTTGAGAATAAAGGGACTAATATTTTCCAATATAGAAATTTGTAGCATATACAAGATAGGGAGCCTAAAGCAGGCTTCCCAAATGTACCACTCTCTCATCTTCATGTCATGTCTCATTACAATAATTATAACACCCCAAGAGGGTTATGGTGGTTCATCCAAAACCCACAAATCTAATTGTATGTTGATTTATACTAACACAAACTCACGACTTATCCCATATTGCAATCTCTAGAACCCATTATCGATGCTCCTTCAGGTGCCATCACTCTCATGTTGAAATTATAAATCGCATCCTAGCAGTAGCTCTATGAGCTCACCTAGGCAATTGATGTAGGAGAATTAAGGAAGAATATAAGTGAAATAATGAAGGAAAGCAGGTGCTTGAAGTGGACATGATGAAGTCAAAGAAATAAAGTGGAGCAACCCCATGAAATAATAGCATAGGTAAGACAATTGGCCTAACTGCACAAAAATAGACCAATGAAGAACCATACATTCTAAGGAGCACAAAATCGTTATGTAGTTCCAACTCAAAAAATGGAACACATCGATGCAATGGATAAGGACAATATAGAATGAAAGTGTGTACAAGTGAACTAGAAAAGGAGTTAATGTGTATTATCTTCTAAACCTTCCATTTTAAAATATTATAATCCAAACATGAATGAAAACCTAGGGCAACTTTGCAGAAACCCTAACCAATGTCACCTTAGTAGGATTTCCCTTCACTTTAGGCCAACGCTCCTACAATAGAAGGGGAGTTTCCCTAAGTGAGTTTACTAAAGTATCCTTATTTTCTTCTTCAACAAACCAAATTTGGCAATCGAGATACTTATTATATTCAATGGATATTATGGTGATGAATTCGATGAGATTAACATCTAATCCTTGGTAAAGATGGAGTCAAACCACTTTAAAGGTTGAGAGAGTTGATGATAGACAATATTAACCCAATAAGATGCTTGAAACAACAATCATTTCCATCATAACATGCTACAAAATCATATTCCAACTAGCATACTAAGCTCACAAAGATACACTAGTACTCTTATTGCGTTGTCATTTCATCACATAAAATCAAGATTTGAAAAATAAATAAATAAAATTATATTAAAGAAAACCACCCAAACACAATTCATATTTGAAATTAAGCTCTTCAAAAGGACCTCTAGTGCTGAAGATAAACCCTAGGACAATAACAATATTTCCAACACAAGAAAGAGGAGAACACAATATCTTAGTAGTCTTACAATATTATAACAAACATGAATATTTTCTCAAATAAGCTCCAAACCTGCACAATATATCATTCATTACAAACCAGGGTATATTAAAAACACTTTTTGCAAGTGAAAAAAAGACCACCTTCTTTTGTAGGGTCTCCTTGCAACTCTAGATGGTTTAAAATATCATTAGAATAATCTAGAATCCCTTAGAAGTGGGATGATCCACTAATTAAGCCCCCACTTACTCTTGAAAAGGTCAAAATGTCCATGTGTCACCCCACATGCTAGACATACCACTAGAGGAGCTTCGACAATTGTGGTTTGAAGAAACTAAACGTCACTGCAGTGTTCAAAATATTGTGGATACAAGCAATACAGTTTATTACCATGAGTCATTATGAAAAAAAACTAATATTTGCATGGAGAACAAGCCTATTATTGCTATCACCATAGGTTTCTGAGATGAACACATTGGCATAGAGATTGTAGCTATAGTTTGAGAATATATTGACATGTTTATGTGCAACTTCACTAAGATGAAGGGCATTTTTTGGGAGCTGGGTTAAATGAAGATATGATTAAATCTCAATTCCCACTCTATCAAAAAGAGGTTGTATTGGATGAATCGAATTTACACGTAACGCATTAAATACGAGATCGACAAGATGTCAAATCCTAACAAGCTATATTTGGTGGAGTGATTAGATTAGATTAATCTAATAGTCATATAGGGAAGAAAATGGTTGGAATCAATGTTTGTGTAGGATTACGTTGACTCGATGTGGTCAACATGCATGACCCATTTCCTACCCCTTTTAATGATGTGATTCTTGAGAAAGTTGTATGGAATGAAGCGTGCTCATTCTCCATTGGGTTTTCTAGATATTATCGAATACAAATGATTGAAGATAATAGTAAGACTAGTTTTTCCACAAAATAGAGGTAATATGTCAAGGTCATGTTTGTCATGTCGTTCAATCTAAAGAATGTTGTTGTGGTATTTGTTAGTTTTTCATCACATTTAAGCTAGCATTATGATCTTAGGATCTTTTCACTGAGAGAATAACAAGCACAGTAATAAAACACAAGCACATCATAAGAGACAAGAGACACAAAGAGTTTTCCTTGGGTAAACCATAAAGGAGAAAACCCTGCAACTTCCTCTAAGATAGAATCAACACCAAAAAAGTAAAAGATCTCCCAAAACAGCAGTAGTCTTCTG
>LPNX010873313.1:100103-114217 GCA_001517045.1 Pseudotsuga menziesii | reverse complement strand
ATGACTCAAATACATAATAGAGACATCCCAGAATAAACATCGGGTTACAATACATAAGATACATAGAAGAATACATTCCGAAGTTACATATACATCAACAGTATTTTCCAAACTGGTGGTTACCATGTTCTATGACTATATCCATAAGTTCCTTAAGGTATACTTTAATAATTGAACAGTGTATAATTTTATGAAGGACCACACTACTAAACTTAGACTAATGCTAGACAGGTTATGACAGATGTTGTTATCATTGAATATTAATAAATGCATCTTTTGTACTTTATTCGATGTTCTCTTGGTTCATATTATTTGCAAGAAGGGATTGTTGGTTGTTCCAACGAAAATCACGATGACTTTCATTTTTCCTGTGTTAGAGAATGTTCTAATGTTGTGGTCTATAATGGGGCGTATATGATATTACCATAGGTTTATTAGAGGATATGTAGAGTTAATGACATAGATGGAGGAATTGCCATGGAAAGGTGTCTCATTGATTTGGACTGTATCTTACAAGGTAGGGTTTATCGAGTTGAAGCAATGGATGGTTACTACTCCCAATTTAGTTTTCCCATAGTGGATAAAAATATTCCATGTCCATGTTGATGCATCTAACATTGCACTAGATCATTTTTTGGCATATCTAGGTGAAGGTACTCTAGACCACCCAGTACATTCAACTAATAGGAAATCCTCTTGTGTAGAGCATAACTATACCAATACAAGAATTAGGGTCAAATATGGTTTATGCACTACAAAATTTATGGAATTGCCTTCTCAACCAACCCTTTAAGTTCTTCACTTATCACTCAAAACTCAAGTATTTGGTGACAAGTCGGTACTCGAAGGTAGGATATGTTAATGGCTACTTTTATTCAGTAATTTGGTTTTGAGGTGGTGGCTAAGCTATGCAAAATATAATGTGGGACATGATCATTTATCCAATATTTATAATGGGAAAGTCATAGGAAAAATAGATGATTCACCTAGAATTGATCTCTTTCAAATGGAAACACTACTTGGCTTCATTGTTTTGTTGAATTCGTCATGTCTATATTGACACCTATAGAATGTAATTGATGGCAAAGTCAACAACTAGTTGTATGAGATGTGAAATACTAATTAATTATCGAGCACTTGTATAAGCTAGCCATAAATGAAATTCTCCATTAGTATGTGTGAGATCATGAGTGATAGGAAATACAATGGGAAACACACAATGGAAAGAGTGGGGATCATTACAATGCAAATGCCACTACCTAGAAGTTGTTGCATGCAACTATTTGGTAGCCAACATTATTCATGAACATCGTAGGGTATGCTAAGTGGTGCAATAATTGATAACATGTGGGATGACCTTCTACCCAACATGAGATGCCACTGCAACCCATTGTTGTTACAAAGTTGTTTCAATAGTGGGTAGCGGGTTTCATTGGGCCATAAGTCCAACAATGCATTACTTGTGACAAATATATAATCATGACCACATACTATTTGACTCGAAGGTTGAATGTTGTGTTAACCTAAAAGTTCTTTGTTGAGACTACTATGTGGCTTATATTTGAAAATATTGTAATTAGGTTTGGATTTATAGAGTTTTTTTATCTGGAGTAAACTATGTTAGAAAACCAACAAATTCTTTATGTTTCGAGTGGACACTCCACCCATAATTAGGGGATAGTTCGGAACAATAGTGAAGGATATATAAGAGAGGCACTAATTAGGTATTTATAGGGTTAGAAATGTTGATATAGTTGTTTGTAGTTTTGAGTAAAAAAGTTTAGAAATTTAAAAAATGTATTAATAGGTTAAGGGTTAGGAGGAACTAGTCAACAATAATTAAATTAGAAGTGATAAAAAATGAAGTGAACAATAGTAAACTACTAAAGAGTCGAGGAGATCGGGGTTAAAGAGGGATAACAAAAGTAAAACTAAGCCCAAAAGAAGGAATGAGTGAAATTTTTTTGTAGCATATAAACAAAATAGTTTTAAAATAATTAAGTGAAGTACTATGAGTGTAAGAACAACAAAATTAAATTAAAATAATTAAAAAGTAGAAAAACAAATGTTAAAATGTTAAAGGATGAGGAGAACGGGGTTGATAAATTAGGTACCACACTAAAAGTAAAGATGAGAGAAGAAGAAGATAGAATTAAAGTAGAAGAAGAATAAGGAGGAGACTATTGATGGAGTTTGTGAATTATAGGGTGCTAAGAGTGGCTTAATTTATAATTGTCCTCACAGTTGAAATTGTTAGGTTTTTTTTCAATTTTGATGGCTTATCTAATAATGGGGTTTGTGTAGAAAGGTGTAGAAGCAATAATTTTGGTTTGGTTGATGCTTATATTTATGTGAATGCTTAATAATTGCATATTTGGATATGCGTTTATGAACAATGTTTACATGTGTTCTTTGAGGTCAGTTTTAATGGATTGGCCTGTTTGGCCGATATAGGATTTTCCACAAGAACAAGGGATTTGGTAGACATCTTGAAAAATGAAGGGATCATATTTATCTTTAACTCTTACTAATAATATCTCAATGGTTTTACAAGGTTTGAAAAGAGTTTTATGTTCCTCTTGGCTAGGATGTTAGATAAGTGATTGGTGATGCCTTGAATGTAAAGAAGAGAGATATGGGAAAGGGGTTACGAAGTGGATTTTAGGTTTTTGGTTTGGGGGTTAAGGACTACATGAAAGGTTTGGATTCCCATGTAGGATGATTGGAAACCAGGGACAACATTTTATTAGGGGTGTAGTTTACTCTAGTTAAAAGTTTCATTATCCACTATCATAAGACAATGCTGTATAGTTCATATGATAACAACACAACGGAAGATTTTAACGAATTTTAGAGCATGGGAAGACAAAGGTATAGTTGGTGAATCATGATGGTTAGGATGACATGAGCATGACTATTATATGGGCCTACCATACAACATGTAAAACATTTACTATGCATACACTATTTTGACTTGGCTTATGGACAAGAGGTTGTAATGCCATTATAATGCTTGATTATCAACATATGGGAAACCATCACTATGTAGGTGTTGGATATGTAATAGTTGAGGGATAAGTTGGGTATGTTGGTTCAGTTGGAGGAATATAAGTTTTTAACATGATACTATTAGATGATTCATAAAAGGTGTTAGAAGGAATGGCATGATTGACGTATCTTGAATCGATAGTTTGAACAAGGGGGTCTAGTGCTATTGTATGATAGTAAGTTTTGGAAACATCAGAGGAATCTATGAATGCATTCATAGGTCCCATACATGATTGCACATATCACTAAAGAGGGTGCAATCCAACCCCAATAGTTGCATGCTTGACTGAAAAAAGAGATGGGTGAATGGTCCATGCCTCTATCCCTATGCAGCTCTAACCCTAGTAGAGGCAACCTAAGTTCATGTTGGTGTTGGGAGGGAAATTAAGAGTACCAGAGTAGAACTTCAATTTCTAAATTTGACTTTTAACTATTAATTATAGCCAATTAATTTTGTAATCTCAATTCAATTTTCAAAGTTTAGTGTTTAATGTTTGTCAATTTCTAGGTCTAGGAATAAAGAGTAGAACATGTCCATGATTATGTAGGATTAAGTGGTCCACCACATTAGAGATATGTGGTTAGGGTGTTAACAATAATTAGAATTTATAGAGGGGATGGGATGGATGTCATAAGATTTAGGTTTACCATAGAGTTATTAAATGATAGAGCAACGAGTGTGTATGTGTAGGATAAGGTATATGAGAGAGGGAATTCTCTACATTGAAAATTTATGCTTGGGTTTTTGGTCTATAGAAAAGAGTAGGGGCATGTCACCATTAATGTATCCATGGTAGGTAGCATCATAACTTGCATTTAATGTAACTAGACAAGCTAGAACCAAACTAGTCATATAGTATTTATGTCCAAAAAGCCATTGCAAAAAGAACATCTTGTCTTGCATTGGTGACTAGATCTAGGAAGGAGTTGTCACGTGTTTAGGTTGATTAGGTGGGAGGGAAATATCAACAGTCGAGACTATTCCTACTTTAAATGGCATTAATTTCAGTTAAAATCAGGGCTTTATTGGTTGAGTTTGGGAAAGAATCCTTATCATTTGAACAAGCAATATTAGGGAATTGTAAGAATTTTAAAGCCAAACTTGCATCTTTTAGAGTTGCAAAACCTAACCCTGAAAGTACAATACCATTAGATAAACCTAGATTTGGTCGCTCTGGCATGGAGACTATGCAAGCATTACAGAATAATCCAATAGGTGATTAGAGTTGGTTCCCAAGGAGATATGAGTTTTGTAAGGGTGGCATCTAGATTATATCAATGCAAGACTGTTAGGAAAATGCCACAACTCATAGGACTAGTGTCTAGAAGGGGTGTCATAAGAGGGACCCTAAAGAACAATCCAAGGGACCCTAAAGAACAATCCAAGGGTTAGAAGACTCCAATCATAGAGATAAGGGGACCAATCCTTCTAGTGGATGTGTTTGATCTGTGTGGTGAACATATAAAACAATACATAGAGAAGGCTGTGTTGGAAAACTATGACATCCAGAAACTTGCCTTATTCTCCAGGGTTGTGTTAGATAAATAGTTAGAGATGAGAGAGGGTCAATTGCAAAATTTGGCTCAGTTGTAATATCATTATTAATGACGAAAACTTACATGTTCACACCAGGATTCCACAAGATGGAGAATATTCCAACAACGTATTCTGAGCCAAAATCATAATATAGAAGGAAGGATCTATCATAGATGATTAACTTGATTTGTGCTTGAAATATGGTAGGTATAAGGCGCAAAGGTGATACGAGATATCCTCAATCGTAGTCTATCGCTTAGAATGGTAGTGCATATGTTGTTGTTTTTTAACAAAAACGATTGAGAAATTTTATATAAAAAGAGGAAACGAGGTTACAACACACAAAAAGTAGATTACTCCCACAGGAGGGCAGCATCCAAAACTCCTTGTTCATATTTCTCGTATTTGTAGCTATCCCAAAAGAGCCCTACTCTATGAAAGCCATACCTTCTTACAAATTGACCAAGAAGTCATATACAAAAACAAGACATTATAAAAGCTTATAAGAGAGATTAAAACCGAGCCACCTTCTTCCAGTATCCAGCCATACTTTAAAAGTTGCATTCATACTGAAGCCTAGAACTACTTTTTGAAAATTTCTATCTACAATTTGTAAACTGCTCTCCTCATCCAAATCTGCCTTTCCTTCATCTCCCTTAAGCTCCAAAACACCTTCTACTGAGGTCCAAAAACCATTCCCAAATACCAACTTATTTCCTAAAGAATCCCAATAACCAAGATGCCCGAGATGCCCAATGTTATTTTCACAATCTTTTTCCACTTGCTGGGTATTGTAACCGGTCACCAAATTGTCTTGATTTCCCTTCTTGCCTGCAGATGTGAAGAGAATTGAATTTGAATAGTTTCAATTTCTTCCCTTGTGCACGAGTGGCTAAGGAAGCCAGATTACATGAGTGGCAGAGTTGTAATTGCAACACTTAGATACTGCCAGCAACAGAGAGCCGGTGATGACAAGAAGACTTTCTCTACGCATGGGAGGCTGTGGACAGTTTATAAGAGCGACATATTTTATATTAAACCACTTCAAAAGTGCAAGTAGCTGAGAGCCTGTGGTGAAAAAACCGATTATCTGTACTGTCAAAAGAATTTCAAACTGGGAAAGCCTTTTGTTTTCTATGTAATACATACCTGCAAAATGAAGTTTTAGATTGATCCTTTATGATGGTAAAAACTAGTTCAGGGGATCCATCTTATACATTTCCTTTCTTCATTATAGACAAGCTCTCCATAATCTAATAAAACTCCTATATTAGCCATTAAATCAACCTACTTATTGTTTGTTCTTAAGATATGAAAGAACTTTATAGATTTGAACTCCCTTCCAAGACAAATAAGGATGTGATGCATTTTGAATGTCGGGTTCTTGATATTCTTATACAACAGTCTTGATTCCCTTTTGACCATGAGCGAATCACCATAGACTGTATCTCCTGCATTCCGCAACTGTTTGCAATCTCCAGCCCTTTGAGTAGAGCAAGCCACTCAACCCCATTGTTGGATTTGTTTCCCAACCCGAGGCATAGTCCTTCTGCTTGTTACCTCCAGGATAAAAAATAACTACACCTGCCCCATCCAGCCCCATATTGAATTTAGAGGCCCCATCAAATAGAAGGGAGTTATAGCCCAGGTTTAGTCTCCAATTAGCAAAGCCTTCTTCACTCATCCTCAGCTACCAATTTAAATAGTTGGGTCTTTTGGTTGCTGTATGCCAGCTATTGGTAACAGGTTGAAGCTAGTCACTTGCCCACATTCTTTCCTCAGAATTAAGAGGCTCATTATTGATATTCTTCACCCCCCTCATTACTAAGGCTTCCACCCATAGATATTTTGCAGCAAGCATTACTTTCCTTGGGTTGGAGACTGCCCCTTCAAATAGTTCTTTGTTTCTGGTAACGCAGATCTTCCAGTAGAGGTATTTAGGAAGGGCAACCCAGGCTCTTGTGAGATCCGTCTTTGAAAGAAGAGAACCATGGTAATAGTCTTTTCAGTAGGCAAAGAGATCATTCCAATTTGTTGGAAGAATCAAGTTTGATTGCAACTCATGTACACCAATAGACCAAAGTTTTGTGGAAAATTTACATTCTGGGAAAAGATGGTCAATGGTCTTGTTATCACCAAACTTGTACCTGCCTGTGCAAGATGGATCCGGGATGGATTGTAGAGGGGTAAGCAACTAAGGAGGTGGAATCCAGACTGCCTAGACTACCAAAGAGATGGTTGTCACACCAATCAAGGTAGTCTTCGCTTTATGTTGTCTGAGTCCAAGACAACAATGGGGGAGACCCAGATCAGCTCCCGATAGGAGAGATCACACCTAGACACTAGATCAGATCAAAACAAACTTTGAGGTACATAAGGTGTTCAGAGACTCTAGATCTATAGTAGGATTCAGTAGATGGATCAGGACTTCAGCAGTATATTGGCTGATCCAAAGCAGTAACTGGATGACCTTTGGGGGAAATGGTTAGATCTAGGGTTTTGGTAGTAGCAACTAAAGAAGATGATCTCTGCCTTGGGAGGTGTAATCGAGGCAGGATGGGCAGGAAAATAGTCGAGACTATCTAGTACTTGGATAACAGACTCGATGAAAAAGGTGAACAGGTGTGATTGTCCGAGTCATCAAGGAACAACCAATTTTAAGAGGAAAAGGTCAATTCAGGGCTAGCGCTAGGGATGGGAGATCAGTGCCTCTCATTCATTGGGTAATGGAGTCAGTATACACCCAGCGTCGAGGTGAACCCACCTAGGGTAGAACCTAATATGTGGACCTAGATAAGTATTTTGGTCCAAATGTCTCAGTTTGGGAAGAAATTCAGTCAAGGAAGGCTAGCGCTAGGGTTGGATGAGACAAATTTGTAGATCTTAGACCACCATCACACAACCAGCTCAGCGTTGAAGGTGAAATGGGACCAGGAGGGGCTGATCTACACACTTGGTTTAGAGAAATTTGGAAAAAGTCAGATCCTGAAAAAGTCAAAGTTGATGATTGAGGCTGAGAGGGTGAAAAACTGATTTTTTTCAGATATAGGGCAAGCAGGCTAGATCTAGCTCAACGTTAGGGGTGTTCTGGAATGCTCAGGACCTGATCTATCAGCCTAGCTTGTCAGATTTTGGAAACAGTAAACTCTGGAAAGGTCTAGTTCTTCAGTGATGGCGCTATGGTTGTTTTCCTTCTAAAACTCAGATATAGGTCATACTGTCAGGAATTTGGATAGAGTTGGAGGTGATTTGGACTATGTGAGACTCGATCTATCAGTCTATGAAGTCAGAAATCAGAAAAAGTCAAAACCCTAGTAGGTCAAATTTTTAGTGGGGGCGCTATGCAGTTTTCAGACTAAAATTTAGATCTAGGTCAAACCAACAGGAATTTGACCAGCATTGCAGTAGATTCAGTGAGGGGGAGGCCCAATCTATGAAACCTAGCAGTGGTTTGGCCAAAGATTGAACGGTTCCCAGATTTAGCATTTTTAGGGGTTTTTTAGAATTTTAAGGATTTTCAGAAAAATGGAAGGAAAACCGGTACAATGGATTTAGATCTGTTAAAGAGAAGAGAATTAACTGTTGTTTCGTACTGGAAAATGTTTGTAGAAGTCTTAACAACGATGATCCTTGCTATCCTGATCAATTCTGGAAGACCCACGTGATTTCTATGACAGATGTAAGCCCCAAGCTACCAATGCGCCCCCTACCCTGCATGAGCAAACATCAACAATATCAGATTTTCTAAGACAACATAAAGAAACTAAATGCTATAGGAAAGTAAAAAGAAGTAATCATAGATCACAATGACACTAATGAAAACCCCTGGATCCAAGACGAAGATAACCGAACAAGTTGAGTCCCCCCTGTAAAAATGCTCTAGCCAAAACGCCCTCCTGTAGACAAGACAGTGATAGCAAAAAAGATATAGATCTCACATGAATTCCCATAATGCTAGGTGTTATCACATATATAGTAGCCAGGGTACCATATTCTATTTCTTAGACACTGTACATTTTTCAGCCAGATCTCTTACATATGAGATGCTGAGATGAGCAGTTTTGATGGATCATTTTTTGTATTAGTGGACTATTGTACTCTCCCATGTCAGGACTGAGTCTTAGGACACTCAGATTTGAGGATCGATGTAGCCATTTATGTCATTTTTAGAGCAGTCATTGATGCCTAGTTTTATGTCAGTTCTTTCTCATTCGACAGATGGTGTCTCAGATGGATTATATTGCATGGTTATGACTCAGCATTTTATATTGTGTTATGGTTATTATTGCTCTTATACTAATTCTTGTGACATGTATTAACTTGTGGTATCATGATCTGGCGGTCATAATTATATGGACTTGGTTGTATCTTGTACTATGTATTGATGTCCTTACTTAGACTTGGAAGTTCTTGATCTATACTCATTGGTTTTACCCTCCTTAGGGAGAATAGAGGTAGTCATTCCCACCATTGTTTTGGCTTGCTAGTGTTGGCTCCATCATTCATTGTCTTCACCCATTCATTACCTTCCATTTTAGTTTTCAACCCAACTGACTTCTTGACTTATGGCACGGAGGACCTTTTTCCCCCGCTAGAACTTTTGTTGGACAAGCCTCCCTGTTTATATTGTGTCTCAGCTCTGAGTTGGTGACAAAACTCACCTTTGGGAAGTTGGATTGTATGCCTAAATCATTCTGGTCGATTGTCCTGATGTTTGGCACCGTGCAGAACTCCCCCTAGTCACTTGAGGTGTGTTGGCTAAAACTGAAAGCTCATGTACTACTTGTGTTGAAAATATTGAATATGCGCCCATGAAAAATGAAAATTATAAAACTGTGTTTCTTAACATATGTAAAAAGGGCAAGAGCAATGAAATGCTAAAATACTCATTGAAGAGTAAGAAAAGGTCCAAAAAGGCAATGGTTAAAAATATGCTATATCCAAAAATTGCTGACCTTATTAAAATAAATATGTCCCGGATGAAAGCTGCGGTTAGTTGTGCTTTTAAGCACTGGTGAAGTCCCAAAAAGGTCATATAGGCCAAAAGGGCCATGGAATAAAAAATGATGATCCTAATGAACTTGGATTAAGCTTGATGTAGACATGATGCCTAAGTTGAATAAGCACTCTCTAAACAACTCACCCATTTGTGAGGCATTGCCATTCCTTGTGTTGTCGTTTGTCTGACATTGGTTATAGTGAGTATTCCCTTTCCTTGTCCAAAGTGTCATGATGTTGAGTAGGAAGTCATCCTTTGCCTCAGCCTTGTCATTTCCACCCTTCACCCTTCACTAGCAAATTGGCTACAGTTATGAAGTGAGTATAGTCTTGAAAGTCTAAGTCTGAGTAATAATAAATAAAGCCTTATATATGTATTGGTTGATGTACCGCCAGTAAAATGAATGCTACTTGTTGTGATTGTTACTTGAATGACTTGTAGAGAATGTCTTAACCTTTTAACACTTGCAGCGGATGGATACAGTCTGAGTTATTATTGGTGTCTAATCAGTCTCAGATGGTTATATTGTTTATTGGATATGATTGATGATCAGATAGAGACCTATGAGGGGTATGAGTATACACCTTAGATAGATTTGGACTCTCTGAGTCTAATGAGATGGTTTATTTCTAGTTCCGGGCACTTGTAGATGTGATTAGGCTCATTCTGCCTTTCTGATGCAGTTTTTCTTCACATATTGATATTTTTGAGCAGGAGATGTTTCAGTTGGATCTCCTAGGGAGTTGTATGGGCATAGGGGGGTGCAGCCACTTGTTTGTACTATAGTACCCCCATCCTAGAGAGCTTGGTGGGATTAGTTTGACAGCACAGGCATCCTAGGAGGCTTTTTTGGCAGGATCACGTTTCCCGAGGCAGATTAAAAAATGATTAAATGGCTATTGAAGAAATCGATTTGGGCTACTGAGGCAAGGAAATGACATGGGATGTGTCATGATGATGAGAGTGGTGTCCTCCACACCTTCTCCAGTAGTTGCAGCTCCTGATTGGGCCCACATCTATTTTTGGGCATTTTTATATTATTTTCTGGAGCTCTTTTTGGGAGGCTCATGATTTCCTCAAGGAGGCACAAAAGTGAAAGAATTAAATTATTTTATTATTTTATTGTGCCATGGGGACACCCAAAGGGAGTTAGTCAAACACTCCTTGGACCCACCATGTGCTTTCATTTATTTCTTGTTGAGTGGGTTACCTTTTTTGGGTGGGTTAGTCCACTTTGATAAATTATGGTTATATTGATCCATTTATTATATGTTGAGCTCATCTCAACCATTGATTAGAACATTTCATCTTTTAATCTTAGCCACTCATTTTGAAAGTGGTTAGGATTCGGTTATGATTGAGGTTCTCTCATTTCTATTTAAAGGAGAGAGCTTCTCATTTGTAAGGGGTCTTTGGCTCTTGGATCTGAATAATAGAAAGACTTTTTTCTGTGGAAATTTTTCTGGATTTGCTTTGCATCTTATGTGCTCAAATGGTGATTAGCTTGTCTTCAGCTTACTAGCATCGTGCAAATTATCGTGAGGTCTATCTTTTTTGTGGCTATCATTGTTTTGTCTACAGGAGGGCATTTTGGCTGAAGTGTTTTTGTAGGGAGACCTCAACTCGCTCGGTTCTCTTCGTCTTGGATCAGGGAGTTTTCATTAGTTTCATTGCGATCTATGATTACTCCATTTTACTGTCTTGTAGCATTCAATTTCTTTATTTTGTATGTGGAAATCTGATATGGTTGACGTTTTCTCATGCAGGGTAGGGGGCGCTTTAATGGCTTGGAGCTTGCATATGCCATAGAAATCACAGGGATCTTCCAGGATTGATTGGGACAGCTAGGATCGTCACTGTTACAGACTTCTAAAAGCTTATCTAGGTAAGATCCATAGGTAAGTTCTTATTTTCTGATCTTATTCCATTGTACCTTGCTGAAATTTAACTATTTTTTCTGAAAAACTCCTAAACCATAAAAACATAAAAAATCAAATAATCAGGGAACCGTCCGATATTTTGCCAAACCATTTCTGGGTTTCATAGATCGGGCCTCCCCCTAACTAAATAAACTAGAACGTTGGTCAAATTCCTCATAGATTGACCTAGATCTGATTTTTCAGCGGAAAATTGCATAACCCCCCACTTAAAAAATTGACTTGTTAGGGTTTTGAGTTTTTCTGATTTTCGACTTCACAGACGGATAGACCGGGTTTTGAGTTTTTCTGATTTTTGATTTCACAGACAGATAGATCGGGTCTTGGGCAGTCCAAATCAACCCCAATGCTATCAAGAGGCTCAACAGTTTGACCGGGATATAAAAAATACACTGAAACTGCCCTAGCGCCCTCACTGAAAATTGGCCTTTTCTGAAAGTAGGTTTTTCTGAAATTTGACATGATAGGATGATAGATTGGGTCCCAAGCATCCCAAAACACCCTCAACTCTGAGTTGATTCCTCCTGGTTTGCGCTAGATCTGAAAAAATCAGTTTTCAGTTTCCTAGCCCCATCATCAGATTTTGACTTTTCTAGATCTGATTTTTCTGCTGTTTTCCTAATTTGGGCTTATAGATCAGGTCTCCCCGATCTCTTCTCATCCTCAACGCTGAACCATCAGCTTTCCGGTACCCACTAAAACTTCAGATTTGTCTTCCTAGGCCCTAGCGCTAGCCATCTACTGAGCATGTTTTCTTGAACCTTGGCTTTTCCGGACCAACTGCTTTCTGGGTTCATAGATCAAGGTGTTTCCCAAGTGGGTTTCCTGAAACATTGTCTTACTGCTGACTTCATTGCCCAATGCATACAAAGCATTGATCTACAAGCTAGCGCTGCCCTTAGGCTCTTAGCCTTTGCCATCTACCAACATTCACTGATAGCTCAAACACCTTTTACTGAGTCTCATTTCTAGGTACTGGATAGTCCCAACTCTGTTTGTGCTTTCCCTGTTATAGTTACGTGTCCCAAGACAGTTGCTAGTACCTAAAACCTAGAGCTAGGGTTCCCATTCACCTTTCACCTTAAAGTACCTTGAAGCCCCATCTGATCTTCTTTTGGTGTCTAGGTTTGATCTCTTTTATAGGGAGCAGATCCGGGTCTCCCCCATTGTTGTCCTGGACTAGGATAACCTAAAGTGAAGGCTGCCTTGATTGGCATGACAACCATCCATTTGGGAGTCTAGGCAGTCGTGGGTCCACCCCTCAGTTGCTTGCCCCTCTACCATCCATTTTGGATCCACCTGAAGCAGGCACCTACAAGGCGGGTGATAACATTTTTGCGTCGTTGCCGGGGAGGTAGAGGCCTACCTTGGTTCAACATACCTCACCTTTCCATACGACATATCTTTTTTGATGAATTACTTGTGTGGTTCACCTGGCGACTCCACCTTGCGACTCCACTGAGGATTGTACCCAACATATTAATCTTAAGTTCTTAGAGCATACCATAAATAATAATGAATTCATATGTATTATTGAAGCACTTGAAGGAAGTAACCAAGAACATGATTGAAACTAACAGACAAATAAATGAAAGGAATAGATGGAGGTCAGAATACGGGTATGAGGATGATCTCGAGCATGATTATGGGTATGAATCTAGTTATCACAATTTTTATGATACCCACCAACTGCCTCACCCATGCAATAAAAATTTCCCGACCATCTCCAGTGGACCTAGAAGTCATTCCCAGTCAAAGCCTTATAGCCAAGTAACCAGAGTTGTTAAAAATCAAGACAAACGATCTCCTTTTGACTTTTCTGAAATACCGGGAGTACCTCATCCTATGCCAAATGATTACACTAGGAGGATGCCTCAGTTCAATGGAAATAAAGATATATCTATTGAAAGTCATCTAGACATTCTCTGGGATTACATGGAATCTAGAGGTGCAGACAATAAAGATGTTTATATGCGACCCTTAGGAGAATCCTTGCAAGGGGATGTTCAGCTATGGTTTGATCATTTAGCACTAGGATCCATCATTGGGTATGACATGTTCACAGATTTGTTAATTGATAGTTGGAGTAGGAACACTGATGATTCTTTAGAGTGTGAATCTAGCAATGATTATAATCAGTATATTGGCAATGTGCTTTCTCAATTGGACCATTCCTCTCTTGATATGTTCGAAATTATGAGCATGCCTGGAATCCATAAGAATGTTACAGAGTACTTCGAGAATAATGTTTCAAAATATCATGTTGAAACTAAGAGGGATATCAATCAAATCATATGAGATACTCTGTTATTATTACCTGAAGCAGTCACAAAGCAAATCCTGGATTTGATCCGTGGAAGGGAACCTGATCACCATCAAGAAGCATCCATAGTTGAGCCTTCCATTTGTGAGTCCATTAAAGAGCCTTTAGAAGAGGAACTCCATAGTCATTGCCCAATAGATGATAATTTGAGTCATTATCCAACCTATCAGAATCTGGATTTAGACCTTGATCATATCACTGTAAAAGAAGAAAAGGTGGAAATTAATAAAACTTTCGATGAAGAGCAATCATGTGGTCATATTGTAGTGG
>LPNX010873313.1:86343-100036 GCA_001517045.1 Pseudotsuga menziesii | reverse complement strand
AGAAATGAACATAGTAATGTTTTTCCTTATCAAATGAATGATGATGATCATTTATCCTCAGTTGAATGTAATGAACAATCTCAAGAAGAGCAACCACATGGAGATGATATACTAGTAAGCGAGCTTGCCCTAGAGCCTTCTTTGTCACATCTGTTGAACTGGAACCTGTGTCCAAATAATCATCAAGAGCCTCCAAGGAATGATTCTTGTAATGCTGCTACCATTCCCCATCATACTTTTGATCAAGGTGATTTGGTTGAGGAGATTAATCATAGTCAGTCTAGTTCTTGGAATGTTAGTTTCAATCTTGCCAATTTCTCTAGCAAATGTCCCATATCACATGCAAGATTGGTGTTAACATCTTTAGGTGATACAAATCAAGTCTTAATTTGTCAATCCACCCTCCCGTCCCAGCTTTTGAAATCCTCTATGGTATCATGCGGTACAGAGTCTCGAATGTGCCAAATGGTAAATGGTAAAACATTTTATCTCCTTTCATCCTTGGTGCATAATGCTTTCAACTTTGTTAATTTCTTCGATTGGGTGAATGAAAAGCTCTATAAAAACCAATTCCATATTTTCTCATTTTATAAGCAAAAAATGGGGTTAATCTCAATTTTTGGTTTAATGATTTCTAATTTGTCCCTATTTTGTTTCACCATTGGCCATGATGTGAGTATGATTGAGTGTGCTAACCAGAAAGAGGAGGGAAGAAATGATCGCCTAGGGGGGATGAATCATGTATCGTATTCTTTTATTTCATCAAATTTAAACTTGCATAACTTTTATGATCCTATCGATCTGTGGGTAGAAGAAGTTTGCAACAATCAATCTCATCCCTGGCATGATTTCATTTCTCTACATCCATGTCTTTCTTTAATTTTCAAACAACAAGTTATAATGGCTTCAATTTTCTTTCACATTGCTCACAAGCCATCTTTGATTTGTTGTATCATTAACTGTAAAGAAAGCTCAATAGGTTCTTTCAGCAAGTGGTTGCATTGGATTTATGATTTTACCTAACACTTGTCTAAATTTGTTAGAGTAGGGTAGGTAGGATGAATAAGCCTTTCCCGACAGTAGTATAGAATCTTGCTTTGTTGTTTGAAGCTCACCTTTGAAGCTCTTGGTATAATTATGTTATCCTACAAAATAAAATAAAAAAATCAAACTTTTATTGAAAGTTGTGCTTATAGATTAGATATATTTTATGCTTTTTAGTTTCATGCATCTTTATTTTTAGTATTTTATATATTATCCACATATCGTTCTGATGATCGGTCTGTGAGTTTGGTATAGCTCTAGACATGCTGTAGGTAGTCAGGTACATTTTGGTAGCGGTTGCAGAGCTGGATGGATTGATCGAGGATGCGAGAAGCAGAGTGCGAGGACTAGAGATTCCAAGGTTCTCAAGTCCTCTTTTCAACAGAGAACTTGTCCCAGCTGGAGCCAGATGTTATCACATATATAGTAGCCAGGTTACCATATTCTATTTTTCAGACACAATACATTTTTCAACCAGATCTCTTACATATGAGATGCTGAGATGAGCAGGTTTGATGGATCATTTTTTGTATTAGTGGACTATTGTACTCTCCCATGTCAGGACTGAGTCTCAGGACACTTAGATTTGAGGACCGATGTAGCCATTTATGTCATTTTCAGAGTAGTCATTGATGCCTAGTTTTATGTCAGATCTTTCTCATTCGACAGATGATGTCTTAGATGGATTATATTGCATGGTTATGACTCAACATTTTATATTGTGTTATGGTTATTATTGCTCTTATAGTGATTCTTGTGACATGTATTGACTTGTGGTATCATGATCTAGTGGTCATAATTATATGGACTTGGTTGTATCTTGTACTATCTATTGATGTCCTTACTTAGACTTGGAAGTTCTTGATCTATACTCATTGGTTTTACCCTCCTTAGGGAGAATAGAGGTAGTCATTCCCACCATTGTTTTGGCTTGCTAGTGTTGGCTCCATCATTCATTGTCTTCACCCATCCATTACCTTCCATTTTAGTTTTCAACCCAACTGACTTCTTGACTTATTGCATGGAGGACCTTTTTCCCCCGCTAGAACTTTTGTTGGACAAGCCTCCCTATTTATATTGTGTCTCGACTCTGAGTTGGTGACAAAACTTGCCTTTGGTAAGTTGGATTGTATGCCTAAATCATTCTGGTCGGTTGTCTTGATGTTTGGCACTGTGCAGAAGCCCCCCTAGTCACTTGAGGTGTGTTGGCTAAAACTGAAAGCTCATGTACTACTTGTGTTGAAAATATTGAATATGCGCCCATGAAAAATGAAAATTATAAAACTGTGTTTCTTAACATATGTAAAAAGGGCAAGAGCAATGAAATGCTAAAATACTCCTTGAAGAGTAAGAAAAGGTCCAAAAAGGCAATGGTTAAAAATATGCTATATCCAAAAATTGCTGACCTTATTAAAATAAATATGTCCCGGATGAAAGCTGCGATTAGCTGTGCTTTCAAGCACTGGTGAAGTCCCAAAAGGGTCATATAGGCCAAAAGGGCCATGGAATGAAAAATGATGATCCTAATGAACTTGGATCAAGCTTGATGTAGACATGATGCCTAAGTTGAATAAGCACTCTCTAAACAACTCACCCATTTGTGAGGCACTGCCATTCCTTGTGTTGTTGTTTCTCTGACATTGGTTATAGTGAGTATTCCCTTTCCTTGTCCAAAGTGTCATGATGTTGAGTAGGAAGTCATCCTTTGCCTTAGCCTTATCATTTCCACCCTTCACCCTTCACTAGCAAATTGGCTACAGCTATGAAGTGAGTATAGTCTTGAAAGTCTAAGTCTGAGTAATAATAAATAAAGCCTTATATATGTATTGGTTGATGTACCACCAGTGAAATGAATGCGACTTGTTGTGATTGTTACTTGAATGAGTTGTAGAGCATGTCTTATCCTTTTAACACTTGCAGCGAATGGATACAGTCTGAGTTATTATTGGTGTCTGATCAGTCTCAAATGGTTACATTGTTTATTGGATATGATTGATGATCAGATAGAGACCTATGAGCGGTATAAGTACACACCTTAGATGGATTTGGACTCTTTGAGTCTAATGAGACAATTTATTTCTAGTTCTGAGCACTTGTAGATGTGATTAGGCTCATTTTGCTTTTCTGATGCAGTTTTTCTTCACAAATTGATATTTTTGAGCAGGAGATGTTTCAGTTGGATCTCCTAAGGCATTGGAAGGGCATAGGGGGGTGAAACCACTTGTTTGTACCATAGTACCCCCATCCTAGAGAGCTTGATAGGCTTAGTTTGACAACACAGGCACCCTAGGAGGCTGTTTTGGTCGGATCACGTTTCCCGAGGCAGATTAAAAAATGATTAAATGACTATTGAGGAAATCGATTTGGGCTACTGAGGCAACGAAATGACATGGCATGAGTCATGATGATGAGAGTGATGTCCTCCACACCTTCTCCAGCAGTTGCAGCTCCTGATTGGGCCCACATCTATTTTTGGGCATTTTTATACTATTTTTCTGGAGCTCTTTTTGGGAGGCTCATGATTTCCTCAAGGAGGCACAAAAGTCAAAGAATTAAATTATTATATTATTTTATTGTGCCATGGGGACACCCAAAGGGAGTTAGTCAGACACTCCTTGGACCCACCATGTGCTTTCATTTATGTCTTGTTGAGTGGGTTACCTTTTTTGGGTGGGTTAGTCCACTTTGATAAATTATGGTTATATTGATCCATGTATTGTATGTTGAGCTCATCTCAACCATTGATTAGAACATTTCATCTTTTAATCTTAGCCACTCATTTTGAAAGTGGTTAGAATTCAGTTATGATTGAGGTTCTCTCATTTCTATTTAAAGGAGAGAGCTTCTCATTTGTAAGGGGTCTTTGGCTCTTGGATCTGAATAATAGAAAGACTTTTTCTGTGGAAATTTTTTTGGATTTGCTTTGCATCTGATGTGCTCAAATGGTGATTAGCTTGTCTTCAGCTTACTAGCATCGTGGAAATTCTCGTGAGATCTATTTGTTTTGTGGCTATCATTGTTTTGTCTACAAGAGGGCGTTTTGGCTGGAGTGTTTTTGTAGGGGGACCTCAACTCGCTTGGTTCTCTTCGTCTTGTATCAGGGTTTTTCATTAGTTTCATTGCGATTTATGATTACTCCATTTTACTGTCTTGTAGCAATCAGTTTCTTTATTTTGTATGTGCAAATCTGATATGGTTGACGTTTGCTCATGCAGGGTAGGGGGCGCTTTGATGGCTTGGAGCTTGCATATGCCATAGAAATCACGGGGATCTTCCAGGATTGATCGGGATAGCTAGGATTGTCACTGTTACAGACTTCTACAAGCTTATCTAGGTAAGATACATAGGTAAGTTCTTATTTTTTGATCTTATTCCATTGTACCTTGCTGAAATTTAACTATTTTTTCTAAAAAACTCCTAAACCATAAAAACCTAACAAATAAAATAATCAGGGAACTGTCCGATCCTTTTCCAAACCATTTCTGGGATTCATAGATCGGGCCTCCCCCTAACTAAATCAATTAGAACGCTGGTCAAATTCCTCATAGATTGACCTAGATCTGATTTTTCAGCAGAAAACTACATAACCTCCCACTGAAAAAATTGACCTGCTAGGGTTTTGAGTTTTTTTGATTTTTGACTTCACAGACGGATAGATCGGGTCTTAGGTAGTCCAAATCAACCCCAACACTGTCAAGAGGCTCAACACTTTGAACAGGATCTAAAAAATAGATTGAAATTACCCTAGCGTCCTCACTAAAAATTGGCCTTTTCCAGAAGTAGGTTTTTTCTGAAATATGACATGATAGGCTGATAGATCAGGTCCCAAGCATCCCAGAACACCCTCAATGCTGAGTTGATTCCTCCTGGTTTTTCCCTAGATCTGAAAAAATTAGTTTTCAGTCTCCTAGCCCCATCATCAGATTTTGACTTTTCTGTTGTTTTCCTGATTTGGGCTTGTAGATCAAGTTTCCCTGATCTATTCTCATCCTCAACGCCGAGCCATCAGCCTTTCGGTACCCCCTAAAACTTCAGATTTGTCTTCCTAGGCCCTAGCGCTAGCCATCTACTGAGCAGGTTTTCCTGTAGCTTGGCTTTTTCGGATCAATTGCTTTCTGGGTTCGTAGATCAAGGTGTTTCCCAAGTGGATTTCTTAAAACGTTGTCTTACTGCTGACTCCATTGTCCAATGCATACAAAGCACTGATCTCCAAGCTAGCACTGCCCTTAGGCTCTTAGCCTTTGCCATCTACCAACATTCACTGATAGCTCAAACACCTTTTACTGAGTCTGATTTCTAGGTACTGGATAGTCCTAACTCTGTTCGTGCTTGCCCTGTTATAGTTACGTGTCCCAAGATAGTTGCTAGTACCTAAACCCTAGAGCTAGGGTTCCCATTCACCTTACACCTTAAAGTACCCTGAAGCCCCATTTAATCTTCTTCTGGTGTCTAGGTTTGATCTCTCCTGTCGGGAGAATATCCGGGTCTCCCCCATTATTGTCCTGGACTAGGATAATCTAAAGTGAAGGCTGCCTTGATTGGCATGACAACCATCCATTTGGGAGTCTAGGTAGTCGTGGTTCCACCCCTTAGTTGCTTGCCCCTCTACCATCCATTTTGGATCCACTTCAAGCAAGCAACTACAAGGCAGGTGATAACACTAGGAAGCAGAAGATTATCCAATCACCATTTGAGAACATCAGATGCAAAGCAGATCCAGAAAATATCCACGAAAAAATCTTTCTATTATTCAGATCCAAGAGCCAAAGACCCCTTACAAATGAGAAGCTCTCTCCTTTAAATAGAAATGAGAGAACCACAATCATAACCGAATCCTAACCACTTTCAAAACGAGTGGCTAATATTAAAAGATAAAATATTCTACTAATCAATGGTTGAGATGAGCTCAACATACAATACATGGATCAATATAACCATAAAGTACCAAAGTGGACTAAATCACCCATAAATAGGGTACCCCACTCAACAAGAAATAAATGAAGCACATGGTGGGTCCATGGAGTGTTAAGTAACTCCCTATGTGTGCCCCATGTCACAATAAAATAATAAAACATTTTAATTATTTGACTTTGTGCCTCTTTGAGGAAATCGTGATCATCCCAAAAGCTCCAGAAAATAATATAAAATGCCCAAAAAATATGTGTGTGCCCAATGAGGTGCTGCAACTGCTGGATAAGGTGTGGGAGACATCACCCTCATCATCATGACTCATCCCATGTCATTTCCTTTCCTCAGTAGCCCAAATCGGTTTCTTCAATAGCCATTTAATCATTTTTTAATTTGCATCGGGAAACATGAACCTGCCAAAACAACCTCCTAAGGTGCCTGTGTTGTCAAACTGATCCCACCAGGCTCTCTAGGATGGGGGTACTATAGTACAAACAAGTGGTTGCACCCCCTATGTCCATACAACGCCCTAGGAGATCCAAATAAAACATCTCCCTGCTCAGACACATAATCCTGTGAAACAAAACTGCATCAGAAATGTAAAATGAGCCTGATCATTTTTGTAAGTGCCCATAACTGAAAAAAAAACTGTCTCATTAGACTCAGAGAGTCCAAATCCATTTAGGGTGTATACTCATACCCCTCTCAGGTCTCTACTTGATTATCAACCATATCCAATAGACAATATAACCATCTGTAAATGATTAGATACCAATAATATAACTTAGACTATCATCCATCTACTGCAAGTGTTATAAGGCTAAGACATGCTCTACAATTTATTTAAGCAACAATCACAACAAGTAGCAGTCATTTCACTGGCGGTACATCAACAAATACATATATAAGGCTTTATTTATTATTACTCAAACTAGATTTTCAGGACTATACTCACTTCATAGTTGTAGTCAATTTGCTAGTGAAGGGTGAATGATGAAATTTACCAGGCTTGGGAAAAGGATGACTTCCTACTTAACATCATGACACTTTGGATATGGAAAGGAAACTCTCACTAAAACCAATGTCGGACAAAAAACAACACAAGGAATGGCAGTGCCTCACAAATAGTTGAGTTGTTTAGAGAGTGCTTATTCAACTTAGGCATCATGACTACATCAAGCTTGATCCAGTTTCATTAGTATCATTAATTTTATTTCCATGGCCTTTTTGGCCTATATGACCCTTTTGGGACTTCACCAGTGCTAAAAAGCACAGTTAATCGCAGCTTTCGTCCGGGACATATTCAAATTTATAAGGTCAACATATATTTAACCTTTGTTTTTTTGGACCTTTTCTTATACCCTTCACGGGGTATTTTAGCATTTCATTGCTTTTGCCCTCTTTACATATGTTAAGAAACACAGTTTAGCATTTTCATTTTCTATGGGTGCATACATAACATTTTCCAATACAAGTAGTACATGAGCTTTCAGTTTTAGCCTGTTAGATTTTTATCATTTAAGCTAGCATTATATTAGGATCTTTAATTGAGAGAATAACAAGAACATCAATCAAACACAAGAGACAATGAACATAATGTTTATCGTCGGGGAAACCATAAATGGAGAAAACCCCGCAACTTCCTCAGAGATAGAATCAACACCAAAAGTAAAACCCCAAAACAGTAAGATGATCTCCTGACAGCAGTAGCCTCTTTCTTTCTATACCCGACAACTTCTTTTCTCTCAGCTATGCACTACAATTGAGTGTGAGTGA
Organism: Pseudotsuga menziesii; assembly: GCA_001517045.1. Lineage (NCBI taxonomy): Eukaryota > Viridiplantae > Streptophyta > Pinopsida > Pinales > Pinaceae > Pseudotsuga > Pseudotsuga menziesii. Next base: position 92,308 of record LPNX010873313.1, on the reverse strand, counting down.
GTGTGTGATAAATAGAGAGGCTCACTCTCTATTTATACTAATTCCCGACTTGACAATAACCTACTAGGGCCGAATTCTCGATGAGAGTTTAATAACCCTAGCGCCCCGGAACTGTGGGGACTTTAACCCTTGAACAATAGGAGGGTTACCCACAATGACTTGACATGACTTGTTTACATTATAGAACCTCTTGATAGGAACATCGGGGTATGACATGACTCAATTATATTACAGACACATCCTAGAATAAACATCAGGGTACAATACATACGAAATATAAGTGAATACATTCCGAAGTTACAAATACATCAACACCCCCTCTTAACTAGGAAGGTATTCTTTCGACACAATTTCAGCACTGGTCTTCTTCTCTGTATCGACTAGATCATCTCGTCATCTTCATCTTCAAGTCATCTTCATCTTCAAGTTATCTTCATCTTCAAGTCATCTTCATCCTAATCTGGATCATCACTCGATCTAGATCATCGTCACTGGATCATCATCACTCGATCTGGATCATCACTGGGTCATCATCACGGGTGCTATCTCTTGATTCTTCTCGTTACAGGAAGTTCTACAGAGCCAGCCCTTTTTAATGCTGGATGTACATCTACAGAGCCAGTCCTTTTTCATACTAGATGTATCATCACAAAGCTAGTCCTTTTTCATACTAGATGTGGCATCCACATAGAGCCAGTCCTTTTTCATACTGGATGAGTCTTCACAGAGCTAGTCCTTTTTCATACTAGATGTGGAATGCACACAGAGACAATCCTTTTTCATACTGGATGAGTCTTCACAGAGCTAGTCCTTTTTCATACTAGATGTGGAACACACACAGAGCCAGTCCTTTTTCATACTGGATGAGTCTTCACAGAGCTAGTCCTTTTTCATACTAGATGTGGAACACACACAGAGCCAGTCCTTTTTCATACTGGATGAGTCTTCACAGAGCTAGTCCTTTTTCATACTAGATGTGGAACAAACACAGAGATAGTCCTTTTCCATACTGGATGAGTCTTCACAGAGCTAGTCCTTTTTCATACTCGATGTGGAATCCACACAGATCTAGTCCTTTTTCATACTAGATGTGTCTTCACAGAGTCATCCCTTTTTCATGCTGGATGTGGAATCCACACAAAGCTAGTCCTTTTTCATACTAGATGTGTCTTCACAGAGCCAACCCTTTTTCATGCTAGATGTGGAATCATCACATACATCTGACAATGGAAGGAACCAATCCTCTCACCATGTCGGAAGGGCACAACACTTACATATGACCATGGAAGGAACCAATCCTCTCACCATGTCAGAAGTGCTTAGCATGGACACATCACTTCCTCTTGGGAGCAACTCAATCTGGAGAACACCAAGCTTCTCCTTGAAGTACTCAAACTTCACCCTAGCCAATGGCTTAGTCAACACATCAGCTATTTGTTCATTCGTCACAACATACTGGAACTTCACTGCTCCTCTCTGCACCATATCCCTGATATAGTGATACTTGATCTCGATATGCTTCGACTTGTCATGGAACACCGGGTTCTCCGACAACTTCACACAACTCTAGTTGTCGCAATATATACAAGTAGCATCTATCTGGAGAACAAATAAATTAGATAGTAGCTTCCTCAACCATACTACCTCACAACTAGTTGAACAAGCTGCGACATACTCTACTTCAGCTATACTTAGTGCCACACAGGATTGCTTCCTGCTAAACCAAGAGATCACACCTGAGCCCATACTGAAGCAGCGCCCTGAAGTGCTCTTCCTATCGATGGCACTGCCTGCCCAATCTGAATCAACATAACCTTCTAGGTTAATCTTCTGATCAGTCTCATACTTGAGCCCATAATCAACTGTACCCTTCAGGTACCTCAGAATATGCTTTGCAGCAATCAAGTGAACATGTCTAGGATTTGTCAGGAATTGGCTCAAGGTGTTCACAACAAAGCAAATATCTGGTCTCGTGTTCGTCAGGTACATCAAGGACCCAATCATCTGACGATACATCGTGGCATCAACCGACTCAAATGAAGCATCACTTAATAGCTTCAGGTTCGATGCCATAGGTGTGGTTAATGCCTTGCAGTCCATCATCCCAAATCTTTTCAAGATCTCTACTGCATACTTCCCTTGTCCGAGGAAGATTCCATCTGCATTCTGCCACACCTCCATTCCTAGAAAATAATGCATCATACCCAACTCCTTCATTTCGAACTCGGCAGCAAGCTTTCTCTTCGTATCAGCAATCAACCCATCCATACCTGTTACAAATAGATCATCTACATAGTAGGAGCATCACTGGATTGCCTTCTTCAACCTTGTAGTAAAGGTTGGAATCTGCTTTACTCTTGGTAAAGCCCAAACTGGATAGAAAGCTGTCAATTCTGCCGTACCATGTCCTGGGTGCTTGTTTCAAGCTGTACAGGGCTTTCTTTAATATACACACATGAGATTCCCTATCATGTGTCTCAAAACCTAGTGGCTGCTCCACATACACTTCCTCTTCCACTACACCATTCAAGAAGGTAGTCTTGACATCCATCTGGTGTATCTTCCATTTCATCACTGCAGCTAGAGCAAGTACTAATCTGATGGAAGTATATCTGGATACAAGTGCAAAAGTTTCTTCATAATCTATTCCTTCTTTTTGGGAGAAACCATGAGCCATGAATCCTGCTTTATATTTTTCTATGCTACCATCTGTAGCATGCTTGATCTTGTAGATCCATTTGGAAGTCACAACCAACTTCCCTTTTGGTCTTGGGACAACATCCCAAACATCATTCTTCATGATCGACTGATACTCTTTGATCATAGCATCCTTCCATTCTTTCCTTTCTGCCGCTTCCTCATAGTTGGAAGGTTCTTTATCGATGAAATCACATAATAATGCTACATACCCGGAGCAGGACCTGGTCCTTTTTCTTTCTTTGTGATTCTCTTTTGGAGCCCCATATCTTTCCACACCTTAGATAGCTTCTTGTACCCAAGCAGGTTTCCTCTTATGAGGATTCTTCTCCTAAGGTGGATCCATAGGTTCTTCAAATTATCGATCTTCTTCTTGAGTTTCTTCGTTCATGGTTGTGTCATGAATTTTGGGTGCTTTTGTTTCTTCTGATTCTTCAGCAGGTCTCTTTCTAAATTTGTTGTACGCTGAGTCTTCATCAAATGTCACATCCCTGCTGATGTCGATCTTCTTGAATCCTGGGAAGTATAATCTGTAAGCCTTCAAGCTTTCAGAGTACCCACAAATATACCCTTCTTTCCTGAAGGATCTAATTTTGTCCTCTTCTCTTTTGGAATGTGTATGTACACTGGACAATCGAATATTCTGAGATGGCTGACTTTTGGCTTCTTGCTCAAAAAGACTTGTTCAGGTGTCTTATTCTCGAGTACTCTCGGTGGAGTACGGTTCTGCACATACACCGCTGTTCTTGTAGCTTTTGCCCATAGATGCATCGGAAGATCTTGATCATGAAGCATGACCCTTGCAACTTCCATGATCATTCTATTCTTCCTTTCTGCAACTCCATTCTGTTGTGGATTATATGGAGTGGTTAACTCCCTCTTAACCCATGAATCTTTCCATAAGTCTTTGAATTCATTCGAAATGAATTCTCCGCCATTATCTGATCGAAAAATCTTGATCTTCTTTTCTGTGTGGTTCTCGATCAAGGATTTGAATTCCTTGAACTTGTTGAATACTTCATCTTTGTTCTTCATGAAGTATATCCATGTCTTTTTAGAAAAATCATCAATGAAAGAAACATAGTATACATACTCGCTTAATGAACTGGATGACATCGGGCCGCATACATCAAAGTGGATGATTTCCAAGATTCTTTTTGCCTTGCTCTCGCTACTTGGAAATGTTTTCTTTGTGTTGTTTCCTTTTTCACATCCTTTGCAAACACCATCGTGTTTTGTCTGCATTTCTAGAAGACCTTCAACAGCTTTGCTTGCAAGTGGTAGTGCTCTGTAATGCGCATGTGCAAGCCTTCTATGCCAAAGTTCATTCGGTTCTATTGAGTCATGAACCAAAGCTTGTTTTGGTTGGTCCTTCAATTTGTATAGACCTCCTTCTTGTTCCCCAATCACTATTGCATCGTCAAAACTCTTTCCCTTTGGACACATAAGAACTTAGCCATCTACAAAAGCAACCCTCATTCCTTTTGCATCTAATGTAGATATGGATAAGAGGTTCTTCTTTAGTCCTGGTACAAATAATACATTTTTCATCTTCATAGACTTTCCAAAGTCTATCTTATAGGAGGATTCACCACTACCTTTTATTGGATACTAGTAGTCATCCCCAAGTTTCACCTTGTGAGGTGACTCATGTTCAGATAGTTTCACAAATGATTCTTTGAATCTCGTCATATGCTTGGAAGCACCACTATCTATGAGCCAATCATTGCTTCCATGTGAGATAGTTCCCATGAGAGCGGAGATTAGCACATATTCTTCATCACTTGAAGAATCATCACTTTCTTGTCTGATTCTCTTTGTGGAAGGTTCATCATCTTTTGCAGCGTGAGCATGATGTCTTCTCTTGTTTCTTTTCTTCTTCTTTGAGTTCCCTTTGTTAGGGCAGTATTTGGATATGTGACCTTTCTCATCACATGTGTAACATCTAATGGTAGACCAATCTCTTTTAGAGCGTGAAATCTTACCTTTGGAGTGATGATGGTCCCTTCTGGTTTTCTTGGTATGAGCTGTGAGAGCTTGATCTTCACTTCCCATCTTTTCTTCTCTAGCTGCTATCCGAGCTTCTTCTTAAGAGCATTCTTCCCATAGTTTGCTGAACTTGACTAACTTCTTTCTGGCATAGATTCCTTGAATGAAAGAGTCCCATGCCCTAGGAAGACCATTCAAGGTGGTCATCACAATCTATGCATTCTCTAATTCTTCATCTACTGCTTCCTGTTGTTCCTTGATCTGAGATACCCTTGTAAAGTAAGACTGGATGGTCTCTGCATTCTGGATCTTTACATTCTTCAGTTGGTTTCTCAAAGTCATCTTCTGATTTATGTTCTTCCCTTCAAACAATTTGGTTAGGGCATCAAACATTGCTTTAGGTGTCTTTAGGGAGGACACCTGTGGTATGAGGTGATCCTTGATTGAATCAACAATAATCCTCTTAGCCATAACCAACTTCTTCTTATGTAAGGTCTTAGCCTCATCTCCCTTTGGAACTGGAACTTCTCATTGATATAGGAGTCTAGCTCATTTTCTTCCAGGACCAGGGAGTCCTATACTTCCAGGCTCGAAAGTTATTAGATCCCTAAAGCTTTTCATCAAGCTTGGTATGATGAGACATCTTAACTGAGAACCTCAAATGGAAATACAAAAGATTTAGATCTTACCAGGTCAAGATGTCGGATTTGGATTTGGAGCTGAATTTCTGCAGTGCTGGTTCAGGAGCAGATTAGGGTTTGGATTTTCTGGAGTTCTGTCCAACCAAATGCTTTGATCTTGATCTCTAAACTTAGATTTTGAGGAGGAGATCAATCTAGGCCTGGGCTCACTGAAAAATTCCACTTTTGTGGAAATCCCTAATTTTCGGTAGCAGTGTTTGGTTCTGTTAAGTCAGGAACTTGTTTCTTCAAATTTTATGTTTGATTGTCATTTTTATTTTAGCTTGCATATTTGCTTGAGTTTACTCTTTTTCTTACTGTGAAAATTTTTAGATTTTTAGTGAAATTTTCAATTTTTACCTTCAGATTTTTATTTAGTTTTGTTCTTTTAAGTTTTTGAAGGGTTCTAAAGGTCAATATATTGAATGGTGGATTCACAAATCATACTTTGAGCATAGCCATCATTCAAGCAGCTTTTAAACTCTATGCAAAATGACCAAAAGTTGTAAAAAAGCACCAAAACAGTGTTAAAATTATTCTTGTAGCGCTGGAGCCAAAAAATTACAAAGGCGCGCTACAGGAAAATCGTTTTTTGCCAA
>LPNX010873313.1:72086-86015 GCA_001517045.1 Pseudotsuga menziesii | reverse complement strand
TTTGTCAAGATAACTTTGAGAAGTTCTGGTGTGCTGTCAACACTCCTCCCTGTGGGAGCCAAGGCTGGAAAAGAAAAGGCTATAGAGAAATTGTTCATTGCTGGTAATTTATTTGATGTATTACAAGTCACCAGAATTTCAAGATACAGCTTACACAGCACTTCATCAGCTGATACTTGGAGAGAGAGAAAAATGCTTTTCAACAGGGTATTTGGCACAGAATTCTGCTCTATTTTTCCTGTTTTGAGTGATTGAAGTAAAATGCATACCACGAGCTGATGGAGAGGAATTTTTGGAAACCAAAATAGGTTTTTGTTAATAAGATATCCATCTACAAAAACCTCTCTCAGTTTTGAAACAGCTATCAAGGTTTGAAAGATCCAATTTAATCTTTGCAGCCTATTTTTCAGGATTTTTAATATTTTCCTGTTTTAGTGTTCATCTTGCGGGGAATATTTTGATTGATTGGAGATGAATTTTTAAAAACCAAGAGAGGTTTTTGTTAATAACGGAACCGTTCACAAAAACCTCTCTCATTTTTTACACAGGTATCAAGGTTTAAAATATCCAATTTAATTTTTGCAGCCTATTTTTCAGGGATTTTAAAAATTTAATATTTTCCTGTTTTAGTGTTCATTTTGCGGGGAAGATTCTGATTTATTGGAGATGAATTTTTAGAAACCAAGAGAGGTTTTTGTCCATAACGGACCCATTTAAAAAACCTCTCTGAGTTTTTACACAGGTGTCACGAATTGAGATATATGGAAGCTTCTTTGACACCTATTTTCCCAGAAATTCACCATATTTGCCAGGAATCCGATTTGCTATTTTTAGTCAATTAGTTGAGTTAGTTAGTTAATGTAACTGCTGGGTAATTTCAATTTCGACCTAATGAAGGGGAGATAGAACTACTTCTTTGTAATTATAAAATAGGGATAGATGGACTGAAGAAGGGTTCTGGATTTTGGGAGCATCAGGAGGTCTGCTAGCTGCGTGTACTTTCAGACTTGTTCAGAGAACTGGTATTGTAACTCTCATATGCATTTATTGATGAAATAATGATATATATGACTCTTCCCCCCACATTTTGTCTATGTTGGCTTTGTTATTGAGCATGTTTTGCTTCTTAAATGGTAAATTCATTGCTAGTTAATGTCTTTTTCTGGTAATGTTTATCTTTTTATGTATGAACCACAGCATAGTATCTTTGTTGGATTTTTGTGATGTGTTGGGCATCTTTATCAGTTTATGTCTATGATTTAGTTGTTTCTTTTACTCTGAATGTATTCCCTGTATGATCTTGAAGCTTACAACCAAAAACACATAAACAAAACCTTAAACACTAGTTTGAATTGAGTTTTTTCTCTTGAGATTGTGTTGGCTTGTTACCCTAGCCTTAGTAACAATTTCTGGCACAAACAGGTTCAAAACTGAAAAAGCTCATAATTGGATTCTTCTTCAACAGAAAGATGCACCCTATGGAGGAGAGTTAATCTAACCTTATTTTGCTGAAAATATGTGGAGAGAGATCCACAAAGTAGGAAGCCCTAGTTTCCGCAGCTGCATAGTGTCTTCTTCTCAGGTTAGCTCTGATACCATGTTAGATTTTTATCATTTAAGCTAGCATTATATTAGGATCTTTAACTGAAAGAATAATAAGCACAACAATCAAACACAAGAGACAATGAACACAATGTTTATCCTTAGGGAAACCATAAATGGAGAAAACCCTGCAACTTCCTCAGAGATAGAATCAGTACCAAAAGTAAAACCCCAAAACAGTAAGATGATCTCCCGACAGCGGTAGCCTCTTTCTTTCTAGCCCCAACAACTTGAGTCTATCTTAGCTATGTGCTACAACTGAGTGTGAGTGAGTGTGTGATAAATAGAGAGGCTCACTCTCTATTTATACTAATTCCCAACTTGACAATAACCTACTAGGGCCGAATTCTCTAGGAGAGTCTAATAACCCTAGTGCCCCGAAACTGCGAGGACTTTAACCCTTGAACAATAGGGGGGTTACCCAAAATGACTTGACATGACTTGTTTACATTATAGAACCGCCCAATAGGAACATCGGGGTATGACATGACTCAAGTATATTACAGACACATCCCGGAATAAGCATCGGGGTACAATACATAAGAAATATAAGTGAATACATTCTGAAGTTACAAATACATCAACATAGCCAACAACATCTCAAGTGACCGGGGGGAGTTCTGCACAGTGCCAAACATCGGGACAACCAACTAGAATGATTTAGGCATACAATCCAACTCACCAAAGGCAAGTTCTGTCACCAACTCAGAGTCGAGACATGATATCAACAGGGAGGCTTGTCCAACAAAGGTTCTAGCGGGGAAAAAGGTCCTCCATGCCATAAGTCAAGAATTCAGTCGGGTTGAAAACTAAACTGGAAGGTAATGGATGGGTGGAGACAATGAATGATGAAGCCAACACTAGCAAGCCAAAACAATGGTGGGAATGACTACCTATATTCTCCCTAAGGAGGGTAAAACCAATGAGTATAGATCAGGAATTTCAAAGTCAGAGTAGGTACATCAATACATAAATACAAATACATCCAAGTCCATATTATCATGACCGCCAGATCATGACACCACATGTTAATACATGTCACAAAGATGAGTATAAGAGCAATGATAACCACAACACAATATAAAAACCTGAGTCATAATCATGCAATATAATCCATCTAAAACACCATCTGTCCAATGAGAAAGCACTGATATAAAACTGGGCATCAATAACTGCTCTGTAATGACTAAATGGCTACATCGATCCTCAAATCTAAGTGTCCTGAGACTCAGTCCTAACATGGGAGAGTACAATAGTCCACAAATACAATAATGATCCGACAAAACTGCTCATCTTAGCATCTCATATGTAAGAGATCTGGCTGAAAAAAGTACTGTGTCTGAAAAATAGAATATGGTAGCCTGGCTACTATATATGTGATAACAGTTCTCTTCTTCCTCTTTACACATAACACAATGTGAAGGCCCTTGAATCCCTCTTTTTTTCAAATCCTCACAAGTTAGAATTTTACGGTGTGCTAAAATCAAGTAAAAGAATTAATTTTTTGAAGACCGTCCTTGCACCAGACCTTGTTCCACTTGTTGTCTGTATTGCTCTTGTCTTCATTATTGGAGATTATTTGATAGCCTTATTTTATCATATAAATCCCTGATTCACCCCATCATCTACTCTCCAAAAGTTGGCTGTGAACATGCGTAGATCCTTGGAGAATAAAGCAAAGAGCATTAAAATCAAGCATGAGATGCTCGGGCACGTCCAAGGCTTTCCATCCACCCCATATTCCATTGTTTTTCCACGAAGACCGATCATAGAGGGTGATAATTTTAAGATGATCTAACCATTGCTTGAGATCTGAGAAGGCTACCAGATGGTTTGCTGGAGAGACCGAGCCCAAGCGATCCTACCTAATTTTGATTTGCTTACCATTACCTGGGCTCCAGTACAGATGATTTTTGATGATATGAGCCACCTTCTTGCAAAGGATCTTGATTGGAGACCCCTTCCTTGTCAGTGGGTACTCATCCACACATATGTTGTTTACCAATGTGCTATGGACTTGATGAGTGGGGAATGGTGGTAGTTATAATGGTAATTGATATGGATGGTCAAAGGAAATTTTATGATAGTTCTTGAACTCTCAAAATTTATCTTCGACATCAATGATATCTACAATGTTTTTACACTCCTAAAATCTACCAATCACGAGAAGAAATGTCTGATATTATCTAATTAACCAATTCTTGGCATATATTTTATAGGGAGATTCATATGTGTATACTCTATATTTCTAATTTTTTATGTGTGTATCGAGAATATCCTTCTACTGCAGTTCACTACTCTTATTCTGTATTATTCTAAATACCAAATGTTTGAAAAAATATGAATATATTGATTTAGGGATTGACGAGAAAGAAAAAACATAAATTGTTGGTGTCTAGGTTCTAAGCATATAACCCAAGGGATCAAGAGAGTCAAACCCAAGACTCCCCCAACTTGGAGGAGAGAATCTACCTCATTACCACTTGAGCTAACTTTGCAAAGGGATGATTAGACTCACAAGGGTTTGAGTGTTTTTTAATCTATTGATCATAATCAATCTCTTATAATATATGACCTAGTAGATGTCATCTTTTTTTCTATGACATTAATGTTTACATCTAATTATGTGGAGTTATGATGTGGTCAAATTATTCAATGTTTAAACATGTAAGGAAACATGGTAATGAAAATGATCTGATTGAGTCGAGATTTGTTGGGTAGGGTTGGTAGGGGTTTTAAAAGCACTTTTAATAGACCTTTATAGAAGATTGGTTTGGAAAATGTGTAACTCATAATCCTCCTAATTTGGTCATTTCTTCATCATTTATATCCTTGGAGCTCTTGCATAGGGTTTGTTATCTTGTTTGATCCTTTAGGTGGGAGAGAAAAAAATTGAGTTTAGGGTTGATGAATAGTTGTTCCTTGAGCTAAATTAAACATCGATTGAAGTGGGGGAGGTTTCGAAGTCTCCTTTTGGGTGTCATGGTAATGAGGGGTATGGGGGTGTAAACAAAGTAGTAGTGATTATATATCATATATAAATAAGAGTTGAGTGTGCTAGAAGGAGAGATTTGTCCATTAAGTTTTGGGAGATAATATAATAATGCATTAAGTCAATGGTTTAGCGTCGCAGGTTCTATTTGGTTGCTTTTGAGGCCAAATAATTTGCAATATAACCCTAAGGAATTTGTTGAGCCTAGTCAAGGAGCTAACCCAAGGTTGGAGGCCTTAGTTTCATCTCCTAGATAGGGGTGGATGGATTTTATTTTCCAAGATACTAGGGATGTGGTGAATATATTGTGGAATATTTGGCGAAGGGATTTGACACCCTTAATCCTTAAGAAATGGTCTCGATTATTCAATGCTAAAGAAACCTTTTTATTGTTCAATTATGGGTGAAACTCCATGGTTTACCCTTGTAGTTTTGGTATCTAAAAGTGTTTACAAACATAGGGAACTCCATTGGTGCTTTCATAAGGGTGGATATGAGTTTTATGAAGACATGTGTCATGATTGTTAGTTAGATCCTAGTTGGTTTGGATCTTAGGGAAGGATTAGCTTCGAAGATGATTATTCAAAGGGGACCTATTTATCATAATTAGATACCAGATAATCTTGGAACTCCCTTCAAACATGTTAGATGCTATAGATCCTAGATTATTTTGAAATTCTCTTCAAACATGTTAGATGTCATATACATGAATACTTGGTGGTAGATTGCAATTTAAAAATTAAAATAAGCTATGGGTTAAAAAGGGTGAGTCTAAATTTGGAGGGGAGGTTGGTGAAAACAACCGTAAGGATTATGCAAAGTCTGGTTTGGCTTAGGCAGATAAGGGTTTACAGTGGAAGATGGTGGAGGAGGATATTGTTAGGATTTATAATCCTCCCTTGACCTAACTATCTATTAGATTATTTAGCCTAACTTACCAGTCTTTATTTAATTATTGGGTCCACTAGTACCATTGGGTCCACTTGGCTTAATTGGGCCACATGTACCAGTCACTAGAGTGTGGGGAACATCGATAGAGGCTAACTGAGACTGACTGCACTTGCATGCATCAGTTTATGTGCCTCCTACGACAATCCCTACATTTTAGGATCCACTGGGAGTCCCAAAACTAGCCTCCTTCAGTTGTTGGGAGTTGGTAACTAGTTAAGCTTAGTTACTCTTCAGTTACATTCAGTTAGTTCTCCTCTAGTTCAATTAAAAGCTAGTTATGCAAGGTTGCATGTGGGAAGGCGCTATTTCTCACCTACCACTGCAGTTAGACTGGTTTAACTAATTATAACTAATGGATTGACTGAATTAGACATCTAGAGTTAACCAGTTGGACTCCAATAGTGATTTAGACATCTTTAGTTAGCCAAGCAGTAAGATATAGTAACATCCAGTTGGTGGGTTCGAATTCATCCCTAATTCGAATTCTCCCTTATGTAACACTATTGTAACACCAGATTATGTAATGAAGATAATACTGTAATTCTCTGAGCAATACTTGTATGTTTCCTATGAGATTTGATATGTTTAGTTTGTATAATTCATTCCTATGCATTGCATCAATAATCAATAATATGATTGCACTCATTGCTTGATGATCTAAATGGCACAACAATTCTAAGATGGTATCAGAGCCATCTCAAGCAAGATTCAAGTCTGTCTACTCTCGATTGAACACCAAAAGAAGTTGGGTTTCCACAGAAGTTCCACAAAGAGTGCCTTACTTCCTCTGAATTCCAGTGCGGGCATGATGAACCCTGAGAAAGTCTTCATTTCAAGAGGGAAGGATTGATTTTAATATATTTTGAATGATTTTGGTTTTGCATTGAAATTTCTACAGGTGCTACGTAGCTTGTGTGAAGATATTGCATTTTCCAGCAGGAGAATTATGGATTCTCAACCTTCTACACCTCATATCCTAACACCCTTCAATTATGTTGATTGGGGGGAAGATATGCAACTAGCCTTGCGCAAGCAGGGCTACTTCAAGATAATACTTGAAAGGGAGGCTGAGCCCCATCATCCAGCTGAGAGAAACAAGTTTATGAACCACTTAGATGAAGTTTTTGGTTACATATGTACTCACATATCTAGAGATCTCCTCTTTCACCTTGAAGGTTTGAGGACTCCCAAGGAAGCTTGGGAGAAGCTTGAAGTCTTGTTTAACAAGCAAGATGAGTTTCTGGGACACATTCTGGAGAATGAGTTGGTAGCCTTACATCCCAATAGTTTGGAGACCATTAATCAATTCTTTCCTAAATTCAAGTTCCTTACACTTCAATGCAGACAGTGCTAAATAGAAAGAAAGGATGAGCAACATGTGCTCTCAATACTCAGCAAACTAGGCTCTAAGTATTATGTATTTGTCTCAATATTCCATTCCAGAAGGGCTTTCATTCCCAATTGGAATATTCCTCACTTGATTCCTTACCGAGTCCTTAATATAGGAGCAAGAGAAGTTGATCCAAATGGGAGTCATCAAGACTTCCAAAGATAAATCTCTCGTAGTGATAGACTCTACCAAAGCGCAGGCTAAAGGGAAATCTAAGGGGAAGGAAACTAAAGCAGTTTATTCGAAGCCTAAAGAGAATTATAAGACTTCTGAAAGATATTTCAGCTCTAAGAAGAAGAAGAAGTTTGAAAAGAATACACGTCCCTATTGTATGAGGGGTTTTCATCTAAAAGACTCTTGTATGAAGAAACAAGTTGACCAGGTGTCTGCCCTCGTCAACCAGAATAACATTGCTCTTCCAAACAGAATAAAGAAGCCTGATGATGGACCCAAGACAGAAGATGATGAAAGGTGCAATGCCTTGAAGGCTAGCCTTACTCAGTCAATAACATATTTGATTGATTTGGGAGCATCCAACCACATGGTTTCCTACAAAGAATATTTCTCTACTGTCACACTATCAAAAGGGCCTAACATTCACATGGGAGATTATTTCCAAATTCCAGCAGAAGGAAGAGGTTCAGTTAAATCCAAGCATGGTGAATTCAAAAATGTTCTCTATGTGCCCTCCCTTGCAGCTAGTTTGTTGTCTGTTTATCAGATGACCCATATAGGCTCTCCCAAGAGAGTTACATTCGACTAAGATTTAGCTGAGATAATAGGAAAAGCTACTAGACAACTCATAGCGAAAGGTATTGCAAATCATTCTACTAAAGTTTATGAGTTCTCACATTTTTTACACGTCTCACCTCCTATAGCTTTATTGTCTCATGCTAACAGCACCAACAATTTGGCATGAGAGATTTGGCTATCTCAATTTAAAATATCTCCAGCAACTCCACAATGATAAAATGGTTGAAGGTTTTCCTCTCATCCAAACTTCCAATGGAATATGTTTTGGTTGATTGGTAGGTAAGCATTCAGAGAGGAGGTATGAAGTTGGGAAGGCACATAGAGTTGCCTCTATACTTGATTTGATACATAGTGATGTAGCTGGACCTATGCCCACAAACTCCATTAACGGTTGCAGGTATTTCCTCACCTTTATTGATGATTGTTCTAGGTATTGCTGGATCTACTTTATGAAACATAAATAAGAAGTTTTTGAGATTTTTAAAGATTTTAAAGCTATGGTTGAGAATAGTTTAAGTAAGAAAATCAAGTCCATAATATCTGATAAAGGAGGAGATTACATCAAAAGAGACTTTTAGTATTACTGTGAATAAGAGGGGATTCGAGTCGAACACTTAGTTCCATACACACCATAGTAGAATGGTGTGGATGAGAGGAATAATAGATCACTGAAAGAGATGACAACATGGCTTCTCCATGGTAAGAATCTTCCTCCTTCTCTTTGGATAGAAGCTATAAACTGTGCTTCATATTTGCAGAACATAGTGGCTCATAAATCAGTCGTTGGGGCCACTCCATTCGAAGCACTGCATGGGCATAATCCCAATGTATCTCATTTGAGAGTTTTTGGTTCCAAAGCTTGGGCCAGAACACCACTTGACAAAAGGAAGGCCTTCCAAGCCCAAAGTAGCGAATGCATTCTTCTAGGATATTCAGAAGATGGAAAATCATACAAGTTGATGGAGGTTGCAACTAGGAAATGCTTCATTGATCGGAGTGTTCAGATTTAAGAAGATTAGTTGTGTGATGCACCACCACCCAAAGCACAAGAAGGTATAAACATTCTTCCTCCCATGTTTGATGATGATGATTTGTTGCATGTTTCAAATTCAGATGAAGAGAATCAAGACGAACATGATCATGTTATTGAGGCTGAACCTCATGAGTTTCTAGATACAGATCTAGCATCGATTCCAAACCAAAGGCCTAAGCCTAGATGGGATCAAAAGGTCATTGATGTAGCTCAGGATGGTGCTTGGAATCCAGAAGATAGAGGGAGAACTAGGTGCCAGTATCAGAATGAGCATGTTGCTCTCCCTCTCACAAGCTCGCTCCATATAGAGTGGTGAAACAAAATTCTAGGACGATGCTACTTGATGATAGCAAATGATAATCTACTTGGCCTATAGAAGAAGAAACTTGATCATTCTCTACCTTTTCAATAAAAAAAAACACACACAGATTCATCAGTTCATAAGGACACTAATGGGTTCACATGCACAGCTTCAGGATGCGGCTGTATAGAAGAACCATGTTGTTGTATAGAGATGCAAAATGTAGCAGTGTTTTTGATAAGTTATTTTTCTAAGAAGGAATCTTATTTCTTCTAAAGATAGGTTGTATTTTCTTGTTTCTTGCTTACTTTGAGGGGGGGGGTTTTCCATGAGGTTTTCCCCTATTTCCTCAGTTTATTAAGCAACATTTTTTTATAAATATTTTAGATTGTACATGGGTTAGTTTTGTTCTAATTTCCAAGGCCCATAGTTGTCCAAGTTAGGATCCAAGGGGGGTGTCAGGATTTATAATCCTCACTTGACCTAACTGTCTATTTGTTGTTCAGGATTAAGCACCCTTGTAACCTAGGGTCTGGGGTTACCAACTTACTACTAACCTTGCAGACAATCATCTTTACTAGAGAATAGAAAGGGAATAGGAAGAAAGTCTTGACTTACCCGATTATCGATGATTGATCCAAGCTTAATCGTCTCCCAATCCTCTTCTCTTCAAAGCTTCAAAGGATGCACCTCTTTCACCTGTAAAGAGAAAATTATCCAAGTAATATCTCATGCATGTATTTATAAGAGGTTAGATAAACAATATGTCAAATACATAATCAAATATATTCATTAACCACGATACATGAAAGAGACTCAACACAATGTTGGAAGAAGAATTCTATTTATTAACAATTAGTGAATGAGATAAGAATACAACCCAACTTCTGAGACAAGGACTCCTCTGCAACCAAAGGACTATGAGTTCTGCTGCTCCAAGACTTCTAAAGATATACCACCAGCATAACTTTGCTCTCCAAACTTGATTGATTAATGCCCTCCCCAAGGCCTCTATTTATACTTTGGGAAATAGAGTGATTTCGAAGGCTGGGGTGGTTGAAACAGTTGGGATAGTTAATGATTAGGGCCCAACTAATCTTCATTAATCACGTTTTATATTTTTTAAGGTCGAACTGAGGTGTGTACGACTATTAATATAGGCAACATGCGTATGACACGCTAGTTGCTCAAAGGAAAACTGCATACGCTGATGTACGCGGGTTGCAATGTAGATAGTCGGGTACAGTACGCGAGTTGCAATGGAGATAGTCGCATACGCAACTCAACACCTAGAAAAATTATGTAGCAAGCTAGTTTAAAGGTATGATGCATCCCAAGTCATGCCCATCTATAGTGTTTTGGCAAACTTCAATCCTAATATGTCCTTTTGTGTACCAACATAAGGAATGTTGACACTTAGACGGAGAAGTGCCATTTGGGTTGATAATAGATGCCCCCTAATGTGTGAGGTCAGAGGGAAACGATGGCCAAAATAGATTATAATCATTATATTACAAAACTCAGAAGTCCAATGGAGCAGAGGAAGTACCTGAAACAAATACATAGTAATGTCATATACAAAGTCATATCTGAGAATGCCATGTTCAATATACTGGAACGCTAGCTCCTTTACAATATTTGAGTACATCATATGATACAGGTTCAAAACCACATATATTACAAAGGTGGATCGAAGCCACAATATACAATAATGACGAGTCTTCAAAAATCCGGAAGCTGTGTAAGTGATCACAACATAATCTTGCGCAACTTAGGCCATAGATATGAACCTAAGGTCTTCGTCAAAAACCAAAAGAACCAGTACAATCCAGGCCATGTGAATAGATGTTATTGAAGTCGAACATGGATAGGATTCAACAGATTGTCAACCAATAGGTGATAATCGACAACTGAAGCAAAGGAATTCACCAATAATAAAAGTGAATCCTATGGTATGATCGTAAAAAACTCTATGTCTTCGTCGTCAGGAAGTACTGATGAGAAACCATACTGTGATGAGGAAGGCAATAGATCCTCCAATGGATCACAAGAGTGACTAGGAACTGGGTAAAGGAAGAGATACATAAGTAATAACAGATAGGACAATGATGGAATCAGGATACAGATCAGATGCAGGGATAAATCCTTGAACAATGAGCACGACACAAAGATGACCCAAGGCAGATTTTAGCTTTGCAGATAGTATAACTAGACTTATTTGTCATGTAGGAGACATGATCAAATTCCCCAGGTATAACTGACAAGAGGAGGAGTAAGAAACTCGAAGTGATAGCTGAACTGAAAGTGAACACTGAGACATGAGTATCGGAAAAATAGAGAGTGCTATGTTCAAGGAGTCTTTATTTAATTATTGGGTCCACTAGTACCATTGGGTCCACTTGGCCTAATGGGTCCACATGTATTAGTCACTAGAGTGTGGGGAAGACCAATATAGGCTAACTGAGACTAACTGCACATGCATGCATCCGTTTAGGTGCCTCCTAGGACAATACCTACATTTTAGCATCGACTGCGAGTCCCAATACCAACCTCCTTCAGCTGTTGGGAGTTGGTAACTAGTTAAACTTAGTTACTCTTTAGTTACATTCAGTTAGTTCTCCTCAAGTTCAGTTAGCGCTAGTTACGGATGGCTGCATATAGGAAGACACTAGTTCTCATGTGCTTCTCACCTACCACTGCCGTTAGACTAATTTAACTAATTATAACTTATGGATTGACTGAATTAGACATCTAGAGTTAACCACTTGGACTCCAATAGCGATTTAGACATTTTTAGTTAGCCATGCAGTCAGAGACAGTCACATCTAGTTGGTAGATTCGAATTCATCCTTGTGTAACACTATTGTAACACCAAATTATGTAATGAAGATAATACTGTAATTCTTTGAGCAATACTTGTCTGTTTCCTGTGAGATTTGATTTGTTCATTTTGTATAATTCATTCCTATTCACTGCATCAATAATATGATTGCACTTGTTGCTTGATGATCTAAATGGCACACAAATTTTAACATGGTATCAGAGCCATCTACAACAAGCTTCAAGTCTGTCTACTCTCCATTAAACATCAAAAGCAGCTGGCTTTCCATAGAAGTCTCGCAAAGGGTGCCTTGCTTCCTCTGAATTCATTTAGAGGGGTGGTGTGGGCATGATGAACCCTGAGAAACTATTCATGTCGAGAGGGAAGGCTTGATTCTAACATATTTCGAATGATTTTGGTTTTGTAGTGAAATTTCTACGGGTACTACGTAGCTTGTGTGAATATATTGTCTTTTCCAGCAGGAGAATTATGGATTCTCAACCTTCTACACCTTGGATCCTAACACCCTTCAAATATTATGATTGGAGGGTAGATATGCATCTAGCCTTGCACAAGCATCGCTACTTTAAGATAATACTTGGAAGGGAGGCGAAGGCCCATCATCCAGCTGAGAGAAACATGTTTCTGAACCGCTTAGATGAAGCTTTTGGTTACATATGTACTCACATATCTAGAGATCTCCTCTTTCACCTTGAAGGTTTGAGGACTCCCAAGGAAGCTTGGGAGAAGCTTGAAGTCTTGTTTGGCAAGAAATATGAGATTCTTGGACACATTCTAGAGAACGACTTGGTAGGCTTACATCCCAGCAGTTTCGAGACCATTCAACAATTCTTTACTAAATTGATGTTCCTCGCACTTCAATGCAGACAGTTTGGAATAGAAAGAAAGGATGAGAAACATGTGCTCTCCATACTCAGCAAACTAGGCTCCGAGTATTCTATATTTGTCTCAATCTTCCATTCTGGAAGGGCTTCCATTCCTAATTGGAATATTCCCTCATTTGATTCCTTTGTTGAGTCCTTAATACATGAGCAAGAGAAATTGATCCAAATGGGAGTCATCAAGACTTCCAAAGATCAAGCTCTCCTAGTGACATACTCTACCAAAGAGTAAGCTAAAGGGAAATCTAAGGGGAAGGAGCCTAAAGCAGCTTATTTGAAGCCTAAAGAGAATCATAATACTTCTGAAGGAGCTCCAGGCTCTAAGAAGAAGAAGTTCGAAAAGAATATGTGTCCCTATTGTATGGGGGGTTTTCATCTAGAAAACTCTTGTATTAAGAAACAATTTGACCAGCCGACTGCCCTCCTCAAGCAGAATAACATTGCTCTTCCACAAAGAGAAAAGAATCCTGATGATGGACCACAGACAGAAGATGATGAAAGGTGCCATGCCTTGAAGGCTAGCCTTACTCAGTAAACAACATATTTGATTGATTTAGGAGCATCCAACCACATGGTTTCCTCCAAAGAATATTTCTCTACGCTCACACTATCAAAAGGGCCTAATTTTCACATGGGAGATGATTCCCAAATTCCTACATAAGGAAGAGGTTCATTTAAAGCCAAGCATGGTGAGTTCAAAAATGTTATCTATATGCCCTCCCTTGTAGCTAATTTTTTGTATGTTTATCAGATGACACATATAGGATCTCCCAAGAGAGTTACATTCGACTCAGATTCAGTTGAGATCACTGAAAAAGCTACTAGACAACTCATAGCGAAAGGTATTGCAAATCATTCTACTAAAGCTTATGAGTTCTCACATTTTCTACCCGTATCACCTCCTACAACTTTATTGTCTCATGTTAACAACACCAACAAGATTTGGCATGAAATATTTGTCCATCTTTATTTCAAATATCTCCAGCAACTCAACAATGATAAAACGGTTGAAGGTTTGCCTCTCATCCAAACTTCCAATGCAATATGTTCTGGTTGCTTGCTAGGTAAGCATCTAGAGAAAAGGTATGAAGTTGGGAAGGCACATAGAGTTGCCTCTATACTTGATTTGATAAATAGTGATGTAGTTGGACCTATGCCCACAAAATCCATTAATGGTTGCAGGT
>LPNX010873313.1:28441-72035 GCA_001517045.1 Pseudotsuga menziesii | reverse complement strand
ATTTCCTCACCTTTATTGATTATTGTTCTAGGTACTGATGGATATACTTTGTGAAACATAAATCATAAGTTTTTGAGATTTTTAAAGTTTTTAAAACTATGGTTGAGAATAGTTTCAGTAAGAAAATCAAGTCCATAAGATCTGATAAAGAAGGAGAGTACATCAAAAGAGACTTTCAGTATTACTGTGAATCAGAGGGGATTCGAATGGAACAACCAATTCCATACACACCACAGCAGAATGGTGTGGTTGAGAGGAAGAATAGATCACTGAAAGAGATGACAACATGCCTTCTCTATTGCAAGAATATTCCTCCTTCTCTTTGGGCATAAGCTGTAAACTATGGTTCATATTTACAGAACATAGTGGCTCATAAATTAGTGGTTGGGGCCGCTCCATTCAAAGCACTACATGGGCATAACCCCAATGTCTCTCATTTGAGAGTTTTTGGTTCCAAATCTTGAGCCAGAAGACCACTTGACAATAGGAAGGCCTTCCAAACCCAAAGTAGTGAATGAATTCTTTTAAGATATTCAGAAGATGGAAAAGCATACAAGTTGATGGAGTTTGCAACTAGGAAATGTTTCATTGAGCGAAGTGTTCAGTTTGAAGAAGATCAGTTGTGGGATGCACCACCATCCAAAGCACAAGAAGGTATAAACATTATTCCTCCCATTTTTTATGATGACGATTTGTTACATGTTTCAGATTCAGATGAAGAGGATCAAGACCATCGTGATCTTGTTATTGAAGCTGAACCTCATGAGTTTCTAGATACAGATCCAACATCCATTCCAAACTAAATGCCTAAGCCTAGATGGGCTCAAAATCTCATTGATGCAGATGGGGATGGTGCTGGGAATCCAGAAGACAGAGGGAGAACTAGGTCCTAGTATCAGAATGAGCATGTTGCTCTCTCTCTCACAGATTCTCTCCCTAGAGAGTGATGGAAGAAAATTCCAGGACAATGCTAATTGATGATAGCAAATGATCAACTACTTGGTCCACAAAAGAAGAAACTCGATCATTCTCTACCTTTTCCATCTAGAAGAAACACATAGATTCATCAGTTCTGAAGGACATTGAGAGGTTCACATGCACAATAGTAGGATGTTGCCGTAGAGAAGAACCATGCTGCTGCATAGAGATGCAAATTTTTGGCAATGTTTTTGAAAAGTTAATTTTCTAAAGAGGAAGCTTCTTTCTTCTAAATATAGCTTGTATTTTCCTGTTTCCTGCTTATTTTGAGGGGGGTTTTTTCCCATGAGGTTTTTCCCTATTTCCTCGGTTTATTAAGCAACATTTTTTTATCTTTTAGATTGTATATGGGTTATTTTTGGCCTTGTTTCTAGGGCCCACATTTGTCCAAGTTAGGATTCAGGGGGGGTGTTAGGATTAATAATACTCCCATGATCTAACTATCTATTAGTTTATTTTAGCCTAACATAGGATTCTTTATTTAATTATTGGGTCCACTAGTACCATTGGCTCCACCTAACCTAATGGGGCCACATGTACAAGTCACTAGAGTGTGGGGAACACCTCTAGAGGTTAATTGAGATTGACTGCACTTGCATGCATCAGTTTAGGCACCTCGTAGGCCAATCCCTACATTTTAGGAGCTACTAGGATTCCTAAAACCAACCATCAGTTTTGAAGGACATTGAGAGGTTCACATGCACATCTTCAGGATGCTGCTACACAGAAGAACCATGCTGCTGCATAGAGATGCAAATTTGCAGCAGTGTTTTTGAAAATTTAATTTCTAAGGACGAAGCTTCTTTCTTCTAAATATAGCTTGTATTTTCTTGTTTCCTACTTATTTTGAGTGGGGGGTTTTCCCATGAGGTTTTCCCCTATTTCCTCGGTTTATTAAGCAACATTTTTTATCTTTTAGATTGTATATGGGTTACTTTTGGCTTGATTTTCAGGGCCCACAGTTTTCCAAGTTAGGATTTAGTGGGGGTGTTAGGATTTATAATACTCCCTTGACCTAACTGTCTATTAGATTATTTTAGCCTTACTTAGGATTCTTTATTTAATTATTGGGTCCACTAGTACCATTGGGTCCACTTGGCCTAATGGGGTCACATGTACTAGTCACTAGAGTGTGGGGAACACCGATAGAGGCTAACTCAAACCGACTGCACTTGCATGCATCGGTTTAGGCGCCTCGTAGGGCAATCCCAACATTTTAGAAGCCACTGGCAGTCCAAAAACCAACCTCCTTCATTTTTTGGCAGTTGGTAACTAGTTAAGCTTAGTTACTCTTCAATTACATTTGGTCAGTTCTCCTCCACTTCATTTAGCGCTAGTTATGCATGGCTGTATGTGGGAAGATGCTAATTCTCACCTACTTTGCACCTACCACTGCAATTAGACTGGTTTAACTAATTATAACTAATGGATTGACTGAATTAGACATATAAAGCTAACCACTTGGACTTCGATAGTGATTTAGACATCTTTAGTTAGCCATGCAGTCATATACAGTCACATTTAGTTGGTAGATTCGAATTCTTCCTTATGTAACACTATTGTAACACCTGATTATGTAATGAAGATAATACTGTAATTCTCTGAGCAATACTTGTGTGTTTCATGTGAGATTTGGTTTGTTTCATTTGTATAATTTATTCCCATTCACTGCATCAATAATATGATTGCACTCATTGCTTGGCAACCTAAATGGCACAACAATTCTAACATGGTATCAAAGCCATCTCAAGAAAGCTTCAAGTCTATCTACTCTCCATTGAACACCAGAAGCAACTGGCTTTCCACAGAAGTCCCGCAAAGAGTGCCTTTCTTCCTCTGAATTCATTTAGAGTGGCAATGCGGGCATGATAGACCCTAAGAAACTGTTTGTGTCGAGAGGGAAGTCTTGATTCTAAGATATTTCGAATGATTTTGGTTTTGCAGCAAAATTTCTATAGGTTCTACGTAGCTTGTGTGAAGATATTGTCTTTTCCAGGAGGATGATTATGGATTCTCAACCTTCTACACCTCGGATCCTAACACCCTTCAATTATGTTGATTAGAGTGCAGATATGCATCTAGCCTTGCGCAACCAGGGCTACTTTAGGATAATACTTAAGGGAGGCTGAGCCTCATCATCCAGCTGAGAGAAACAAGTTTCTGAACCGCTTAGATGGATATTTTGGTTACATATGTACTCACATATCCAAAGATCTCCTCTTTCACCTTGAAGGTTTGAGGACTCCCAAGGAAGCTTCGGAGAAGCTTGAAGTATTGTTTGGCAAGCAAGATGACCTTCGGGGACACATTTGGGAGAACTAGTTGGTAGGCTTACATCTAAGCAGTTTTGAGACCATTCAACAATTCTTTACTAAATTCAAGTTCCTTGCACTTCAATGCAGACAGTTTGGAATAGAAAGAAAGGATGAGAAACATGTGCTCTCCATACTCAACAAACTAGGCTCCAAGTATTCTGTATTTGTCTCAATCTTCCATTTTGGAAGGGCTTCCATTCTGAATTACAAGATTCCCTCACTTGATTCCTTTGTTGAGTCCTTAATACATGAGCAAGAGAAGTTGATCCAGATGGGAGTCATCAAGACTTCCAAAGATCAAGCTCTCCTAGTGATAGAATCTACCAAAGAGTAAGCTAAAGGGAAATCTAAGGGGAAGGAGCCTAAAGCAGCTGATTCAAAACCTAAACAGAATCATAAGACATCTGAAGGAGCTTCAGGCTCTAAGAAGAAGAAGTTCGAAAATAATATGTGTCCCTATTGTATGGGGGGGTTTCATCTAGAAAACTCTTGTATGAAGAAAAAAGTTGACCAACTGACTACCCTCCTTAAGCAAAATAACATTGCTCTTCCACAAAGAGAAAAGAAGCATGATGATGGACCACAGATAGAAGATGATGAAAGGTGCCATGCCTTGAAGGCTAGCCTTATTCAGTCAACAACATATTTGATTGATTCAGGAGCATCCAACCACATGGTTTCCTTCAAATAATCTTTCTCTACCCTCACACTATCAAAAGGGCCTAATATTCACATGGCAGATGATTCCTAAGTTCTAGTAGAAGGAAGAGGTTTAGTTAAAGCCAAGCATGGTGAGTTAAAAAATGTACTCTATGCTCCCTCCCTTGTAGCTAATTTATTGTCTGTTTATCAGATGACCCATATAGGATCTTCCATGAGAGTTACATTCGACTTAGATTCAGTTGAGATCATAGAAAAAGCTACTAGACAACTCATAGTGAAAGGTATTGCAAATAATTCTACTAAAGCTTATGAGTTCTCACATTTTTTACCTGTCTCACCTCCTACAGCTTTATTGATGCATGCTAACAACACCAACAAGATTTGGC
Organism: Pseudotsuga menziesii; assembly: GCA_001517045.1. Classification (NCBI taxonomy): domain Eukaryota; kingdom Viridiplantae; phylum Streptophyta; class Pinopsida; order Pinales; family Pinaceae; genus Pseudotsuga; species Pseudotsuga menziesii. Next base: position 67,693 of record LPNX010873313.1, on the reverse strand, counting down.
ATGACAGATTTGGCCATCTCAATTTCAAATATCTCCATCAACCCCACAATGATAAAATGGTTGAAGTTTTGCCTCTCATCCAAACTTCGAATGGAATATGTTCTGGTTGCTTGGTAGGTAAACATCCAGAGAAGAGGTATGAAGTTGGGAAGGCACACAGAGCTGCCTCTATACTTGATTTGATACATAGTGATGTAGCTGGACCTATACCCGCAAACTCCATTAATGGTTGCAGGAATTTGCTCACCTTTATTGATGATTGTTCTAGGTATTTCTGAATCTACTTTATGACACACAAATCAGAAGTTTTTGATATTTTTAAAGTTTTTAAAGCTATGGTTGAGAATAGTTTCAGTAAGAAAATCAAGTCCATAACATCTGATAAAGGAGCAGAGTACATCAAAAGATACTTTCAGTATTACTATGAACGAGAGGGGATTCGAATAGAACCGTCTCAGTTCCATACACACCACAACATAATGGTGTGGCTGAGAGGAAGAACAAATAACAGGAAGAGATGGCAAGATGCCTTATCCATGGTAAGAATATTCCTCGTTCTCTTTGGGCGGAAGCTGTAAACTGTGCTTCATATTTGCAGAACATAGTGTCTTATAAATCAGTGGTTGGGGTCACTCCATTCGAAGCACTGCATGGGCATAATCCCAATGTCTCTCATTTCAGAGTTTTTTGTTACAAAGCTTGGGCCAAAATGCGACTTGAAAAGAGGAAGGCCTTCCAAGCCCAAAGTAGTGAATGCATTCTTCTAGGATATTCATAAGATGGAAAAGCATACAAGTTGATGGAGGTTGCAACTAGGAAATGCTTCATTGAGCAGTGTGTTCAGTTTGAAGAAGATAAGTTGTGTGATGCACCACCATCCAAAGCACAAGGAGGTATAAACATTCTTCCTCCCATTTTTGATGGTGATGATTTGTTACATGTTTCAGATTCAGATGAATAGGATCAACACCAACAATATTGTATTATTGAGGATGAACCTCATGAATTTCTAGATCCATATCCAACATCAATTCCAAACCAAAGGCCTAAGCCTAGATGGGCTCAAAAGATCATTGATGCAATTCGGGATGGTGCTGGGAATCCAAAAGATAGAAGGAGAACTAGGTCGCGGTATCAGAATGAGAATTTTGCTCTCTCTCTCTCTCTCACAGATTCGCTCCCTACAGAGTGGTGCAACGGAATTCCAGGACAGTGCTACTTGATGATAGCGAATGATCAACTAGTTTTCCCATAGAAGGCAAAACTTGATGATTATCTACCTTTCCATCCAGAATAAACACACATATTCATCAGTTCAGAAGGACATTGAGAGGTTGACATGCAGATCTTTAGGATGCTGTTGCACCGAAGAACCATGCCGCTGCATTGAGATGCAAATTTGGAGCAGTGTTTTTTACAAGTTAATTTTTTAAGGAGGAAGCTTTTTTCTTCTAAAGATAACTTGTATTTTCCTATTTCCTACTTATTTTGAGAGGATTTGGCAAGGGGTTTTGGGATAAGGTAGTTGCGCATCATCACGGATGTTGTGAAAGGTAAAAGATACAGCGCAAGTTGGAAGTAGAATATTTTGTAGTTTTGGACCACATTTTGTGGATAGTGGTCACTATTTTGTAGAATATGTTAAGAATTAGTTAGAAATTTAGTTAAGTGGACCATTGATGTAAAGGCACAAGCCTATAGCTAGATGGTGAATTGCAAATGTTAGGCTAGCTCGGAGACTTGTATTTTTCCTGATCTTCTGAGACAGAGTTCGATTTTGAACTTATTGATCTATGTATGTGACTTGAAGAACTATTTTGGAGAATCTGTGTTTTTGTGCGGAAGTTAATATGACATGACGAAAGTTGAGTGAAATCATTGTGTCCTTTTCTGTTTTCCTATTTTACTATCTTCTGCGACTCAGTTATGAATGCAATGTGTATATGCGGCATGGATCTGTAAATGATACAATGTTTCCCTACTTTAAATGAGGTTATTCTGTTAGATCTGTTTGCACATCAATGTGTTTATTGCAGTTCTAGTATGATAATACGATCTGTTGACTGATGGTATGGTTCTGTTAATGCATAAGTTGAATGATTAGGTCGGTTGAATAATGTTGCGCTAAGTTGATAAGTAGATGCACATGGTCCTCCTTTATTCTATGGAAACTTTGTTTCGTTAGTTCTCCCTCGAACATTTCAGGTGAGACTTCATCTGCTATGCAGGTGTTGCTGGATGGGGTAAAACTTATTTGGGTCGATGTTCAGGGAGATCGCGGTGGTTTGGGTGTCGACAGAGGTGGAACCCTTGTTGACTAAGTTTGTGTCAACAAATGGTTCCGTTTCCGGGACCTTAGTGTGACTGAAGGGAGGACATCTTGTGGCATCCGACGAAACCAGAAATCCAAGATTGGTTCGACCAGAAGCTATGAGAATTTGTTGAGAAAGAAAATCAGAACCCTAGACTAATGACCGATAAGCGGCTAACAACATACATACATGTCTGTCCACACGAGTACTTTTTCTCCGAATTCCCAATCATCTTGTATGAGTGGTTGGCGCGATTGACCTATGGAAAGACAAATTTCCAAGGAGTTGAGCTAACTTCCTGGACCCCATAATTGACCCAGTAGTTGCAGGAGGTAGACAACAGAGCATCACAGGTAGTTGAGTTTGGCTTGACAGTACCTTGGAGGGCTATATCACCAAGTTCACGGTTGATACAACTAAATCCTATAGGGAACATGAAAGGGAGTTCTTCAATAGGCCACGGGGTAGGTTTCTTTTGTCTTTGCAATTTTCCATTAAGAAGCTCATTTGTGAAAGGGGCATATTGAAGATGCACCTTCAGTTGTAGAACTCTGGTGTGCGGGGGTTGTGGATACTGAGAAGATAGGTGGGGAAAAATGGAATGATACGGGGTAGATGGGTGCAAGTTATGACAATATTGCGAGGGAATCTGGGGAAGAGAGTGGTCTTACGAGAGGAGGAGCAAGGTTCCGACAAGAGAAGAGGCAGAGGAAAGAGGAAGGCCCTGCTGCGATTGGAATGCAAGATCACAAAGGAAGACCACATGGGACAAAGTGAACCTACAGTGACGACGAGGATGACAAGGCTATGTTTGAGTTAGAGGTAAGATCAAACCCCAGCAACAATGTACCCACACGTTCGTGCACTTCATTGCAATCAGGAAGAAACACAAGTTCAACACCGACTTGTCCAACATGCCAGCAACACTCTAATAGTAGTAGAGGATCAAGTGTAGGAAGAAGGTCCATGATGGAGGGATATGATGTGAAGTTACCCCTATTTCATTGAAACGAGACTTGGGATCCAGAGCAGTATTGGTTCCTGTGTGAGGCAGTATGGGCTGTCACACAAACTGTGGATGATGATGTCAAGAAGGGCTAATTGGTGATGACTCTTCATGGTCGCGCATTGGATTGGTACATGAGATTTGTACAAGTTCCTATGGGGACTCTGATGAAGACATTGGATGAATTCAAAAAAGGATTAATTGAAGAGTTTAGAAAATCAAAATCGGAAGCGTAATACATTATACAGCTGAAGGAAATTAAGCAATGTCGAAATGAAACTATTTGAGATTTTGACCAAAGGTTTAAGAAGTTAATGGAAAGAGTCAACTTTGAGATGAGAGACATTCAACATAAGGAATGGTTCATCGCAGCATTACTATCTCATATCAGACTACCGCTGATGTAGCAGAATATTGCGACACAGAGCGAGGCTCTAGAGATTGTGATGAAATTGGAAGCTTCAATTGTTGGCAAGAATGCAGTCGGTATGAACTAGATTTAGACACAGTTGGCGAATCTGACACTCCAGTTGCAAGATATCAAGAAATGAAAAGAGCATCGCAAAGAGGTGTGGTTTACTCGATGTTGCACAAACGAACATACCAAGGATAATTGCTTGGATTTCTGAAACTACCTGTTGTCAGAAGCACTGAACCCATTGAGTTGTGGCAGTGTCCCATGGTGTCACATTTGTCAAGTATATGGGCACCAACATGAAGACCGTGGATATATGCAGAAGATGGTAACAAAGCCAACAAACTTATACTACACATTTTTCTGATATGTTGGGAATGAAGATAAGGACTGTCGTGCATATGAACTACTCCAGGAAAGAACATACGAATCATATTATGTGAAGGGCGAGGATCATCGGGTGGTGCAGCAGCTGCAGCCGTAGGTGGTACAACCACCACCTACACCCCAGTTTGTACCGCAACAACAACCCCAAATGGAATTTGTACCACGAAAACCGCAGCAAAAGTTTGTGTCACAACCGCAGTATAATCAGATGCAGATGGCTCTGCAACAACCACAATATGTTTAGAAACAACCGAATCCCCCGCAGCAACAATTTAACCAATCGCAGTATCAACAAAAAGGAGGATTCCGAGGAGGACGAGGTGGAGGATTTGGTCGAGAAGGAGGATGAGGTTGCTGATGAGTGCAATGTTATAATTGTAGTGTGTTGGGACACTATCAGAGAGATTGTTCGCAATTGCAAGCGTAGTGTGTATATTGTACCATTATTGACCACACTATTGAGAACTGTCCACAACTGATTGTGAGGTGGCAGGCATGAAGAGTTCTGTAGTTGCAGAATCAGAACCAGTTGTAGTATCAGAACCAAATTCCAATTCAGAACCAGAATGTAAATAAGAATGTGAACCCACCTGTGAATCCATCGCTTAAACAAAACCCAGGACCAACAGTTGCGACGATCTCGATGGAGCCTAGAACGCAGGATGTTGATGTTGCTATCATCACTCGCGGAGGTGCGACGACTAGAGAAGATAACCCATTTCCACAAGTCCAGTTGGCTATAAAGGAGAAAGTGCAATTTGATGTCAACATGGAGAAATATACATTCTTTGAAGCATGAGATGAGATGCGCAAAAATTCTGGTAAGTTACCTGTTTATGAAATGCCCACTGCTTTTGACTCAACTTTGGAAGCAGGACCATCGCGACAACATAGTACCTTGCATAAATTCTTTTAAAGTTGTTTATCACTGGCAAGAGATCTTGATGCTCTTACTGAGATTGAGAATTTGTTGCATCGCCTGGCTATAGGGCGGAAGGATTCCATGACGAACTATTTGCATAAGGAAAAGACGGGGAAAGAGATGCATATGAATATCCAGATTGGGGACTATGAGGTAGATTTAGTCATTATGGATCTAGGATCAGATGTTAATATTTTGAAAAAATAGACACGACAGAAGATGGGGATCCCAACATTGAGTTGGTCTCCTGTGCAGCTATGACTGGCTAACTAGGCCAGAGTAACACCGATTGGGCGAGTTCCGCACCTTGTTGTGGAAGTTGAAGGGATGAAGACCTATGCCAATTTTGATGTTATTGAAGTTGTTGATGGTGGAGGCTCCTATCCTACATTGCTGGGGAATGGATGGGCCAACAATAGTATGGCAGTAATCAATTTTAAGAAGCATGTGATGACCTTTGAAAATCAAGACATCAAAGTCATTGCTCTGATGGATCCAAATGAAGGGCGAAAGGTACGTTGAGCCAATGAAGGATGAAGTTTTCATGGGATGATATCATGCATATACAATTTCAAAAGATTACATCCATCCAACTGTCGATGGGGAACTTGGTTGGCACAGCTCTAGCTCTGTGTCTTCTGATTCTGATGACGCTTTAGAGAACTTATAGAATCGCATGCATGAGGTGTCGCTAAGAAAGTGTGGTTTGATCATGCAGTCACTGTGTCGCATTGCGACTGAGATTATTGAGTTACCAATATATGAAGGACTACCTGAGTTATATGAATTTCATTTTGAATTCGAAGATAAGGTGTCAGAACCATTATGGTTGCTAGAATTGGATGAAGCACTGAAGGCTACTCCAATACGTTGGTGGGAAACCCATAAGAATTCGATCACTGGATGGTCCTAGTGTCTAATATTGATGACAATTCACTTTGGTAATGCAGAAGAGTACCACGCTGGAAGGTAGGATGGGCAGAATGGTCCTGGTGATCATTTGATTGAGTGTCATACCTTGTGGGCATCGGGACCAAAGGATGAGTGGGTCCATGCCTTTGTCCACACGTTGGATGAAATGCCACGGTATTGGTATGTATCAGCCGAGTTGCATAGAGATATCACTACATGGGAAGAATTGATGGTTTGCTTCACTCACACCTTCAGTTTTGTGGATGCCAATCTAGATGTTCATAATGTGCTGCAACTCATCCGTGACATTGTTCAGAAGGTAGTGTCGGTCGCATACCCATTGGATCTGCATATGCATTGACAGATGTAGTCAATGGTGGAATTCTACAATGTGTCAAGAGGGCCAGATGACGATGGCGATCTACAGAATATCAATATTCCGTAAACAAAAGGGATTCGAGATGTCGCAACACCTGCCATACTGACGGATCTAATGAATCAGCAATTAAAGATCAGAAAGGTTAACATTGGGGCAGAGGAGAACCCAAAGTTTGCGAGTGTTGGGGACTATTGGGATGAAGAAACGATGGAAAAAATCACAGACCTATTGCATGAATTCCAAGATTTGTTCCCTACGAAGTTTTTTGAGATGAAGGGAATACTGGGAGATTTAGAAGAGATGAATATTCCATTGAATCTAGATGGGAAACCAGAAAGGTAGAGGCCATATCGTGTGAATTCTTGATACAAGGAGAGAGTTAAAGCTAAGCTTCATAGAACGCTGGATGCTGGAATAATTGAGCCAGTTGAAGAATCAAAATGGATCATTCCTATGGTGGTCCAAGATAAGAATATGGGTGAGTTTCAAATTTGTGTCGACTTGACAAAAATGAATGATGCATGTATGCATGATCCATTTCTAACACCATTCATTGATTAGGTGCTGGAAGGAGTAGGCGGTCAAGAAATGTATTCTTTTATGGATGGCGTTTTTGGTTATTGCCATATCAGGATTGCAAAAGAGGATCGCCGCAAGACAACATTTGTTACTGAGTGGGGTTGTTTTCAGTACATCGTGATTTTGTTTGGGTTGAAGAATGCGCCTACGATATTTTCCTAGGTTGTTGTCGCTACATTAAAGTTTTTATTCAAAAGTTATTGCAAGTTTATATGGATGAATAGACAGTTTATGGATTGATCAGGGATCATCTAGCAAACTTGTGATTGATGCTGGAAAGATGTCAATAGAATCAAATCGTGTTGAACTCAAAGAAGTGTATTTTCTATGCACCATTTGGAATGTTGTTGGGACACATTTTTTGCAAACAAGGACGGTTGGTTGACCACACAAAGATTGTGCTGATTCTTATTAAATTGAGCACATAGATCTATGGAAAAACACGCAACTCACAAGATAGATCACACAATTTACTCAGCAATTGAAGAATGAAACAGTGCAAAAAATGGCTTGCAACTGTGAATGCTTTCATTAATCAAAAAGTAATTAGATGAATAATTACAATGTAATACAATGTCTAAATAGCCACATGCAATTTGGATCCACATGAGGAAATTCGAATTGATTAGACTCTACTTGACTGTAGGTAACTAAGACTTTATCTAAATCATTATCGAAGGACTCAATAGTTAACTGACCTTGTCTTAACCATTATCGGGGTTCATCAGAGTTCTAAAACACAACTCAAGTGTCTAATTTAGTGTTAACTGAGGCTAACTGACTGTGGTAGGTGAGAAATGTGCCTCCCCTACATGCAACCATGCAAACCTAGCGCTAACTAAATGTAGAGGACTAGAATTGAATGTAACTGACTCCTAACTCAGCTTGACTAGTCACTAACTGAACTCAACTGATGAAGGTTGGTATTGGCACTCCTGGTGGCTCCTAAATTGTAGAGATTGATCTAAGAGGCTCCTAAATTGATGCATGCAAGTGCAATAAGTGACAGTAGGCCTCAATTAGTGTTCCCCACACTTTAGTAACTAGAACATGTGCCCCAATTAGCCAAGTGGACCCAATGGTGCTAGTGACTAAAAATAGACTGGATGGACTCCCGATTTAGACATGACTCCTGATTTAGACATATGACCAAATTGGACAAGGGAGGATTAATAATCCCAACAATTCTGAGCTTGTCGTCACCTACGAATGTGAATATGCTTAGAGCAACGTTGGGGAACACAGGGTATTATCGCAAGTTCATCTGAGGTTATGCTACAATCACAACTCCTATGGAGAGGTTGTTAAAGAAGGATGTAGTATTTGTATGGAGTCAAGAGTGTCAAGAAAGTTTTGATACGTTGAAGGCCAAGATGTATTCTGCACCAATACTAGTTTTTCCTGATTGGATTAAGGAGTTCTATGTCCATGTGGATGAATCGTCTGTTGCACTGGGAGTGGTGCTCACGCAACTAGGAGAAGGAGATCTTGATCACCCGATCGCTTTCGCTAGTCGAAAGCTGTCGTCTGTGGAGAAAAACTATATGACCACAGAAACAGAAGGTCTGGCGATGGTATATGCATTGAAATTTTTTTGGCATTACCTATTGGGCTGTCATTTCAAGATGTTTATGGACCATTTTGATTTTAAATATATAATCAATAAGCATGTGTTAGGGGGAAAGATATGTTGCTGACTACTTCTCTTTCAGGAGTTTGATTTTGAGATAATTGTGAAGCCGGGTCGCTTGAATGCTGGCCCTGATCATTTATCCCGAGTTGAGACAGGTGATGAACCAACAAACATTGAATATGGGTTTCTTGATGTGCAACTATTTCGAGTCGACATGGCCGATGATTATTATGATCAAATCATTTAGTTTTTGGTGACGAGAACCGCACCCGAGGACCTTACCACAAGTTAGAAGAAGCAGTTGGTGGTTAAGGCCATAGATTTCCAATTGATTGATAGACAACTCTATAAACTAGGAGGAGATGAGATTTTATGGAGATGTGTCCTCCCACATGAACAAGGGAAAATATTGGCAGAGGCACATGCGAGATTTGCTGGTGGACACTATGGCGGTCGTGCTACAACTAGGAAGGTGCTTTGTGCAGGCATTTGGTGGCCCACTCTTCATAATGATGCAACAAATTATGCGTGGAGTTGCGATGTCTGTCAAAGAACTTGAAAACCATCGAGGAGGGATGAGATGCCACTGGTACCTTAGGTAACATTGTATCCATTTGATAAATGGGCTGTGGACTTTGTGGGACCAATCAACCCACCTGGGAAGAGAAATGGTGCACAATACATCATTACAATGACTGACTATTTAACAAGATGGGTGGAGACTACATCCATTGTGGATTGCACCACTGCGACAACAACAAGGTTCTTGTTCGACAACATTGTGACTCGGTTTGGGTGCCCAAGGATATTAATGAGTGAATAGGGGAGTCACTTCATCAATCATGCAATTGGTGCATTGGCAGAGGAGCTTTAGATATAACATAAGAAGAGTACCCCGTATCATCCACTAGCGAATGGGACAGTGGAGGCATTCAACAAGGTGCTGGAGCATGTGCTTACAAAGGTATGTAACACTAACCGCGATGACTATGATTTGAAGATTCCAACATTCTTGTGGGCAAGTCGCACCACTTACAAAAGATTGACAGGGAAGACACCATTCAAATTGGTGCATGGGCAATTGGCAGTCATGCCTATGGAGTACATTGTTCCGAGCTTGCGCATTGTAGTAGTCACAGGAATGGATGATGAGGCAGCACTAGGGGAACAATTGGAGCAGTTAGTACAACTAGAGGAAGATCATTTTATTGCAGGTTTTCACCAATGTGTTGAGAAGGATCAATAGAAGGCTTGGCATGATCGACATATTAAGAACAAACAATTTCAACAAGGAGAATTGGTGTAGTTATATGACAGCAAGTTCATGAAGCATCTAGGTAATTTGTAGATGCATTGGATAGGTCCATATCTCATTAATTCCATTACTTCAGGAGGTGTAGTTCACCTGCAGCAGTTAGATGGAGTGATGCTGCCTAAGCTAGTGAATGGTAGTAGGCTGAAGCCCTATAGGATGAGCCCGAAGCCATGCGATGTTTGGGGCATTGCGCAAAAAAAGAAGATGGATAGATAGAAGGATGACGGACCAAAAGGAAGAGGATGCGCAAGTAGGGGATTTAGTAGCGCAGTTAGGAAGGCTTGTCGCGACAGTCGTAGTGCCGCAACATAGTCAAATTAGTATAAATGAAGATAGCTAAAGCAGCTAATTGATGATGCTTGTTGAAGCGACACCTATTTATGGTTGATTCGACCGTTGGATCGATAGGATCGACGACGAATTTAGGCAGTTAATGCATGATTTGGTCATGATGATTAGCATGATTTGGTCATGATGGTTGAGGGATCGATTTGGTACTATAAGAAGGGACTGAATGTGGTTGGAAGTCACCATAGTGTAAGATTGAGGAGATTTGCAGAGTAGAGTCGCATTGAATTGAGTGAGTTTCCAAGTGAAGTGAGGTTGAGCGCCTATTGAGCATTTTGAGTGAAAGGGAATCACCAGTCGAGTCGACCCAGTATTATCGAGGAGGAATTCACAAGTATGCCGATAGGATCATCATCGGTGGTAAAGAAGAAGAGGGGGGGGGGGGGGGGCGCAACCTAGCTCCTTGCCGTCAAAGAAACGGCATACTAGATCATCTGCACGAACACAAGAGGAGATACCTACGTAGACGGGTCCATCGAGCTCAGGAGTTATGGAATCAACAGCTTGTGTAGGGTTTTCCGCTAAGGATATCCTTAGGTATATACCTCCATGTCGACCCGGTGCACGTCCCATGAAGCTCATCGAGAATCATAAGTACCAAGTGAAGATGTCAGCGATACCACAGGGAATGGTATGCACCACAGACATTGTGCCTGCACTGATGCATATGAAGTATGAAGACCACAATATGCTCGTATATCAGGACATTATGATGGATCCATATGTACCAATGGTAGCAGTTGGAGGCAGCCCGATACTACACATTCCATATGATTAGGAACGTGGGTTGTGTTAAATCAGTAATTTGTTTCTTCAATTTTGGTTTGATTTGCTTTACTTTATTTTGATTTTTCTTTCTTTTAGGAAATTTCATAGTGTTTTTATGAAATTTTGAGCTTGTTTTTTAAATTTTCAACTTTAAGCCATAGATTTGTTTTTGTTGAAGGATTTTTAAAGTCATTATATCAAATCATGGATTCACAAATGATTATTCTGAGCTTAATAATGCATGATCACTACTCAAGCAACTTTTAAAGTTCACACAAAATGCCAAAAAGCTAAAAAACCGCGAGAAAATAGCACTAGAATTATTCTTGTAGCGCTGGGGTTAAAAAATAATGAAGGCGTGCTACAAGAATATCGCGACCTTCATTATTCCCGGTTTTCTAGCAAAAATTTGTCATGATTTCAAGCGATGAATGACTAGTCCCCTGCTATGAGTTGTTTGCTACGTATGAACTCCAGAATTATCATGATTCCAAGCGTTTCCAGGTCGTGAGGCAAAACGTGATGATTATTACCCATAATGCAGTTTAGCTTGACAGGTAGCCGCATAATTTGGTCTAATGTGAAATGAATTGTTACATGCATGCATGCTCGATGGTAGAAGACTTAATAGAATGACGGTACCGACCTAAAAGCACGGAGATTTTAGTTGCAGAGTTTGGTGGAGGTTTCATAGTCGCCCAGAAAACTAGGGTTTCTTTATCTTGACACTTGGAGTTAAATTGGAGCTTGAACGACACCTGTATCTTCCAGAACGGTTCATAAATGGCAGGAGGGGTCGTTCAATGTATCTACAGTCGACTAATTAAGAGGTATTTCCCAATAAGTTAGTATAACTGCAGATTTGGGGCTTTTTCGGTAGGGTCATTTTTATCAAAATTGGTCGAGGAAAGGATTAAATTATGCTTTAAAATGAAATTTTGGCCAGACACATAGCCATCTAAGATACTTTGAGAGGCTAGACTGAGTGAGGGTTGAAGATAGCAGTTTTTGACAAAATATGAGCCTGTCAAAAGTTTAAACTAAAGTGATGTGAGAATCCTATACATGTGACAGTGTTCTTGATGTCTGAAATTGATTCTCTGTTGACAAACAATACAAAAGGAGCCGAACACTTAAAAGTTGCAGGGAGACCTAAGTTGTTAGGTATGGAAGTTTATTGTTTTTGAAAGCAGATTGGAGGCAGCGAGGAGTTAAAAGCTAGAGAATAAATGAGAACTTAGTATCATTTTGTTATTTAAACTGTTGAGAGCTTAAAGTGATAAGTTTGAGATTGTTTCTGCCTTATATTCCTCTCATCTAACCTCTGAATAGTCTGCAATTTATCTAGAAGGTTGACAGCCGAGATTCTTCTTGTAAAATTTTATTGTGCAAATATTGTCTATACAGGATTCTGGCAGGTTATGGTACCCAATACACAGGTTTATGCTACATACTGGAGATGAACAGCCAATAGAACAATTAAATAGCATGACAGTCACCAGTTGCAGTGAAGAATTTGGAGGATTTCAAATGACTTAAGTCTCTTATGCTTATGATAAACCTAATCTGTATTAGGAAAACAAAGGAGCAGTCAGATAATATTAAAAGGAGCTGTCAGTGAAACCTAAGAGATTTGAATGCAACAGGCATCTGTTAGATCATAAATTGAAACCTAAAACCATATAGTTTCCATCCCTTGAAGAAAAAGATGGGTAAGAGTGGTAAAGTGAATAGAGCAGAACCAACTGATGTAGGGTGGATTGAAAAGCTCCCTAGATGTGTTGAATTATTTCAACAAGCTGGATGGATGGACTTTTTCAAGAAGATAGATGGGTATAATGCTGAAGTGTCTTGCAGGTTTGCACAGTGCTGTAAAAATGACATGGTGACCTTTGATACTCTTAAATTCAAGCTGACAGTAGAGCTGATTGCAGAAGCCACAGGGATTAAAAATGAGGGTGAACCATGGTTTAAAAAGCCGCCTTTTGACTTTGAGCCACAAAGATATCTATTACCCAATGTCACCCCTGATTGGAATAAAGGCATCCTTATTCAACATTTCAGAAAGGAATGGATAGAGCCAATTAGGATTTTGCAGAGTTATGTTACTTGCGAAGGCAGGTATGCTTATGTGTATAAATATCATTTCAGATTTCTCCAACATATGGTGGGGGTGTCAAAGATGAACCTGCCATTCTTCTTTTTGAAAAGCTTGCAGAAAATGTCCAGTAGGGTTAAGCAACATGAAGACCATACTTCTCAATTAATCTTTCATCATGGGCTAATTAAGCTGATTATTAGCACAGTTTTGCAACATGAAGGGAAGACTTGGGACTTTTTCATCTTTTGGTTTGGTTTTCAAACCAAAGAAGAAGCTCAGAAACCTAAAAGGCAAGCTGACAAGGGTAAAGTTATGATGAAGAAATTAAGTCAGAAAGGAAAACTTGAAAACAAGGAAGATGTTGAACTTGAGAAGGAAGTAGAACATGTTGAGGTTGACAGTAAATTCAAGGTGTCTTCAGTTGGTACTACAGGTAGATATTCATTGTTTTCTAAAGAAGAATTATAGCCTAGGCAACAATTGAGATCAGCAGCAGTTTCCAAGGAACCTAGAGCTGCTGTTATAGAAAAGGTTGATATGCCTGAAGATGATTTTCAAACCCAACAGGGAAGTCCACTCACCATTCTCTCAGATGATGAGGGATATTTACCTGAAGAAGATCAGCCCATTGATGAAGCAGAAGGCAAGCATGAAACCTGTGGAGAATTCTTCATTTCAGAGATCAAAGCAGCTAAACCTAATAAGAAGAAGAAAATGACTGTAACCCCATATTGGAGGCCTAAAACCAGGCCAACAAATAAATTAAGATGGAACATGAAGAGGTTACTTAATCCAAAATTGAATTCTAAACAAGAGGCTGTATTGATTGATACTACCTCAAATGAAGAGACAGAAATTGGTAAAATGGATAGCAAAAGCAAAGAAAAATCAGTTGCTAAACCTTTTTCTTCTCAGCCTGCAAAGGTGAAAGGATCATAGTCTGTAAAAGAGTTAGAGCAGCCCAAGTCTGAATTATCTGCAATAATTCTTGAGATAAAAAATAAATTCTTAAAACAGCAGCAAGAAGAGAAAGCTAAAATATGTCCTGTTGAAAATCAAGAGTGGGAAGAAAAAGATGAGCTTATACTTAGGGAAGCAGGAATTATAAAAGAGCCTAGTATTCCTACTGATTTCTCAGAATTTTTAATAAAGGATGCAAATATACCTGAGATCCCTAGTTTTGATAAAGAAAACTTGCAGGAAAGTATTCAGCAGTATAAGAAACAGATGAAATACTTGCAAGATGTTAATGATGGGTTGATGAAAGTTAACAGAGGGCTTATAGAAGAACTGAAGGATGTCCATAATCATTTCTAGGAGCTGTCAGAGGTATCCAAAGAGGTTCTCAAGAGGAAAAGCACTACTGACATACACTGTACAGAGTTGGAAAACACAGTGAAAAGCTTGCAGCAGGAAAACAAGAAGCTCACTAAAAGGATAACTAACCTGGAGCAGGAGAAGAAGAAAGCTAAGAGGAAAGATCAAGCAGTAGACGGAATTGCCATGTTAGCTGAGGCAGCGGAAAAGCTATGAGTCAGTTATCCATTTAGTTATTTGTTGTCACTAGAAGATAAACACACATGTTAGTATTTACTATTTTTAGCATATTTTGTAATTTTGTAACTTTGTACATTTTACTTTACCTCAGCGAGTTGATGGAGGCAGTTAGGGTTTTTGAGACCTAACTAATTTTTGTAAAAGAAAAACTATTTAGAGAGGTTAGGGAGTGATTAGGAGGGTTCTGATTTTTGGGGAGCTACAGGAGGTCTGCAGACTGTTTGTATCTTCAGACTTGTTCAAAGCTAAGTATGGTGACTCTTATAAGCATTTGCTGATGAAATTATGATTTATATGACTTTTACCCTTCAGTTTTTCTGTGTTGGCTTCATTATTGAACTTGTTTTGTTTCTTAATAGATATATTCATTGCTGGTTAATGTGTATTTGCTGGTAATGCTTGTCTGTTATGTATGAACCTCAACATTGTGTTTTTGTTGGATCTTGTGTGATATATTATGCATCTTTATCATCATTTGTTTATGATTTAGTTATTGCTTTGCTTATGAATGTATTCCCTGATTGTTCCCAAAGCTTATAACCATTAAAACATTACAGAAACCCTAAACCTTATCTGTTTTATTGAATTTTATCTTGAGTGTGTGTTTACTTGTTTCTCTGGCCTTAGAAACAATTTCTGGCACAAACAGGTTGGATAAAGCAGGACTGTTGGGATCGATCAACATGCCACATTTTGGGTGGTTGAATGAGGAAAATGGCTGTGTGAAGCAACTCCTGGCATGCTTCCATGGAGGGATTTTATGGTTAGATAAACCGGTCGTAGTGACGGTTGCACTTATTTCTGACATCATGGGGCTGCCTAAAGATGGTCTAGACCCCTCGCAATATTTCAAAGGTAAATATAATAGTAAGAGGATCGCGACTAAGTTGAAGAAGTGCTATGATTTACAACGCGACGGACTGACATACCAGAGTGAAAACATTAATGATCACACGATGCACATCGGCACAAGGATATTGGCTAGAAAAGTAGTCCGGAAGAACCGACCCATCCAATGTAACTCAGGGGTCACTACATGCACAAAGTAGTGTGCAGAAGGAGTGTAATTGTACTGGTCGCTCTTTTTATTGAACCAATTGACAGAGGATGTAGTGGTAGTCTAGGTGGGAAAGCAACCATTTACATATAGTTGGTTGTTGATCTTGAACGTGCTCATGGATTGGATGGAGCCAGATGATTATCAAGGCATAGATGTGGAGTCAGTAAAGGTTTGTAAGGGGGAACGGTACCAGAGCCTCTACTGGGTAAAGGAACCCGAAATATTGAAGGATTGTGCTATTCAAGTTTGGATCTATTAGGAAGCGTTGCACGTGGCAGCTGTGAAAGTTCTGCGGTTATCCGAGGAAGCTGCAACGAAGTATCAAAGGATCGCTAGCTTTGCGATCGACCCACATTCCATTCATGTGCAAGTGTGGCGTGACCCAGATAAGCAGTGGCTACCGACACAATATAAGTTGTCTGATGTGGAGTTGAAGACAATTGCTAATTATTGGCCCGAAGCATGGAGAGAACTGGTCAGCCTATAAGAAGTATCATCAGGACCACCAGCGAATGCACCAATTGATTCCATTCATAAGGATGACCAGTACAGTCACCATGATTTTGATGAAGAGTCGTCATGTACACCCACTGAATCGGGAGGGGAGCGCACATTTGAAGAGTCAGAGGCGCTAGGAACAGGGTGCGACCAATAGCGCAACACCATGGATGGAGGCACTACTGAATTAGCTCATTAAGGCGATTACAACTGCAACATATGCGACAGTCGAAGAGATGAATAAATCAACGCAAGAGGGATTTGCTGAGGTAAGAACACGACTTGATTCATTATATGATGTAGTTTTGAAGAAAGCACTAGAGGTAGCGACTATGCAGGACTTTTGCTCAATCAACACTGGGACATGGGCTCAGAATGTTCAAATTCCCTCGACTGCGATTGAGACCAACGCTGAGGATTTGAATGCCTCCATGCAATAGTTGCAGGACTTGTCTGTCGACATCAACATGTTCACATAGATGTTGGTGCATATGCAAAGATTCGCCAATCAGGAGTTGGCAGACAGAGAATAGACCATCAGCGGTCAATTTATGCGATCTCAAGAGAAGGAGACAGAAGCATGGAGAGAGATTGAAGTGCTGAAGCAGGCACAATAGGAGTTGAGGGCCAAGAGTGCCAAGGAAATTGAGGAGTTGAGAAAGAAACAAGATCGACTAGTAGTCGAGAAGGCACAACTATGGGACCGCAGGGTGTAGTTAGAGAATGTAATTTATCAAGTTTGTGAACAAGTGCCGGAAGCTGCTTCGAACGAGGATGCAGAAGGCAAGGTGTAGTGGCTTGGAACAATAATCAAGCAATTGGAGCGCAACAATAATATTTTGAATGATTTGGTACATATTGACGCACCACCAGAACAAATAGCAAAGCGAAAAAGTGCCATCGAAGATGTGGCAACACATCTAGAGGAGATAGAGCAGGAATCAATGAAGGTCACTGAAGCGAGTACGCAATATTGGGGCAGCGTAGTCTAGGATCATCGATTGGAGAAACTAACCAAGAAGTTGCATGAGGAAGAAGGGAAGCTGCCGACATTAAAGACATCACTGAGAGTACTACGACCAGTCATTCAGATCACCAAGTCGTGGTAACTGAAGGAGTTGTAGTAGCGTGTGGTAAAGGCCGAGGAGCGTCTGCGAAAGCATAGTACACAGTTAGACGAGTTTCAAGTTATTGACACGCAAATTTCTATCAAGGTAGTTTCTGAGCTGCAGGCCATGTAGGAAGGGAAAAAGGAAGTTGTTGAGAATATGGGGGAGCACCCATTAGTGCACGACTTGACAGGAATTCAGGAGATCACTGAGAAAAGAATAGGTGAAAGAGATTACTCAGTAGTATGAAGAGTTCAAGATAAAGATCACTGAGTACACCATGTCTAACTAACATGGCTCGAGGGCGAGCCACAAGATTGTGTTGGGGGCCTGTTGGCAAGGGGTTTTGAATAATATAGTTGCGCAACATCAAGGATGTTGCACAAGGTAAAAGATACCGTTCAAGTTGGAAGTAGAATATTTTATGTAACTTTGGTCATCTTTTGTAGTTTTGGACCACATTTTGTGGTGTTGATGCCTGGAAAATCCCAGGTACTGACAATAGGGATTCTCCCTAATAATCGTTCCCAATTAGATCATTTATCGTTTGGTGTGGGGAATCCGTCCTATTAGTGGGCCGACTACCGTAGAGTTAAAAGAAGCTTTAAATCTATTTTACTGGTTGTGGCCTGGTCCACTGTTTATGTGTGTCTTTGTGTTTTATAAATGATATGCAAGTGTCTAAATTAAGCGCAGCTGATCAGGTAGCAAAGGGTTCATAATGTGATGCGCAGGTTCTTACCTCTTGTCTTATTCCTTTTGTTCCTGAATCACAGAAAGAAAATAACATCTATGCTAAACTAGACTATCTTATCTAACCTATCCCTAGGGAGCAAGATTACTATTTAGATGAGTAATGTACTGCATTTTTTGCACAAATTTTTTACAGGTAGCCGATAAATTCAGAATACATAAACATAGTAGAAAAATTAACATAGAGATAGCTCAGTGTTTGTTAAATCATTCATCACTCATTTGATGCATAAGATTTATCATAAGGAAAGGAAATCATTCACAACATAGAAGTAGTTCATAAGTTAGAACGGTCTCACCGATTTGTAGAGTAAGGTAAGACATAAATAGTTCTATATTTAGCCATCTACACAACATGCATTTGAAACTCCAACAACTCCTTCTCCAGCAGAAACTTTATCCTCTTTATTATAAAAAGAAATAGTCCTTCTTACAACAAGTATTTCACATACTAGATCTAGAAAATTCCTTTTCTATTCGATTATATATATATTTATACATTTTCAAAATGACTCTTGGCATTCTCTTCGCTTTGGGCTTCCCTTAAGCTCTCGTTACAAAATTTCATCCTCTAGTGTGCTCACTAGGAAAGGACCTAAAACAAAATATTACATAAAGAAAAGTTCCACTTGTGGATAAGTCAAATAGTCTATGTGGATGGAGTTTGAATCTTAATGTAAACATCCCATGCTTGAGCTTCTTCATTTATAATTTGATATTCAGCTGGATCCAACACTCGCGCTGCTATCTCATGTTTTGACAACTGGGACTCTATCTCCTTGACCTTTGGCACGTTTTGACTCAACATCTCTTTGAACAGATGCTTGTGTACTGAAACCTATACAATCCAGACTCCAATGGATTCCTGACTGATACATTCAATCTTAGATATGCTCTCTTCTCCTGTCTGTAGCCTATCTTGGAGGTTCTTTAAGTGCTGCTCTCTGGATGGAAAATCCTGCTTTGGGGTACCTGTTAGAATATGGCATAGATGGTGGATTGAACACATTCCTTTGTAAAACTTGATGCACTTCTCTATGGTTTTGTCAATGGATATGTTCAACCGTACTATTGATTTGCAGCCAAAATTTAATATTGCAATTCCATCTTGATACTTCCTGAGGTTTTCTGGGGCATGTTTACTGGGAAAGTTGAATGAGCTCCAATCCAAGTGAGCTCGCTTCGCACAATTTCTGCCACGTCAGAAAACTTCTTTCAGATCTCTGTTGCATTTTGTGCTATCTCTTTCAACCTTTCTTTAAGCTATTTAATTTTGTACATTTCCCCGACCAACTTCAACAAAAATTGATTCAATTCTTTTTGTAACAATGATGCTTGATTTCAGAAAGGAGCAATATCCAATTGTTTCTCCTTTGCTGCCTGGAGTTGCTCATTTAGCAAATTGTTTTGAACCTCTAACTCTTCTACCCTTTTATTGGTTGCATCTCCTTTCTATTCTACTTATGCAACTCACTTCTCAAGATCTATTTTCCCCCCTCAATGATATTCACTGACAATACTAGGGCATCCTTGTCAGATTGCAAAATCTGGCATGCCTCTCTAAATTTCTCTAGCTCGCCGAGACTGTCCTCATGTTTTCTTTTTAGGATTTGTCCTCCACCTCTCTCTTTCCTGAAATTTTCCCTTGATTGAGATATATTCTCCTTATATTGTTCCATATCATCAACCATTTTATCCACATTATCTACATTTGCGAGGGCTGAGGCTACACCTGCCATTGTAAGGAGTTTAGGATCCTTGTTAGTCCCATGTACGACTGTTTTCTCAGTTACCAAAACTCCTATATGCTTCTTTTCAGTGTCCACCCTCTTTTCGGTTCTCATGACAATCCTTTTCTTATTTTTATCATATAAAATTGTATTAAGTTTGGCTATCGCCTACTCTTGAGATGGGGTGAAAGGGATTAGCCCAAATCCTAAGTCAGGGGATGAATCCTTCATTGTCATGCTGCTTGATGGAAAAACTAGATCAATGGGATCATCATGAGGCTGTCCGTGATCCTGACCCTCTCGATCCCGGTCTTCTTGCTCTTTCTTCTTTAGTTCCTCGACTACCCTTTCCGTTGCTAATTTTTCTCGTTTAGTCGCTTCCTTCTTGATTATTTCAACATGCTCCCATATTCTCTGCTCTTCTTCTTCTTTCCTTTTCTAATTTTCCTCTTCTTTCCTTTTTTGAGTTTCTTATTCTTCTTCTTGCTTTTTCTGATGGGCCTCCTTAGCTAAACGATGCTCTGCTTCTTGAGACAACCTGTGGGATTCTTCTTCTCTTTTCCTTGTAGCTTCTTCCTCTTAGTTTTTCTGCTCGATAGCATTACTACTACCTTCATTTCCATCCACAGTATTTATTTTCTTCTTGAACCTCCGGCTCAAGGTTGTCATATTGCGTGCATTGCGGAAAATCCCTTCATATTTGTCCCAGTAGTTCATGTATTCGAAATGAACTCCTACTCACACACAATAATCTGCAATCTTATTTGCCGAATCATTTCCATGGAAATTTTCTTCCCCAAAATGAAAATTGTCTAACTCCTTTACAAACTTGTAATTGCCTATATAGAATGGGAGAGGCGGATACACAACCTTTTTTTGATCAAACAAGAAATTTCCAATCCCATCTATATAAAGCTGCCTCACCACCTCCTTGTGCATAATATAATATGTAGCATACTTGGGAAATAGGGAAGGGGCTCTGGACCCCCCATACATCCTTATGTACAAGCCTTCTTCAGAAATGTAATAGTTGCCATTCTCCTCCACTACTTCTAATGTCTTTTCAGACATGCAATCGCACTCTGTGAGGAATATTAGCTTGTAGAGTGGCATGATGAAGTCTTCACAGATGTTCTTGTAAGAACTGTGATATTTATGGGCCCAAAGAAGTTGGTATACAACATAAAAATGGGTCTTTGTCTTATCCCATTTGCAGTTTAGTGCTGGGAACTAGTGAGTGCATAAAATGCAATCAATTAGGAAAGAACTCATGTAGAATTCTGATTTCTTTTTTGATGTATCTCCAAGTGCTGTGCTAATGCATGGAGATAAGTTGTGTGAAACTATGTCAGCCCAGCTGAAAATAGTGCCCCTGATGGATACAAATTAAATCACTAGTACCTAGCCTATCTTATAAAATTTTCCATGTGCTCAGCCAAATATTCGGTTCAACATCAAATCTATAAGCCTATATGGGGTACATAAATTTGTAGTTTCATACTCCCTAATAGGTTTTGTACAGAACTGCTGCCCATCGATCGTCATCTTCCCTATACAGTCGAAAATATCCAGGTCTAGCTCCTTCAACCATTTTTCTGTTAAATACATCTAAGCTATAGGTAGCTTACACACTTGAGCTACATATGTCGGGCTATAAGCAGCAAAACCTTTCCCATTTACATCTTCCAGGATCATCTTGACTACATCTATTCTTGGAAGTATCTAGTCGATGACTTCAGAACATGGAAAAGGTACAGGACGAGTGGACGCCTTCATGATGGCTGACCTCTTTATATTTATATAGATTGGTATATCTTCTAAACCTTCCCCTGGGACAGTGTGGTATTTGATCATTTGATATACCTGGCCCCATCTGAATTCTGGATTAGCTCCAGTCACTGGTTTAGTATCTTCATATATGATTTCTACCTTCGTGATGAATTCCACTTCTGGATCATCTTCCATAGCTTGGGCCTTCTTTTTCCCTTTTCTCGGCATGGTGCTGAATAAATATTGAGGCTATCAAAACCAACAAAATAAGTCTTAGATGCATATATATAACCAGTAACAACATAAACTCATATAAAACAACAATCATTACAACATCATCCTGAAACATTTCAACTAGTAATAGAGTAATGCTATAGCGAGAGTTGGGCGCTGGCTTAAGCTTCTCCACCATTTTCCACACAACCCGCAGTTAAACTATCTAGCTCAGAAAACCCCTAAACAAGAAAAACCTTCACCCCTGGGCTGCAAAGACCATCAATGGTGATATTCCCGCCAAGATATGAACATCACAACTAGGGTTCTCATGCTCGCGGCGGTTTAAGAAACCCTTGACACAAGGAAACTCGACCCAGCCAATGATAATAGCCTCCCTACCTGTTCTCCTCTGGAAAAGAAACCGAGTGGTGCAGACGACGAAATGCCAGTCTGCACACACCCGCTCCTCTGAAACCTACTACCAGTGAAACCCCCATGGCAAGGGCATAGCTGACAACTGGCGCGAGGCATGTGGAAACACTCAACGCCTTGTGAGCCATGAGCGATTTGACCTCAATAGCTAACATACAAAATCGCAAAGGAAAAACCCCCTATAATCCTGGGTATATAAAAGAAACTGAGGCAAAAACCTAAAACCAAAAAGAAAACCAAATAACTGAGCATGATGACTGAGCAGGATAATGAAATCCTACCTGGCGAGGATAATAGATGGGATGGAACATGCTCAGTCCCTACGTGGCTGACTGGATCCACAACGCAACCGACAGCTTGCCTAGCAAAATCCCAACAACTTCAACGAACAACGAATGATCGTGACTTGGCGCTTAAAAAGGACTCGGCTATAGGGTTAATAAATGGCCCACGTGTGGAGCTTTATGGCATTTAATAGGGACCACACATCGACGCCAAAATGATGACATCGGATGACAACTGGAGAGGTAGCTGACATCCATCTAGTGGAAATCTATTTGCATTGCCGAACATATCGGTGGACTCGAAAATCTCTAACGGCAGGGTATCGGGTGAATCCTCCAGAGACAATCGGGTGAGATGAGACGAGTGCTTCTGATAGTGTCGGATGGGAAGCTTGAAGCGATCTGATGCACATCGGCTGACAAGAAAATTCTCTTCCAGAAATAAACTTATGTCTTAGCTCGGTATTGGCTTGGATTTGAAAAAACATCGGGTGCGGACAAGAAAGTCACTTGAAACAACGGTTGTGGCTTTGTTGGAGAACTCATTTGATTCTTCCAAAATGACGGGCGAGAGAGAACATAATTCCTTCTGCTAAATCAATCCACTTCGTCGAAAAAGCTGTCAACAAGCCATCTGAAGGCAAAGGACCCGCCTTTCAACATATCAGATGCGGACATCAGAGTTTAACCGACGTATCGGTAAACTTAAGTGAGTCTTCTAGAAAAAGGCACAAAATGCATAAAAATCAGTAAGCAGACCGAGTAGAACCTCCGTCGTATCGGATAAACTCTATGAGTTGATCCGATACGTCGGGTGGGAAAAATGAGTTTTCTTTAAAAGTTTTTTCTATTTGCAAAAGAAATACTAAGTCATAAAGAAAGAAAAAGCTACTTTAAGAAAAATCGAAGACTAGAAATATAAGGGGGGACGCAGGATAAAAAAAAAGGCTGGGGGGTTGTTGCAACAACAACATGTGGATAGTGGTCACTATTTTGTAGAATATGTTAAGAATTAGTTAGAAAGTTAGTTAAGTGGACCAGTGCTGTAAAGGTGCAAGCCTATAAGTATATGGTGAATTCCAATTGTTAGGATGGCTTGGAGACTTGGCTTTTTCTGATCTTCTGAGACATAGTTCGGTTTTGAACTTATTGATTTGTGTATGCGACTTGAGGAACTGTTTTGGAGAATCTTTGTTTTTGTGCAAAAGTTAATATGACATGACAAAATTTGAGCAGAATCATTGTGTCCTTTTCTGTTTTCCCGTTTTACTGTCTTCTGCGATTCAATTATGAATGCAATGTGTATCTGCGACATGGATCTGTAAATGATGCGGTGTTTCCCTGCTTTAAATGATGTTATTCTATTAGATATGTTTGTGCATCAATGTGTTTATTGCAGTTCTGAAATGATAATATGATTTGTTGAATGTTGATATGGTTTTGTTAATGCATAATTTGAATGATTAGGTCAGTTCAATAATGTTGCACTAAGTTAATAATTAGATGCACATGGTCCTCCTTCCTTCTGCGAAAACTTGGTTCTGTCAGCTCTCCCTCAAATATCTCAGGTGATACTTCATCTGCTCTGCGGGTGTTGCCGGACGGGGTAAAACCTGTCTAGGCTACTGCTCAGGGAGATCGCAGAGGTTTGGGTGTTGACAAAGAGGGAATATCTGTCGATTGAGTTTGTGTCAACAAGGGGGGGTTTTCCCCTATTTCCTCGGTTTATTAAGCAACATTTTTTATCTTTTAGATTGTATATGGGTTATTTTTGGCCTTGTTTCCAGGGTCCTGTTGGCCTGATTTTCTAACCAAGGCCAATAAGAAGATTATGCCCACACAATCAGCTTAAAGCAGTGTCTAGTGTGTTTGGAGTAGCAAAATCTCGCAGGTTATGGTCCTGCTACTAGCTGAATTTTTCTCTTAAGGAGAAACTAAAATTCAGCAAAATCTATCCTAATGCTATTTTTCTGTCTAACTAAACCCTAAAGATTAATTGAAACTGCCTATGTTATCCTATACTTGCTTTCTTAAGGAAAGTCTTTGATTGTTTGAAATTTTATATTTAACTTTTCCGAATATAAAAGACTGTTTACATTATTCTAAAATTGCACAAATTCTATTTAACAACTATTAATTAAAATATACTAAATAAAACTAATCTGAACTATCTTGACTATCCTATCTATCATATCTCAGCTGAGAGAGATTTTGAGATACTATATCAATTATTAATTAATATAAGATGAACAGAAAGATACATTGTATGATCTAAATAAAAATATTTAAGTCATACTCATCAAACTATCTGCTATAACATAACTCCTCAGAGAGACTACAAATAAACAGTTACTTCAACTTTCTGAAGAGTTTAATTAATTAATAACTAATAACCAACATAGATATTTGAATAAAAGATAATGTCCAGTATGAAACCATTGTAAAAATACAAATGATGTCTAACAGACATAAATGAATATCCTCATATCTTGAATTTATAGTAAAAATTCTAATAAATTCAGTCACAATGACATATTAATTCAAATATAATATTGGGCTGGCTGACAAAGTGAAAATTATAAATAAACGCAAGCATAACAAAGCATACTGTATTAATTTTAAAATAGAAGATCGTATACTGAAAGATAAAGTGTATCCAAAACAATACCAGTCATGATATCAACTTTGGAGATTTCCAGTTACATCCCATATCCAAAGATCAAACTTCAGTAAGGAAATAAAACCAGCATCAAAATATATCTCAAGTATGTCTCTCTTCAGTCACTCCATCCTCCCTCACCTTTCACAATAAGTTTTCAGAGTTTTTATAACAAAGGCTAATAACTGCCTTTCCTTATTCTATGCAACTAAGCTAAAAATAGATCATCAAGTTCATTGACTATCGAACATCTAGGGCTTGATGTTTTTTAATTATCGTCTCCTTCAATAGTGCACCTGCAATCTGAATCATCGATTCTGTAACTGCTTTCTTATCTTCAAATGTCAATTTGTCCGTGCAGCAACTATTATTTGACATCTGAAACATTTGCTGGCTTAAAGGAATTGGCTAATTGAACAACCACGTCTTAAAACTGAAATCCAACATATCAGAAACGTCCTGAAACTGTGGAGAAGAGCGATGACATATCCACCTGTTTTTAGATAAACAAAGACATCTTATTAAAACCCAACTGAAACATAAATAACAAAAGAAACAATTCATATATGTGTGCCTGTAGAATCTGCGATTTTACAGGTATGCACAACAAAGTTGTTTTTCCTGTTGACAGAGAGGCAAATTATGTAACCGAAAATGGAAATAATCATTAAAAGCCCTCTTAACGAATTAACCACTTCGCCGATCGGAGTCGAAAACAAAATTTGACCTAGAATATGGGCGGGAAAGCTCCCAATCGGAAGTCGGAAAGACATGGGCATTGGCAGATGAGAACTTTGCACAGCCGCAACGACGGAGGATAAAAGACTACGGTCGTGCGACGAACAGACTAGCCCGCATCGGTGGGCGGCGCGCTTTACGTTTCAGGTGATTAGTCACTTTGGCATCCGCAACAGCGGAACATTAAGGATTTTGGGAGCCTCGACGATGGAATGTAAAGAGATTTGAGAGCCGCAACAGCGAAACGTAAAAAACATCGGATCCGCAAACGACGGAAGATAAAGGACATCACGCCCTGCCACATAAGGTTCGAAATCGGAAGAGAAAACAACTAACATATCAGAAGGGTTTATTCTTTCTGCGGCCGCAACGTCGGGTGATTGGTCACTTTGGGAGCTGCAACGGAGGAAGGTAAAGGGATTTCGGAGCTACAAACGACGGAAGATAAGGAATTTTCTTAGCCGCAAATGGTGGAAGATAAAACCCAAGGATCGACGAAACAACAAAGTGGATCTTGAAAGGTCAATACGATAATCGAAGGGCTTTGTAGTTTGTCGTCTGCAATGGAGAAAAAAGTAGTATCAAACTGTTCCGATGTGAAAATCAAAAGTTCGCTGAAAATGCGTCGGAAACAAATATTCTGACTGAAGCTTATTACTTCTCCGCAACGGCAGGGGTGTAAGCCTAAAAATCTTCTGATTCGATCATTTCAATGAAAGAAACGTTGGGACAATTCACTTACCATTCACTTAGAAACTGGATTTGCTTGATATGTTGAAGGTGTGTGGCACTTATGGTCATTCCAATGAAATATTTTGAGGATCATAATAATGTTTATATAACTTTGTCTTCATAATAAGAAAATCAATAAATTAAATATATTGGTGAAGAACGAGTTTTCAAAATGATGATCCACCCAAATACCCAGAATTTTGTTTATGTAGCAAAGTTTGAAAATCAAGGAAACTGTTGAAATATGATTTTAATCCAATTTAGCCCAAACTGAAATCATGTAACCAATCAGGAAAAACATCAAGAACTCCAAAGGACCAAAATAGCATAAATTTTCCGAAAGATCATAAACTCGTTGCACGATCTTAAAACATGATAAAGAGAAAAAATGTCAATCATGCACAACCAAAGGATGTCATCATATCATACCATCATAGATGATTCATATCACTAAGTCCTTATTTTATAACTGGCAAGTCAAAGAGAAACAAAACATAACAAGTCAAGGATCAATAAGAGATCATCAGATGTTTGGTTGAATCAAGCAAACAAAAGCTAAGTATTTACAAAATTTATATGGGGGCCCCTTTTATTTTGAATAAAATCAAGGAGAGTTGTTGGGGTGCCAACAAATGGCGACGACCTGGGTGAACCAGTTATCTCTGCTCATACAACTTACAATGATATAAACAAAATCTTAAAACTTATTAAAAACCATCAAAAATTCTTTATCTAAATAAAAACCATTATTTTTATTCATATTCATAAGTACAACTCAGAAATATTCCATCTTTTGAAATAGAGATCTCGTTAGGGATAAACTTAAAAATATCTTGATCGAAACAAAGTACTTCATAGTAATAATAACTTGCACCATCAGCATATAGAAACCTACTTTTTCTGAAAACTTTCCAGAATCTGTTCCATAAACATAATGATTTTCTTTTTGTTTGCTTTTTTCTTTTCCTTAAACAATAATTCTGACTAAAGACTACTATCTAGGTATGGTGTCCCAATGTGATAGTATCATTCACGAGAGCTGTCTGAAATAAGCACGCCGGCTCGTGATGAGACCTCTTGTCTTTTAATTTTTAAATCAAAAGCCATCACCCTGGTGATCAGAAAGGAATTTATCCCAGACAACACTGATGATCATGATTAGGCCGGCTCGTGATGAGACCTCCTATTCTTCAGTCAAAAATTTATGTTTTTCTTTCAATTTCATCTTTTAAATTTCATAAAATGAGAGATCATTACCCAGCGTGGTGACGAAATCGTAATGTCAGTCATTAATATCACCAGAAAATGAATCAGCTGGCTCGTGATGAGACCCCTTATCTTTTGGTTTTGAAACCAAAAGCCATTACTAGTTTCCTAATAATGTCATGCTAATGATATTTGTGATTTTGATTGGACTGGCTTATTACTAAGACCTTCCATCTCTCATTTTAGCATTTTATTGACTGGAACAAATCCTAAATAGTTTTCAGATGGTAAATACTTTTGAAGACTGATGATAGAGGTCTGTAAGAGTTTTTCAAAAGTACAAGCTTCGAAGAAGACATTTTAATAAGCTATCCCCACTTTTATAAGAAAATAAAAAGGTGAGGAATAATCTGAGTAACACTTACAAATAAAAACACTGATAGCTCTTTTATAGATTTAAGAAATCTTGATCATCCTGAACAAATTTTTAAAAGATTTCATTCATATATCATAATTTTTCCAGGCTCATGAGCAAACTGACTTTTGAACTTGAAGATTTATTTATTTACGTTTATTTCTTCAGCTGCTAACTAAAGATTACTGACTGATTATATACAAAATTTTGATAGTCTGAAATATTTGGCTAACAGAATTAAAACTAGCTGAAAATAATAGAATGATGTTTGAAAGTTATAAAAGTTTTATGAATTTCTCATCATCCTTAATTCTATGTACTATAATTCGGTTTATATACAAAAACATAAATTTATTTACAAACATCAAACATGGTTTATGTATAAAAATATAACTTTATTTACAAACAGCAAACAAATTATATACATTTTAAGACAGAAAGAATTTAACAGAAATATTTTTTCAGAATCAGTCCATTCACTGGGAATGTTTTGGACTGACCTTCAAGTGTTTGCAATCGAAAGGTACTTGGACCTATTTTCTTATAAATAAAAAAGGGACCTAACCACAGTTTCTGAAACTTAGTATTATCTCCCTTCTCCTCGTGAACTTTATCCCATTTTAAAACTAAGCCTCCCACCAGAAATTCTCAATTGGAACTAAAGGATTGGTCAAACCAAGATTTCATAATTTGTTGATGTTTTGTAAAGTGTTGTTTTGACTTTTCTCTTTCTTCCTCCAGTTTTAGCAGTGTATTAATTCTCTTTTCCATTGCTGGACACTCTTCATCTTGGATAGACTGAGCTAATTGTTATGAAGGTGAGAACAAATTTGGTGGTAAAATAGCTTCAGTTCCATATACTAAGAAGAATGGTGAGTTACCTATCGCAGTCTTAGGAGTTACTCTGTCTGCCCAAAGGGCGTTGACCAATTTTGCATGCCAATTACGATGGTGAACTTAAATAGTTCTTTTGAGAATTTTCAATAAATTTTTGTTTATTGATTCAGCTAGACCATTCCCATGGGGATGATAGTTAGCTGAATACCTGATTCTTATTCCCTTCTCTAAAGTGAACTAAGTTAACTCAATTGATGGAAAATATGAAGCATTATCAAAGACAAGGGAATCGGGAATACCAAATCTTCTTATGATAAAGAATTCCAAAATAATATAACCTGATTGGTATTTACAACCCTTAATGGTGCAGCTTCCGCCCAACGAGTAAAATAATCGGTTGCAGTTATTATATATTTGTGTTGCATAGATGAGGGAGGATTTATTGGCCCTACTATATCAATACCCCATTGCTGAAAGGGTCTTTCAGCTGAAACAGGTTGTAAAGGAAAAGCAATTTTTTAACCCTTCCTGCAGCAAGTTGACATTCTTGGCATTTTCTGACAAAAGTATAGGAATCTCGAAACAAGGTGGGCCAATAATAACCAGCCCGAAGAATTTTGTGTGCAGTAGTCTCTCCACCTAAATGACCTCCTGCAGGTCCAGAATGTAACTCTTTCAGAATTACTTCTGTTTCATCTTTATCTAGACATCGAAGGTATACCCCGTCTGAATTTCTCCGAAAGAGGATATTATCAATTAATAAATAAGGAGCAGATTTCAATCTGAGTGCTCTTTTCTTCCTTGGTTCTAAGTAATCAGGAGCAGCTCCTGTTTCCAAAAGTATTCTTATGTCTGTATACCAGGAATCTTGAGGTGGAGGATAAAAATAAATTTCCCTGGTAAGTAAAACCTCATCAATGACAGTGTCAGCTTTATCATTAGGTAAATGAGCAGCTTCAGCAGCTAATTTACATAGTCCTTGACCTTTTATTATCGTTGAGGGTTTAATCTCTAAGTCATATTCTTGAAGAGCTGTCATCCAAGGTGCCCTTTTCTCACGTAAGTCCTTTTGCACTAACAAGTTTCTAACTGAGGAATAAGGTACAATTATTTTCATTTTAGATTTCAGTAAATATGGACAAAAATGTTTAACAGCTTTAAAAACAGCAAAGGCTTGCTTATCAACTTCATGATAATTAAGTTCAACACCTTTGAAATTTGAACTCATGAAGGAGATTGAGACTTCGTTATTTTGCTGATTTAATTGAGTTAAGACTGCTGCATATGAAATATCAGAAGCAAAAGTATACAATATGAAATCTTTATTAAAATCTGGGCTTAGAAGGCTAAGAGCTTCTGAAATGGCTTCTAATTTTTTTGAAATGATTCTTTTTTAGTTTGTCCCCAATTAAAAACAACATATTTCTTAATCATTTTCTGCAAAGGACGTATGATCTCGGAAAAACTGGGAATGAATCTTCTAAGAAAATTTATTTTATCGAGAAATGATTGCATTGCTTTCTTGCTAGAAGGATAAGTTATCTTTGAAATGGCTTGGGTTCTTTCAGGATCAATCATGATTCCATGTTTTGAAACCACGCAACCTAATAAGATACCTTCTGAAACAAGAAATGTTGTCTTTTTAGGATTTAAGGATATTCCAAATTTTCTACATCGTTCAAATACCTTTCTGAGATGATTAAGGTGATCAGGTCGATGTTTAGAATATACAGTAACGTCATCCAAATAGACAACCATTGAATGTTTAATTAAGCCTCTAAAAGCAATATCCTTTGCCCGTTGAAAGGTTGCTCCAGCATTGATTAACCCAAAGGGCATCTTGCGGTAGGCATATGTTCACCATGGAGTTCTAAAGGCGGTTTTCAATTGATCATCTGGGGAAACTAATATTTGGTTGTACCCTGAGAAACCATCAAGAAGTGATAGTATCTCAGCCCCATACACCTTTTGAAGAATTTGTTCCATGGGAGGAACTGGATAATTATCCTTTTCAGAAGACTTATTCAGATTTCTAAAATCTACACATAATCTAATATCCCCATTTTTCTTCCTAACTGGAACTAAGTTTGCCACCCATTGAGTATGCCTGATGGGGAAAATGATCTTGGCAACTAACAATTTATTGAGTTCCTTTTTAATTGTTGGTTCTAGTGACGGGTGATATTTCCTTAGATTTTGTTGAAAAGGTTTTGACTCTTGTTTAATAGGAATTATATGTTGCATGACATGTGTGTTAAAGGTTTTCAGGTTATCATATGTCCAAGCAAAGATATCTTTAAATTCCTTAAACAATTTTATAAATGCTGTTTTTTCTACAGGGTTACAATCTACTCCAAGATTTATAGTTTGGGGATTTAGTTCTGTTCCTAAATTTATGGTTTCATACCTCATTCGAGAGTTGTTGGTTTTACAATTAGGAACAGACCTAAACTTATCCTGCAGATCAAAGAACTTTTCTAATCTTAATACTGAATTAGGGACTAGTTTTACCTGTTCAAAAGCTTTTTCAACTGAACAAAAATAATTTATTACCGAAAAATCCTGCAGATTTTCGCCATGAGTGACTTCGTCTATTGCTGAATATTTAAAGGTATTCTTGTTCATCAGGAAATTCAGTACCTGCACATCATTGTCAAATACATGCCAGTTAAAGATATTATCAGGTATGGAAGGCCTAAAAATCAATTCAACAGAAAAGAAATCTGGTGTAAGATTTTCTGACGGAATTAACTTTGATGCTACATTTGCCAACAAATCTGCTTCTTGATTTTGACTTCTAGGAACATAATTTATGTTAAATGCATCAAAATGTGAGATAAGGTTCCATACCTCTCTTTGATAAATTTGTAAATGTTCAGATAAACAATGAATGGAGTTACGAACCTGTCTGACAATGATCTCGGAATCGCCGTATACAATTAACTCTTTGATGCCCAAATCAATTGCTTTTTTCAAACCTTGTATTAAAGCTTCATATTCCACCGTATTGTTTGTACAATTAAATTCCATCCTACAAGCTATACATGTTTTATTTCCCTGAGGGTCCACCAGTAGGCAACCAACTCCCGCTCCTTCTTTAGATTTTGCACCATCAAAATATAAAGTCCAGATAGAACTATGCACAACCACTTTACTTTTTATGATATTCATAATATTCAACAGATTATCTACATCATTGATAGTTTCCTTGAATGAAGAGTTAGGATAAACAGATGTCACATTACTAATTTCAGATTGCTGTTTGTTTTTAGAAAGGGCAGAATTTTCAGCTTTAAAATTACCAAATCCTAATTCATACATGTAATTCCCCATAATACAATCTGAAAATAAAATAGGTTCGCTAGGATCATGCAGTTCTGTGACAGTATGTTTCATATATATTTCTCTATTTATCTTTATCTGATTTGACTTTCCGTTCTTAGGTAACCATAATGTTGACCAGTCCGTGGCGAAGAATCCATTTAGTTGTTGAGACCAATCCCTACTTAAAAATAGTCCATATGCATCTGGAATATCTGCAACAACAATATCTATAATTTGATAAACCGAAGGGTTACAAGCAATCCTGACTAAGACATCTTTCATTTCCCCTACAACCTTTACATTTGTCCTGTCCAATTGAGTTATTTGAGAATTAGATGGAACATATTTCCCATTCAATTTCTTGCATACTGATAAAGGCATCACATTGAAAGATGCTCCGGAGTCTACCATGCAATTATGAACATTCCTATTGAAAATTTCAAAGGTAAGTAAGAATGGAGGTGTGGTTGATTTAGAATTCTTACCTATAAGCGAAGCTTTGTCAACCGTTGCTTTTCCTTTTTCAGTTGCTGTTGAATCATTATTAGAACTATCTGCAGCAACATTTTGTTTTGCATTAGGAATAATAGAACTCATGGCTGGATTTATAACATGACTATTAGGCATAGGGTAGATTTGAAGAAGATCGTACATATTGATGTTTGCACGAGTCTTCTTTAAATCTTCAATTATATCATATTGTAAATCTAATTTTGGAGCATTTTGAATAGTTTGGGTACCTTTGGTTGATTGGATTTGTTTGCCAGATTGAGTCTGTTTGTTAGGTTGTGAATTATTGTTGTCATTATTTGTAGTAGAACTTGATGAAGCTCCGGGGGTATTTGCAAATGTTCTACTACGAGTATTGTAGGCATGTTGTCCTGTAGGCGGACTTTTACTCTTACGTTCTTTCACAAGACTGTCCCATAAATGACTGTTAACTTGTTGAGGTTCCTCTGATTCTTCATCATTTTTTGATTCCTCTTCTTCTTCGTTTTCAGTTATTTCTTGACTAGAAGGAGTTTCAGACAAAGATAAAACAGCTCGAATTGTATTAAAAATCTCTTCATTTGCTGCTATGTCAGGTGGTGTATTTTTATTATTTGTATTCGGGTTTTGTCTAAATTGGTTTCTGAAATATCCCCTAGAAGGAGAAGCTTCAGAATTGGTTTTCTTTAACCCTTCAACTTCATTGGTTAATGTTCGAATAGCGTTTTGTAGCTGTTCTATATCAAATGCTTTGTCTTTATCTGAGTTGAGTTTTTCGGTCTTCCTACGAGGAAAAGAATCAGATTTCCCACTTCTATCTGGTTCGTAGGACATAGAATCCTTCTCGACTTTAATGGCTTCCTCAAACGTTTCTACTAATGTTGTTTTTCTATCTCTCTTAGCGAACATCCCAGAATATTTTGGTAAAGCTGATGTATAATTTTCAATAATTATATCCTCGGGAGGTTGAGAAGCAATTGGAATTTTGTTTTTTAATGTTAGAAACCTTTGATTGAAATCTTTGATTCTTTCTTTAGGATCCATTTTAATCCTAGATAACTCTAGGGCTAAAAGAGCGGGTGTTTTATCTTCCCCGAATTTATCTAGAAAGGCTTTATTAAATTCCCCCCAGTTTGTGATTGATTCTTATACTAACAAAAAATACCAGGTAGAAGCTCTTCCTTCGAAAGTTAGAGGAAACAATCGACAAACTACATCTTCATGCTGAACATTCAAGGTTTGAACAGCCAACATGCACCTCTACAGGTTCTTTGTCATCTGGGTTGAACTTTGGGAGGAGTTTATTTAAGTGTTTAGGCAAAGGATGCTGTATACCAGGGACTGCTATAGCAGCTGTTCTTAGCCAAGGGAGTTGTGGGTTTGGTGGATTAGGTGGAGGATTGCCTCCTCCTCCTACAGGTACATTTCCTGCCATTGGACTTCTTTCAGAACTTGAAGAACTTCTCGAGTCGGATGGTCTTGGACTATCAGGTGGTGATTCAGGAGGAGAAGGTGGCTGATCAAAACCACCTCCTGCAATTAGTCTTCTAGTAGTATTTGTTTGAGTAGTCTGCCTTTGATGTCTTTCAACCTGATGGTGGGGAGTACTATCAGCTACTTCCAAATCTTGCGTAACTATGGTCAATTGTGGATTATGTCGTTGCTGTCTAGGTAGACCATAATCTATTGGAGATATACCAAGCTGATTAGTGTATGCTCGTGTAAGAATATGTCTTGGTTCTTCTAAAGTTTGAGTGCTTTGTGCAGGAGTAAAGGGAGAGGTGACAGGATCACGCTCGAGAATGTTCCTGATAGTTTCTAGAAATGGTTATCTACTGACTTCTGGAAGTTGTTGGCTGGTTGGAAATGTTTCATTAGTTTCACTTGCCATTACTCATTAACATGCCCTCCTTCTAGTGCCATTTGTTGGCCTGATTTTCTGACCAAGGCCAATAAGGAGATTATGCCCACACAATCAGCTTAAAGCAGCGTCCGGTGTGTTTGGAGTAGCAAAATATCGCAGGTTATGGTCTTGCTACTAGCTGAATTTTTCTCTTAAGGAGAAACTAAAATTCAACAAAATCTATCCTAATGCTATTTTTCTGTCTAACTAAACCCTAAAGATTAATTGAAACTGCCTATGTTATCCTATACTTTCTTTCTTAAGGAAAGTCTTCAATTGTTTGAAATTTTATATTTAACTTTTCCAAATATAAAACACTGTTTACATTATTCTAAAATTGCACAAATTCTATTTAACAGCTATTAATTAGAATATACTAAATAAAACTAATCTGAACTATCTTGACTATCCTATCTATCCTATCTCAGTTGAGAGCGATTTTGAGATACTATATCAATTATTAATTAATATAAGATGAACAGAAAGATAAATTGTATGATCTAAATAAAAATATTTAAGTCATACTCATCAAACTATCTGCTATAACATAACTCGTCAGAGAGACTGCAAATAAACAGTTACTTCAATTTTCTGAAGAGTTTAACTAATTAATAACTAATAACCAACATAGATATTTGAATAAAAGATAATGTCCAGTATGAAACCACTGTAAAAATATAAATGATGTCTAACAGACATAAATGAATATCCTCATATCTTGAATTTATAGTAAAAATACTAATAAATTCAGTCACAATGACATATTAATTCAAATATAATATTGGGCTGGCTGACAAAGTGAAAATTATAAATAAACACAAGCATAACAAAGTATACTGTATTAATTTTAAAATAGAAGATCGTATACTGAAAGATAAAGTGTATCCAAAACAATACTAGTCATGATATCAACTTTGGAGATTTCCAGTTACATCCCATATCCAAAGATCAAACTTCAGTAAGGAAATAAAACCAGCATCAAAATATATCTCAAGTATGTCTCTCTTCAATCACTCCATCCTCCCTCACCTTTCACAATAAGTTTTCAGAGTTTTTATAACAAAGGCTAATAACTGCCTTTCCTTATTCTATGAAACTAAAGCTAAAAATAGATCATCAAGTTCATTGACTATCGAACATCGAGGGCTTGATGTTTTTTAATTATCGTCTCCTTCAATAGTGCACCTGCAATCTGAATCATCGATTCTGTAACTGCTTTCTTATCTTCAAATGTCAATTTGTCCATGCAGCAACTGTTATTTGACATCTGAAACATTTGCTGGCTTAAAGGAATTGGCCAATTGAACAGTCACGTCTTCAAACTGAAATCCAACATATCAAAAACGTCCTGAAACTGTGGAGAAGAGCGATGACACATCCACCTGTTTTTAGATAAACAAAGGCATCTTATTAAAACCAAACTGAAACATAAATAACAAAAGAAACAATTCATATATGTGTGCCTGTAGAATCTGCGATTTTATAGGTATGCACAACAAAGCTGTTTTTCCTGTTGACAGAGAGGTAAATTATGTAACCGAAAATGGAAATAATCATTAAAAGCCCTCTTAACGAATTAACCACTTCCCCGATCGGAGTCGGAAACAAAATTTGACCTAGAATATGGGCGGGAAAGCTCCCAATCGGAAGTTGGAAAGACATGGGCATCGGTAGATGAGAACTTTGCACAGCCGCAATGACGGAGGATAAAAGACTATGGTCGTGTGGCGAATAGGCCAGCTCGCATTGGTGGGTGGTGCGCTTTACGTTTCGGGTGATTAGTCACTTTGGGATCTGCAACGGCGGAACATTAAGGATTTTGGGAGCCTCGACGACGGAACGTAAAGAG
The DNA here is from genome assembly GCA_001517045.1 of Pseudotsuga menziesii. Taxonomy (NCBI): domain Eukaryota; kingdom Viridiplantae; phylum Streptophyta; class Pinopsida; order Pinales; family Pinaceae; genus Pseudotsuga; species Pseudotsuga menziesii. The sequence continues at coordinate 31,055 of LPNX010873313.1, read as the reverse complement.
CTTTGAGAGCTGCAACAACGGAACGTAAAGGACATCAGAGCCACAAATAGTGGAAGATAAAGGACATCACGCCCCGCCACATAAGGTTTGAGATCGGAAGAGAAAACAACTAACATATCGGAAGGGTTTATTCTTTCTTCGGCTGCAACGTCGGGTGATTAGTCACTTTGGGAGCCGCAACGGCGAAAGGTAAAGGGATTTCGGAGCCGCAAACAATGGAAGATAAAGAATTTTCTTAGCCGCAAACGGCGGAAGATAAAACCCAAGGATCGACGAAACAACAAAGCGGATCTTGAAAGGTCAATACGATAATCGGAGGGCTTTGTAGTTTGCCGTCCGCAATGGCGGAAAAAGTAGTATCAAACTGTTCCGATGTGAAAATCAAAGGTTCACCGAAAATGCGTCGAAAACAAATATTCTGACTAAAGCTTATTACTTCTCCACAACGGCGGGGGCGTAAGCCTAAAAATCTTCCGATTCGATCATTTCAATGAAAGAAACGTTGGGACAATTCACTTACCATTCACTTAGAAACTGGATTTGCTTGGTATGTTGAAGGTGTGCGGCACTTATGGTCATTCCAATGAAATATGTTGAGGATCATAATAATGTTTATATAACTTTGTCTTCATAATAAGAAAATCAATAAATTAAATATATTGGTGAAGAATGAGTTTTCAAAATGATGATCCACCCAAATACCCAGAATTTTGTTTATGTAGCAAAGTTTGACAATCAAGGAAACTGTTGAAATATGATTTTAATCCAATTTAGCCCAAACTGAAATCATGTAACCAATCAGGAAAAACATCAAGAACTCCAAAGGACCAAAATAGCATAAATTTACCGAAAGATCATAAACTCGTTGCACGATCTTAAGACACGATAAAGAGAAAAAATGTCAATCATGCAAAATCAAAGGATGTCATCATATCATACCATCATAGATGATTCATATCACTAAGTCCTTATTTTATAACTGGCAAGTCAAAGAGAAACAAAACATAACAAGTCAAGGATCAATAAGAGATCATCAGATGTTTGGTTGAATCAAGCAAACAAAAGCTAAGTATTTACAAAATTTATATGGGGGCCCCTTTTATTTTGAATAAAATCAAGGGGAGTTGTTGGGGTGCCAACAGGCCCATAGTTGTCCAAGTTAGGAATCAGGGGGGGTGTTAGGATTTATAATCCTCCCTTGACCTAACAGTCTATTAGATTATTTTAGCCTAATTTAGGAGTCCTTATTTAATTATTGTGTCCACTAGTACCATCAGATCCACTTGGTCTAATGGGGCCACATGTACTAGTCACTAGAGTGTGGGGAACACCAATAGAGGATAACTGTGACTAGTTGTACTTTCATGCATCCATTTAGGAGCCTCCTAGGCATATCCCTACATTTTAGGAGCCACTGGGAGTCCCGACACCAACCTTCTTCAGTTGTTGGGAGTTGGTAACTAGTTAAGCTTAGTTACTGTTCAGTTACATTCAATTAGTTCTTCTCCAGTTTAGTTAACGCTAGCTATGAATGGCTACATGTGGTAAGGCACTAGTTCTCACCTACTTGTCACCTACAACTGTAGTTAGACTAGTTTAACTAATTATAACTAATGGATTGATTGAATTAGACATCTAGAGTTAACCACTTGGAATCCGATAGTGATTTATACATCTTTAGTTAGCCATGTAATCAAATATAGTCACATCCAGTTGGTAGATTCGAATTCATCCCTAATGATTCAAATTCTTCCTTATGTAACATTATTGTAACACCAGATTATGTAATGAAGATAATACTGTAATTCTCTGAGCAATACTTTTCTGTTTCCTGTCAGATTTGATTTGTTCAGTTTGTATAATTCATTCATATTCACTGCATGAATAATCAATAATATGATTGCACTCATTACTTGATGATCTAAATGACACAACAATTCTAACATGGTATCCGAGCCATGCCAAGTAAGCTTCAAGTCTATCTACTCTCCATTGAACACTAGAAGCAGTTGGGTTTCCATAAAGGTCCCACAAAGAGTGCCTTGCTTCCTCTGAATTCATTCAGAGTGGCGGTGCGGGCGTAACAGACCCTGATAAAGTGTTCATGTTGAGAGGGAAGGCTTGATTCTAACATATTTCGAATGATTTTGGTTTTGCAGTGAAATTTCTACAGGTGCTATGTAGCTTGTGTGAAGATATTTTCTTTTCTAGCAAGAGAATTATGGATTCTCAACCTTCTACACCTCAGATTCTAACAACCTTCAATTATGTTGATTGGAGGGAATAATGCAGCTAGCCTTGTGCAAACAAGGCTACTTCAGGATAATACTTGGAAGGGAGGGTGAGCCCCATAATCCAGCTGAGAGAAACAAGTTTATGAACCACTTAGATGAAGCTTTTGGTTACATATGTACTCACATATCCAGATATCTCCTCTTTCACCTTGAAGGTTTGAAGACTCCTAGGGAAGCTTGGGAGAAGCTTGAAGTCTTGTTTGGAAAGCAAGGTGAGCTTTGGGGACACATTCTGGAGAATGAGTTGGTAGCCTTACATCCCAACAGTTTCCAGACCATTCAACAATTCTTTACTAAATTCAAGTTCCTTGCATTATTAG